>CAMQGK010000038.1:2812500-2990000 GCA_947000775.1 Pterois miles | reverse complement strand
CTGATGGTTCCAACGTTTATCCTCAAAAAGCTTCATCAGAATAAACAGCATCTGTGGTTGGATCAGCTTCCCTCTGAAATACACCTGTTTCCCTCTGAAATACACCTCTCACACCTGTTCTATGTGACTTTACTCATCTGTTTCTTCATTTTATATCCATTTCATCTGTTATAGTTGAGGTATTACTACCTTATTTTGGTGGTACTGATACTTTATACTGGAGGTACCACTACTTTATATTTGAGGAACTGATACTTTATATTGGAGGTACTGATACTTTATATTGGAGGTACTAAAACTTTATATTGGAGGTACTGATATTTTATATTGGAGGTACTAAAGCTTTATATTGGCGGTACTAATACTGTATATTGGAGGTACTACTACTTTATATTGGAGGTACTAATATCTTATATATCGGAGGTACTACCACTTTATATTGGAGTAACTACTACTTTATATTGGAGGTACTAATACTGTATATTAAAGGTACTGACACGTTATACTGGAGGAACTACTACTTTAAATTGGTGGTACTAATACTGTATATTAGAGGTACTGATACTTTATATTGGAGGAACTACTACTTTAGATTGGAGGTGCTAATACTGTATATTAGAGGTACTGATACTTTATATTGAAGGTACTGATACTTTATATGTGGGGTATTGATACTTTATAGTGAAGGTAGTGATACTTTATATTGGAAGTACTGATACTTTATATTGGAGGTACTGATATTTTATATTAGAGGTACTGATATTTTACATTGGAGGACATATTTGTTTATATTGTTATAATGCCCAGTTGTTGTAATTATCAGCCCAGTATGACAGTAAGTGTTATAATTAATAATAACTAGGACATGGACGGTGTCGGTCACCCTGCGGTCAGAAACGCTTCGTTTCCAGCTGGACATTTGTCCCTCTGCGTCTGCCGTAGTTACACTAACAACATGGCGTCCGACAGCGACAGCGACGAGGATTTCGTGACTTACGGGACTCCTCTGGAGCCGCTGGAAGAAGGTAGAGTTACTTTATAAGCGCCGATAGTCCGTTCGCTTCTGCGTTAACACTGTAGTGCTGTTTCATGTGGCGAGAAATGACCCACGACGTGTCCAGCGGTTTGTTTAGGATGCTAAGCTAACGAGCTAACAACAAGCTCTGAGTTGTTAGCTTAGCGTTAGCCCCTTGGTAGTAACCCAGACTTCATTCAGATATCTGCCTGTTCTATAGTGTTCTAATGTATAACCAGACTTCATTCAGATATCTGCCTGCTCTGTAGTGTTCTGGTGTATAACCAAACTTCATTCAGATATCTGCCTGTTCTATAGTGTTCTAATGTATAACCAGACTTCATTCAGATATCTGCCTGCTCTATAGTGTTCTAATGTATAACCAGACTTCATTCAGATATCTGCCTGTTCTATAGTGTTCTGGTGTATAACCAGATTTCATTCAGATATCTGCCTGTTCTATAGTGTTCTAATGTATAACCAAACTTCATTCAGATATCTGCCTGCTCTATAGTGTTCTAATGTATAACCAGACTTCACTCAGATATCTGCCTGTTCTATAGTGTTCTAATGTATAACCAGACTTCCTTCAGATATCTGCCTGTTCTATAGTGTTCTAATGTATAACCAGACTTCATTCAGATATCTGCCTGTTCTATAGTGTTCTAATGTATAACCAGACTTCACTCAGATATCTGCCTGTTCTATAGTGTTCTAATGTATAACCAGACTTCACTCAGATATCTGCCTGTTCTGTAGTGTTCTAATGTATAACCAGACTTCATTCAGATATCTGCCTGTTCTATAGTGTTCTGGTGTATAACCAGACTTCACTCAGATATCTGCCTGTTCTATAGTGTTCTAATGTATAACCAGACTTCATTCAGATATCTGCCTGTTCTATAATGTTCTAATGTATAACCAGACTTCACTCAGATATCTGCCTGTTCTATAATGTTCTAATGTATAACCAGACTTCATTCAGATATCTGCCTGTTCTATAGTGTTCTAATGTATAACCAGACTTCATTCAGATATCTGTCTGTTCTATAGTTTTCTAGTGTATAACCAGACTTCATTCAGATATCTGTCTGTTCTATAGTTTTCTAGTGTATAACCAGACTTCATTCAGATATCTGCCTGTTCTATAGTGTTTTAATGTATAACCAGACTTCATTCAGATATCTGCCTGTTCTATAGTGTTCTAGTGTATAACCAGACTTCATTCAGATATCTGTCTGTTCTATAGTTTTCTATTGTATAATCATTCAGATATCTGCCTGTTCTATAGTGTTTTAATGTATAACCAGACTTCATTCAGATATCTGCCTGTTCTATAGTGTTCTAGTGTATAACCAGACTTCATTCAGATATCTGTCTGTTCTATAGTTTTCTATTGTATAATCATTCAGATATCTGTATCTTTAACTTTATGATGGTTTTCTGAAGCAGAGGAAGGCTGTGGATGAAGATGGATGTTGTAAATAATAATACTGAGATCTGTTTTTTGTGCTATACCTTTTTTCCACTAAGCAAGAGAACAAACTGTACAATACTTCAGATGGAAATATTCTGCTTTTTTTCTTCACTGCTACATTTATCTGACAGCGCAAGTTACTGTGTATGTATATGTATCTGCCTGTTCTATAGTGTTCTAATGTATAACCAGACTTCACTCAGATATCTGCCTGTTCTATAGTGTTCTAATGTATAACCAGACTTCATTCAGATATCTGCCTGCTCTTAGTGTTCTGGTGTATAACCAGACTTCACTCAGATATCTGCCTTTCTATAGTGTTCTAATGTATAACCAGACCACTCAGATATCTGCCTGCCTATATGTTCTGGTGTATAACCAACTCATTCAGATATCTGCCTTCTATATGTTTAATGTATAACCAGACTTCATTCAGATATCTGCCTGTTCTATAGTGTTCTAATGTATAACCAGACTTCACTCAGATATCTGCCTGTTCTATAGTGTTCTAATGTATAACCAGACTTCATTCAGATATCTGCCTGTTCTATAGTGTTCTAATGTATAACCAGACTTCACTCAGATATCTGCCTGTTCTATAGTGTTCTGGTGTATAACCAAACTTCATTCAGATATCTGCCTGTTCTATAGTGTTCTAATGTATAACCAGACTTCACTCAGATATCTGCCTGTTCTATAGTGTTCTAATGTATAACCAGACTTCACTCAGATATCTGCCTGTTCTATAGTGTTCTAATGTATAACCAGACTTCATTCAGATATCTGCCTGTTCTATAGTGTTCTAATGTATAACCAGACTTCACTCAGATATCTGCCTGTTCTATAGTGTTCTAATGTATAACCAGACTTCATTCAGATATCTGCCTGTTCTATAGTGTTCTAATGTATAACCAGACTTCATTCAGATATCTGCCTGTTCTATAGTGTTCTACTGTATAACCAGACTTCATTCAGATATCTGCCTGTTCTATAGTGTTCTAATGTATAACCAGACTTCATTCAGATATCTGCCTGTTCTATAGTGTTCTAATGTATAACCAGACTTCACTCAGATATCTGCCTGTTCTATAGTGTTCTGGTGTATAACCAGACTTCATTCAGATATCTGCCTGTTCTATAGTGTTCTAATGTATAACCAGACTTCATTCAGATATCTGCCTGTTCTATAGTGTTCTACTGTATAACCAGACTTCATTCAGATATCTGCCTGTTCTATAGTGTTCTAATGTATAACCAGACTTCATTCAGATATCTGCCTGTTCTATAGTGTTCTACTGTATAACCAGACTTCATTCAGATATCTGCCTGTTCTATAGTGTTCTACTGTATAACCAGACTTCATTCAGATATCTGCCTGTTCTATAGTGTTCTAATGTATAACCAGACTTCATTCAGATATCTGCCTGTTCTATAGTGTTCTAATGTATAACCAGACTTCATTCAGATATCTGCCTGTTCTATAGTGTTCTAATGTATAACCAGACTTCACTCAGATATCTGCCTGTTCTATAGTGTTCTGGTGTATAACCAGACTTCATTCAGATATCTGCCTGTTCTATAGTGTTCTAATGTATAACCAGACTTCATTCAGATATCTGCCTGTTCTATAGTGTTCTACTGTATAACCAGACTTCATTCAGATATCTGCCTGTTCTATAGTGTTTTAATGTATAACCAGACTTCATTCAGATATCTGCCTGTTCTATAGTGTTCTAATGTATAACCAGACTTCACTCAGATATCTGCCTGTTCTATAGTGTTCTACTGTATAACCAGACTTCATTCAGATATCTGCCTGTTCTATAGTGTTCTAATGTATAACCAGACTTCATTCAGATATCTGCCTGTTCTATAGTGTTTTAATGTATAACCAGACTTCATTCAGATATCTGCCTGTTCTATAGTGTTCTGGTGTATAACCAGACTTCATTCAGATATCTGCCTGTTCTATAGTGTTCTAATGTATAACCAGACTTCATTCAGATATCTGCCTGTTCTATAGTGTTCTAATGTATAACCAGACTTCATTCAGATATTTGCCTGTTCTATAGTGTTCTAATGTATAACCAGACTTCACTCAGATATCTGCCTGTTCTATAATGTTCTAGTGTATAACCAGACTTCATTCAGATATCTGCCTGTTCTATAGTGTTCTAATGTATAACCAGACTTCACTCAGATATCTGCCTGTTCTATAGTGTTCTAATGTATAACCAGACTTCACTCAGATATCTGCCTGTTCTATAGTGTTCTAATGTATAACCAGACTTCACTCAGATATCTGCCTGTTCTGTAGTGTTCTAATGTATAACCAGACTTCATTCAGATATCTGCCTGTTCTATAGTGTTCTAATGTATAACCAGACTTCATTCAGATATCTGTCTGTTCTATAGTTTTCTAGTGTATAACCAGACTTCATTCAGATATCTGTCTGTTCTATAGTTTTCTAGTGTATAACCAGACTTCATTCAGATATCTGTCTGTTCTATAGTGTTCTAATGTATAACCAGACTTCATTCAGATATCTGTCTGTTCTATAGTGTTCTAGTGTATAACCAGACTTCATTCAGATATCTGTCTGTTCTATAGTTTTCTATTGTATAATCATTCAGATATCTGTATCTTTAACTTTATGATGGTTTTCTGAAGCAGAGGAAGGCTGTGGATGAAGATGGATGTTGTAAATAATAATACTGAGATCTGTTTTTTGTGCTATACCTTTTTTTCCACTAAGCAAGAGAACAAACTATACAATACTTCAGATGGAAATATTCTGCTTTTTTTTCTTCACTGCTACATTTATCTGACAGCTGCAAGTTACTGTGTATGTATTATTTATGTATTCGCTGTGATAAAATCCTACAGGTATATATCACTCTGAAATGGACCAGTCGTTACTAGAAGTTTTGATAATGAGGACATTTGCTGTGAATACTTTCACTTATAGAATACTTTTACTTTAAAGAAATGATCCAATGAAGGAGTATTTTACTGTGATGTACTATGTTACTAGAATACAACACTGAACATGTGACGTGTTGTGTGTATAAAAGGAGTTTTCTGTGTTTGCAGATGAGCCATTGAAGAAGCCCGTCCCGATCCATGAGCAGACGGTGAAGGACGAGAAGGGACGATATCAGAGGTTCCACGGGGCGTTCACTGGAGGCTTTTCAGCCGGTTATTTCAACACTGTCGGCACTAAAGAAGGTCAGAACACCAGCATCAGTTAGTCCAGGACCTGGACCACTGGAGACTGTAGTGTCTCCTGTTTCTCATGGAAAGTTGTTTACATAACAGTAACATGATCATAGAGGAAAGTCCTTATTTATTTATCTATATATGTATTTATTAAAAAGGACCCACATTGTCTGATGCCAGTAGCACCAGCTAGTATTCCTGGGGTCTTAAATCTAATACATCATAGTTATCATATACATACTACATCCTGTTTGTGTTACGCTGTGTTCAACTTAACGGATTTACATTAACAAAGAGTGGTCATTCAAATTTTCGCAAACTTCATTCATTTTACATCATCTATAATCATTTAGCCTTGAGGTTTTTATCAGGAAAAAAGAAGTAAGCATCACAGATCAGTCAGTTGTTTCAATAACAGCCTCACATGGTGTCTGGATGAATACTGACCGATGTATAGACGGCAGCTATTCCAGTGACTGATGGCACCATAAATGTCTCTTTTAAAGTTGTTAGATGTTGGGCGAGGTCACATCAGCTGCTGTTGTAGTGCTATGACTGTGAACATCCCTGCGTTTAGTAATTGGACCATTAAAAACTGGGGTTTAGTAGAATAAATGCTGTGACTAAAGATTGTGACGGTGAGGTGAGGTGAGTTCCTCCTTATGGGGCCATGTAAAACTAGTCTTACAGCTCTGTTCTCGGCCGTTTATAGTTTCCTCAGTACACTTGTGGATGCAGAACACTGTACAGGTGAGGACTAGTCCAGGTTAAACTTTAAGATCTAACCACTTGTCTCACAATGTGTGCTAGAATGTAAGGAGGAGAATGGACAGTGGAGAAGCCTTTTCTCATTTTCCTAAACGTATACCGATACAGATACCTGGGCTGTGGGTACTGATCTGTTACAGAGTACCGATCCCACTCTTTCAGTCCTGATACTGATCTGGTACCGATCTGATACCAGTCCCAGTTTACATTAAGTGAAGGTGGGTTCACCCTGGACATGTCTCCTTACTATCACAGGACTGACACATGGAGACAAACAACCATTCACACTCACACCTACAGGGCATTTAGAGTCAACACAGGACACAGAACGACCCCAAGCCGGATTCAAACCTACGACCCTCTAACCACTGCTCCACCATGCCGCCCCAGTATCGGTTTCAGTTTGTTAAACATTGACATGTTATCCTTAGGTTGTTGTTGTCATCTTCAGGCTGGGCCCCATCAACCTTTGTGTCGTCACGGCAACAGAAAGCTGAGAAACATCATGCCAGACCAGAAGATTTCATGGATGAGGAGGTACTGACGTCCTGAGCGAGAACCAACAAATGAAGCACAGTCACATCCACTGAACCCAAGCAAAAACACACACAGATACAGCTGCTCGTTTATATTTATTTATTTAAATAAATAAAATAAAAACTGCAGCTGACTCACAGACGTATGAAACGTGTGCGTTGATATGATGATGTGTTGGAGAGGCTCCTCATTACAGCCTGAACAACATCAGTAAAGCAGTATCACAAGTGCTGTGCTCACTATAAATGAACTGTGATTTAATCTGCACTGTGTGTTATGAGTCTCGATGCTGATGCAGGTGTTTGTCGTTGTTGTTGTCGTGCATCAGGACTTTGGCGAGCATGGCATCGCTCCCAGAGAGATCACCACCAGTCAGGAGTTCACGTCCAGTCGCAGAGACGCCACCAGAGAGAAGGCGAGAGCCGTCCACGCCCAGGCGGCGCTGATCCCCGGAGACACTCTGCTGGAGGAGCTGATCACACCTGCCAGGTAACTGCATCACCACTGCTCAACAGATACATTATAAAACCACATAAAAGACAAAGACATGTGAAAATATTTCAGAATACATAAAACAATGTATAAAAAGGCCCCCCAGGATTAAAGTTTGGGATTAAAAAAATATCCCCCCAAAATGAAAAAAAAAAATTTAGATGAACATCTGTTTGTCTGAATTTAATCAGCTGAATGCCTCTGAAACATCATGAGGTGGCGTTAATGAGCTGAGTAGATTTTACACAGCTGCAAGATCACATTAACTTCACTTCTAGTTTCTAATGCTCACAGATCACATCTCAATGGTTTTGAGTTAAAATAAAGTTCAGATGAATTTTCATGGAATTTTCTTTCAGACTAAACAGTTTGAAGACTTTATGTTGGAGTAATGATCAATGCATTTTTAAAAATTTTAAATAGTAATTATTGATTTAAAAAGGGTCAAACACTCAAGGATTGATGAAATATGTACACAGAACATATTCTACACACACCAGTGCTAAAATATGAAATAAAACAAAATAAAGTATCTAACTAAACAATAAGTAAAATAAAAATATATGAAATATACATATATGTATCTATATATAGTAAATAATACAGAAACCGAAGGTTTATACAGATACACACACACACACACACACAGTATATATAAAACAAGGGTAATCAGGCATAATGATGGGATAATGGCATTTCAAACACTAAGGTCTCAGTCCATGGTAGTCCGTAGAGACCACTCTTCAGGGCCTGGCCCCCGTTATCTCCAATATAGATCAGAAAGGGGTCCCAGATGTGAACAAACTTAAAGGGATACATTCCATAAAACTGAATCCAGAGTCTGAGATCCACCGAAGTACCTGAAGCAGCTTCAGTGAAGAGGAGACACGTTTTTAATGCTGGTAAAAGTAATAATTGATTATTGATAATAACAAAGGGCTAAATCCTGGATTAAGTCAAGCACAGATTGTGTTTCAGCCAACAAGCGTCTACTAGAACTTAAAGTGAATGAAACATGAGCTGCAGAGAATCCAACTAAATGAATTTGTTCTGTTTTTTAAAGTGACATTAGAAGAAATGTGAATAACACTGTGAAGGTAAATTCAGAGTTTTCTCTCCTGATGGGTGCGTTTGTTTCGCCCCTCAGGTCGTCCATCGGGGTGGAGCTGCTGAGGAAGATGGGCTGGAAGGAGGGTCAGGGCGTCGGGCCTCGTGTGAAGAGGAAAGCTCTCCGACAGCAGACTGGTACGTCTCCTTATTCACAGCCTCTGAGAGGTTGTATGATAATCATTTTCTCTGAATCTAATGTTTTCTGGTGAGGATTCATCGTAGCTGGTTGGGTTGTTCCAGGATTAAACTCTTTATGAAACATGATGGATGGATGGAAGTAGGCCTGTTTTTATCTGTGTTTATTCTATTCTTGTGCTGTTTCTTGCCTCTGTGTGTTAACTGAATATGTGTCTTTATCTGACGTTGTGTTTCCGTCTTCTTTGTGTGCTGCTGACAGATGGAGGCAGCAGAGTGTACGGCTGTATGCTGCCTCCCGCTGGATCAGAGGACTCACAGGTAAGCGTCCTACCTGAGACCGGCGCAGTCAGCTGTCATTGCTGCTTGCAGACCGACACCGTGCTGATGAACGCCCAGCGCCCACCTTGTGTCAATCAAACCGTCTATTTTACATTAATGTCACTTCCTGTCTCTGCCCTGCAGGACGACGACGATGACCATGAGTTTGCCCCAGAGAACGTGACCTTTGCCCCAAAGGATGTGACCCCGGTGGACTTCAGCCCCAGGCTGGGGGTTCAGGGTTTGGGGTACCGTGGTCTGGACCCGGGCCTGGCGCTGCTGGGCTGCAGAGCCCCTGAACACATCGACCTTTTCCAGCCGCAGTCTGAGACGAGAAGTCGCCTGTTCGGAGACGCACAGAGAGGTTCACGGAGAGGAGGTGTGGCCGGACAGGTGGGGCCTCTAACATCTGACCTTTGACCTGCAGGTGTTCAGGGTTTCTAACATCTGACCTTTGACCTGCAGGTGTTCAGGGTTTCTAACATCTGACCTTTGACCTGCAGGTGTTCAGGGTTTCTAACATCTGACCTTTGACCTGCAGGCATTCAGGGTTTGTAACGTCTGACTTTTGACCTGCAGGTGTTTAGGGTTTGTAACATCTGACCTTTGACCTGCAGGTGTTCAGGGTTTCTAACATCTGACCTTTGACCTGCAGGTGTTCAGGGTTTCTAACATCTGACCTTTGACCTGCAGGCATTCAGGGTTTGTAACGTCTGACTTTTGACCTGCAGGTGTTTAGGGTTTGTAATGTCTGACCTTTGACCTACAGGTGTTTAGGGTCTTTTAACATCTGACCTTTGACCTGCAGGTGTTTAGGGTCTTTTAACGTCTGACCTTTGACCTGCAGGCGTTCGGGGTCGGGGCCCTGGAGGATGATGATGATGAAGAGGTTTACCATAGAGATTCCATGTCCAGGTATGACACGGTGCTGGGAGGGGAGGAGCCTGGAGACAGCCTGTACGGCTGGACAGCACCGCAGCAATACACCAAGAGAAGAGGTAATGCTTCCTGGAGATTCCTGGAGACTTCTTGGACTAGTAAAACTGTAAATCCATCGAACTGTACAGGACACTCATCAAAATACAAACATTTTAGAGTTTTTAAATTTACAAAAGAAGAGCTTGGAGGCAGCCGGCCCTGCTGATGTTTAACTGTATTAAACAGAGCAGACAGAAGAATGTTTTGGTGTTTGTGTGTGTGTGTGTGTGTGTGTGTGTGTGTGTGTGTGTGTGTGTGTGTGTGTGTGTATAACATAATATAAAAAGTTGTGGTGTACCTGGGTCCACCATCACCTTGATGAGTGATCTGATCATTAATCTAGACTTTACCGTCTTGTAAATAGTTGTAAAATAGTCACTTTGTTTTATGTTCACAGAGAAAAGCAAAGATGCATCGTACCTCGGTAAAATCCTTGAGGGGTTCACTCTGGCCCAGAAACCACCTGAGGACCAAACCGTAAGCAGCTTCTACAGTCTGGATATGTTTTCTCTAAGATGAATTAATTCAACTAACCTCCACTAATCTACCTCTCTCTGTCCGTCTGCAGATCTTCCCTCCCCCCTCTCTGCCCAGAGACTACCGTCCTGTCCATCGGTTCCGTCCGGACCTCCATCTTTTGGACCTCTCCGGGGTCAGTCCGGTGTTGGCCGAGGCTCTGAAGGCCTCCAGGGGCCACATGGTCAAAGAGGAGCCCCAACAAGGGGGACGCCACCAGCTGGACTCTGGCCAGAGGGGGGCGCTGCTGGGAGAAGACACCCTGCAAGGTAACAGTCCGTTATAAACAGTATGAAGTCCTGCTGAGTGATCCCACACATAATGACTGACTGCAGGTCTGCAAGTATCACACGGGGAGATTTGAAGCTCAGATTCAGCAAAATCCAGGAAGGTACACCACATTTTTGCAAATTTGTGGGCAGAGGCATGATTACATCTGTCAACCATAAAATGTAACGAGTAGGTTGTGGGTTTTACCAGTTTAGGAGAACCAGCCTGCGCGTACAAATGTATTCAGCTCCCCTCAGTCAATACTTTGTTGAACTACATTTCACTGCAATTACAGCTGCAAGTTTTTTGGTGTAGGCCCAGTTTTGCACATTCTTTGCTCCAATTGGATTTAAGAATGGATTTACCACTGCTCCATGAGATGTTCAGTGCTTGGGACATTTTTTATAGCCCAACCTTGCTTTAAACCTCTCCAAAACTTTATCCCTGACCTGTCTGGTATATTCCTTGGTCTTCATGATACTGTCTCTTCACTCAGGTTCTTTAACAAACCTCTGAGGCCCTCACAGAACAGCTGTATTTATAACCAGATTGAAGTACGCACAGGTGGACACTATTTAGTAAATAGGTGACTTCTGAAGGCAGTTGGTTGCACTGTATTTTATTTAGGAACACCACGAATCAGTCTCCTTCCACTTCACAATTGTGCACTATTTTGTTAGTGTTAGTGGGGCCGGGGCCCAGCCCCCCCCCTTTTTCTGTCCCCCTCCCCCCCCCCCCCCCTTCTGTCACATAAAGTTAGGAACATAAGAAGTTTGTGTTTGTAATATGACAAAATGTGGAAAAGTTCAAGGGGTATGAATACTTTTGCAAGGCACCGTATCAGGGACTGTTACCTGCACTGAAAATATGTAGGAACCCTGAAATGTTACTGAACTACGTGGATACAGATTGGCGGAGAAAACGTAGAGCTTTGAGAATGTTGGTTTACCTGCACAGAGTATAAATGATCCAAACGTTTCCTCGTCATGATTCCTCGTCAGCTCGTGTCCTGTGACAATCATTACTGACAGAACCTCAGCGTGTCTAACAAGCTCATTTATGCCGGCCTCTGTCTTGAGAAACTACATCTAACTAACGCTGTGTTTCTCTCACACACAGAATCTAATGTGTTGTTGTCCCTGTGTGAATTTCCCCTCGGGGATGAATAAAGCATCTCTCTACCTATCGATTTATCTATCCTCGATCCTGATCAGGTCCCAGTTCAGTCATGGAGCTGCTGAGGCCTGAAGACAGACAGCGACTGCTCAACCTCCGCAACTCCTCCAATGTGCCCTCCACCAAAACCGCCACCCCGGCCTCCTCTGATGCCTCACAGTCAGGGGCGGGGTCTTGGGCTGGCGGCGACGTGGCATCCTCTGGCCTCCAGCAGCAGCAGGAGGCTCTGATGGCATGGAGGGGAGTCCAGACCTCCTCGCAGACCTTCAGACCGTTTGAGAAGAACCCCAGCAAACAGGCCCGCTACGAGCTCTACCTGAACCGCCTAAAACAGGGAGACAAAGGTAGGAGGCCTATATGTCCCATCATGCACTGCAGCCCCTTCTGTCTGTGTCAGCAGACACATTTCAGTCGTTTAATGTTTTATTAGCATACTGAGTACATGTTGAGAGTGACAGCTGGTTAACAGTCAGCTGGTGAGGACGATCACAAACAGACAGACACTCAGCACAGTAACTAGAGGGCAGACCAGATGTTTGCTGGTGTTGATTTATTGTGTTTTAACTGAAAAGAGGACGAAGGAGAAGAGATTTAGTCCATTAAAACTGGCCCTCTATTGTCCGTCTCCTGCCCTTTTTCATTTGTCTTTCGTTCTCTACTTAAAAAGAAAACTCATTTATCCCCTTACTATTCCACCTTCTTCTTTGGGTTTTTTAGGGGGAGATAACAGGTCAACAGTAGATGTCACATAGAAGTGGTGAACATCATCTGAAAGCTGAGAACCTGGGGATTAATCTGAGATGCAGCTCAGCCCTGTGTGTCAAGTTGTTCTAGTCATAAATAAGAAATAAACATGAATTAATTCATTCATCAAGTCTATAATGGTTTATAACATGATGATAGAAGTATATGATGTCCATCTCCATGCTCTATTATGTCATAAGTTGTTGCAGCAATTTTTGGGGTGATACCATTTGTTACACAGATTTTGTGCTAAATTTAAAAAAAAAATTTACCACTGGAGAATTGATAAAAATGATCAATAATCCCTTCAAAATACCACATTAAGACAGCAAGACCTTGAGGAACACCAAAGAAAATAGCCATGCTGTTATTTGAGATCAGAAACTTTGGAGATTTCTGGATCTTTCGGCAATTGGATGTTGAGCACTTGGGTTGTGTAAACTGTTCAGAAATCCCCTTATTATCAGTCTACTTAGGAAAGCCATCCATCTTCTGAATGCTCCAGGTCTCTAGTTTGTGGCTGTAAAGTTTCATGAGGCTGTGATCATCCTAGAGGTCACCACAGGTCATTTTATACAGTGAGCTAAATGAAATGGCTCCTATGGAGACTAACATCATCACACATGAATACAGTTGGACTCACTGGATTCACAAGAGTCTCAGATTTACAGTGAGACCCAATGTATGTAATTCAGGACTGTTTGGGGACCCCAGTATGCAAAAATATTTAGATACACTATTTTAGAATAGGAGACAATAACACATTTATACTGCATGTGATTATCATAAAGTGGGCATGTCTGTAAAGGGGAGACTGGTGGGTACCCACAGAACCCATTTACATTCACATATCTGGAGGTCAGAGGTCAAGAGACCCCTTTGAAAACGAATATGACAGTTTTTCCTTGCTGAAATCTCATAGCGTTATTTAGTGTTCATCCTGACAAGCTAGTATGACCTGATTGGTACCAGTGATTGAGGGTAGGTGTTCTAGTTTCACACAATATTTTCCTTCTACCTAAACTCAGCTGCTACAACCTCTGAAATACAGAGTAGGAGCCGGGCCCGATGGTGGGACGTCAGAGTTTTAAGGGGTTAACTATAAAAGCAGTCAATAGAATATGAAAGGTATCATCAGTTGCCAATAAATGCAAGCATTTCTATACATTGACAAGTGAATTTCAGCCTTCAGAGAAGGAACAGACCCTCTTTGGTAGTGCTGGATCCATCCAGTGCTGGAGGACATTAGGTGTGAACCTTAAACCTGGTCTCTCTGTCCCAGACGGCCTGGAGCAGAGTCTGGACCCGGGGATGACGGAGTGGGAGCGCAGCAGGGAGAGGGATGAATTTGTCCGAGCCTCCATCTTATACAGACCCACCTCCTCCTCGCTCTCTTCCCGCTTCACCAGAGCCAAGAACCAGGAGGATGATGACGACAGTGTAGAGGTCACCCGGGACCAGGAGGTAGGAGGCCACGCTGGACTATAAATACTTCCATACATGCAGTAATACTGACATAATACTATCAGCTGCTTTCATCCCTGTGTCACCTGTTCTTGCTGTTAAAGAGATCTGACAGTTTCTCAGTGTGGTAGTGTATTACTACAGTAGATGGAGGTTAAAGGGATAGTTCAGATCAGAAAGTCACGCAATAACACTAACTAACTAATCAATGGGTGCAGCAGTAGACCAGCAACCTCCCTGTTCTGAGAGGGGAAATTACTGGTTTTCTGAATGGAGTCTGATGGCTCTAAAAAGACTGATATAATGGCTTCGGTTCCCCATTAGAAACAGCTGTCAGACAGTGAGGTAAAGGACTGTCTGATGGTGAGGTAAAGGACTGTCTGATGGTGAGGTAAAGGACTGTCTGATGGTGAGGTAAAGGACTGTCTGATGGTGAGGTAAAGGACTGTCTGATGGTGAGGTAAAGGACTGTCTGATGGTGCGGTGAGGTAAAGGGCTGTCTGACGGTGAGGTAAAGGGCTGTCTGACGGTGAGGTAAAGGACTGTCTGATGGTGCGGTGACGTAAAGGGCTGTCTGACGGTGAGGTGAAGGGCTGTCTGACGCTGAGGTGAAGGGCTGTCTGACGGTGAGGTAAAGGACTGTCTGATGGTGCGGTGAGGTAAAGGGCTGTCTGACGGTGAGGTAAAGGGCTGTCTGACGCTGAGGTAAAGGATTGTCTGATGGTGAGGTAAAGGACTGTCTGATGGTAAGGTAAAGGACTGTCTGATGGTGAGGTAAAGGACTGTCTGATGGTGAGGTAAAGGACTGTCTGATGGTAAGGTAAAGGACTGTCTGATGGTGAGGTAAAGGACTGTCTGATGGTGCGGTGAGGTAAAGGGCTGTCTGATGGTGAGGTAAAGGACTGTCTGATGGTGCGGTGAGGTAAAGGACTGTCTGATGGTGAGGTGAAGGGCTGTCTGACGCTGAGGTGAAGGGCTGTCTGACGGTGAGGTAAAGGACTGTCTGATGGTGCGGTGAGGTAAAGGGCTGTCTGACGGTGAGGTAAAGGGCTGTCTGACGCTGAGGTGAAGGGCTGTCTGACGGTGAGGTAAAGGGCTGTCTGACGGTGAGGTAAAGGATTGTCTGATGGTGAGGTAAAGGACTGTCTGATGGTAAGGTAAAGGACTGTCTGATGGTGAGGTAAAGGACTGTCTGATGGTGAGGTAAAGGACTGTCTGATGGTAAGGTAAAGGACTGTCTGATGGTGAGGTAAAGGACTGTCTGATGGTGCGGTGAGGTAAAGGGCTGTCTGATGGTGAGGTAAAGGACTGTCTGATGGTGCGGTGAGGTAAAGGACTGTCTGATGGTGAGGTAAAGGACTGTCTGATGGTGCGGTGAGGTAAAGGACTGTCTGATGGTGCGGTGAGGTAAAGGGCTGTCTGACGCTGAGGTAAAGGGCTGTCTGACAGTGAGGTAAAGGATTGTCTGATGGTGAGGTAAAGGACTGTCTGATGGTGAGGTAAAGGACTGTCTGATGGTGCGGTGAGGTAAAGGACTGTCTGATGGTGAGGTAAAGGACTGTCTGATGGTGAGGTAAAGGGCTGTCTGACGGTGAGGTAAAGGACTGTCTGACGGTGAGGTAAAGGACTGTCTGACGGTGAGGTAAAGGACTGTCTGACGGTGAGGTAAAGGGCTGTCTGACGGTGAGGTAAAGGACTGTCTGACGGTGAGGTAAAGGACTGTCTGACGGTGAGGTAAAGGGCTGTCTGACGGGGAGGTAAAGGGCTGTCTGACGGGGAGGTAAAGGGCTGTCTGATGGTGAGGTAAAGGACTGTCTGACGGTGAGGTAAAGGACTGTCTGACGGTGAGGTAAAGGGCTGTCTGACGGCGAGGTAAAGGATTGTGGGTTAGAATAGAACATTCTGCAGAGTGTGATGGATGAAGTAGGACATCCTGGTATTTATAGTATACTGCATTTTGCCACACTATGTGTTGGGACATATTACATACTATGGTAATGTGGGTACGAGGACACATGGCTGTTGTCAGTGGCTGTGGACGACTGAACACAAGTCACCTGACCTTTAACCCTGAAACAAGATCTCCACTGCAGGAAGTTTGCAAATACTTTGTTGAATCTTTTACGTTGAAGGAGTTTATCAGCTGAATTGTTGGTGGTTTGATGTAAATCTGGTTGTTCGGTTGTCAGGGCGACGTGGACGACAAACAGGCCGCCGTCAACATGAAGATGTTCGGAAAACTGACCAGAGAAACGTTTGAGTGGCATCCAGACAAACTGCTCTGCAAGCGGTTCAACATCCCCGACCCCTACCCTGGGTACACACACACACACACACACACACACACACACACACACACACACACACACACACACACACACACACACAAACACACATCAAGTACTACTGTAGTAAAAGTACACAAGCATTAGCTGTAAAATGTACTTAAAAAGTAAAAATACTGTGACTGATATGTGATTCTATGTGTCATCATTAGATAGTTGTCACAGTTAACTAGTTTAGCCCAGAGGGTCCCAGCCTAGGGGTCAGGTCTCTCCCCTCCGAAGGGTCCCAGCCTCGGGGTCAGGCCCCTCTTCTCCAGAGGGTCCCAGCCTAGGGGTCAGGTCTCTCCCCTCCGAAGGGTCCCAGCCTAGGGGTCAGGTCTCTCCCCTCCAAAGGGTCCCAGCCTAGGGGTCAGGTCTCTCCCCTCCAAAGGGTCCCAGCCTAGGGGTCAGGTCTCTCCCCTCCGAAGGGTCCCAGCCTAGGGGTCAGGTCTCTCCCCTCTGAAGGGTCCCAGCCTCAGGGTCAGGTCTCTCCCCTCCAAAGGGTCCCAGCCTCGGGGTCAGGCCCCTCTTCTCCAGAGGGTCCCAGCCTAGGGGTCGGGCCTCTCCAGAAGGTCACCAGATCAATCTGAGGGGTCCTGAGCGGATTCATGGGAGAGAAGAAGAAGAAATTGAGTTGTGATGATCTGTTTTCACTTTCTGCATATTTCTATAATCTTTTTAGTAAAATATTGACTCATTTGTCAGTCAATCATTAAAAACAGTAGTTTCTGACCAGTTTAGAGGGAAGAATCTTGATTTACTGTATCTGATAACTCGTCTCATAAATGTCCTGATCAGATTTTTAGAGGAGCTCACAGGACAAAAAGATTTTATTGTTAACGCTGTTCTGGATTTTAGAAGCTTCTCATCTATATTTAATCATCTGAACCAGACCTAGTGCTCTAAATAATGATATTCTATAAACAGGATTTACTCTGAAGTCTACTAGAGTAAAAGTATAAAATACCATACAACTCAAGTAGTACTTGAGTAAATGTACTTGTACAGTACAGGAACTGTAATTCTGACAGGACGTCCAGTCTAAATTCAGCAGAAAGTTTAAAAATGTGGAACGATCCTGTTCAGTGTTGGTGATTGTGACTGGTGATTTATAGAAAGTGTCCGTTGGTCCTACGGGTCCAGTTTGGTTATTTATACAACATGTCCGTTGGTCCTACAGGTCCAGTTTGGTTATTTATACAACATGTCCGTTGGTCCTACGGGTCCAGTTTGGTTATTTATACAACATGTCCGTTGGTCCTACGGGTCCAGTTTGGTTATTTATACAACATGTCCGTTGGTCCTACGGGTCCAGTTTGGTTATTTATACAACATGTCCGTTGGTCCTACAGGTCCAGTTTGGTTATTTATACAACATGTCCGTTGGTCCTACGGGTCCAGTTTGGTTATTTATACAACATGTCCGTTGGTCCTACAGGTCCAGTTTGGTTATTTATACAACATGTCCGTTGGTCCTACAGGTCCAGTTTGGTTATTTATACAACATGTCCGTTGGTCCTACGGGTCCAGTTTGGTTATTTATACAACATGTCCGTTGGTCCTACAGGTCCAGTTTGGTTATTTATACAACATGTCCGTTGGTCCTACAGGTCCGGTCTGGTTGGTCTGCCTAAAGTGAAGAGAGACAAGTTTTCAGTGTTCAACTTCCTGTCTGTGACGGAGAGCAGAGAGACAACGACAGGTAACTTCCTTCACCCGCAGCTCACTGTGTTTACTCATTACTCCAGTCTAGCCCACAGTCTGGCCCGCAGTCTGGCCCAGCCTGGCCCAGTCATCATCCATCAATCAATCAGGAGGAATCAGGACCAGAATCAGCTGGATTCAGGTCATGGATGTATAAAGAGAACTGGATCCAGTGTTCGAGGCGGGGCTCCGTTTATTCCTATGAAAGTTACTCAGTGGTGCATGAAGCCAATAGGTAGAGTTCTAGGTCTGGAAAAGTACACAGATCTTCTGGGTCTTCCGGGACTTACTGGGCCCTCGAGCACATGTCTGATATGTGCCGTTTTGTTCGCTCGGTCACACGACTCGGCCACGGGGTCCCAACGTCGCAGCAAGACAACCCCCAAAAAGAGAATGGTTTTACATGTGGTGGCCGCAGGCAGTTGCTCTCTCCTGATCCTCCCTGACTGATTCTTCTCTAGTTCTGTGTTCTGCTGGTGTCCTTGTCACTACTTGTAGCATGAGGCGGTCCCTGCAGCCCCATCAGGTTAGTCCAGCTCCTCCAGGATGGCACATCTATACGTGAGGTCACAAGAAGGTTTGCTGTGTCTCCAACACAGTATCAAGAGCATGGAGGAGATACCAGGAGACCGGCTGTTACACCAGGAGGGCTGGACTGGGCTGTAGGAGGGCATCAACTCAGCAGCAGGACCGGTATCTGTTCCTTTGTGTCAGGAGGAAGAAGGGGAGGAGCACTGCCAGAGCCCTACAAAAGTACCGCCGATTACAGCCACAGACTATCCAGGAGCTCACTGGGACCCTGATCCAGGTCTGGGAGGAGATCTCCCAGGACACCATCCTGCGACTCATCAAGAGCCCAGACGTTGTTGGGAGTTCATACAGGCAGGCGGGGGTCAAACACACTACTGAGTCACAGTATGAGTTGATGTGATGAAATTCACAGTAGTTGGATCGGCTGTGATTTCAAAGTTTTGCTTTGATTCTCTGTGTGATTCTGAATCTGGTCCTCAGCGGGTTGATGATTCTCGTTTCCACTGACTGGTGTTAGTCATTTTGTTCTCAACAAATTATGCAATGTACATCAGTAAAGATTATCAACTGGAATAATTTGTTCATCAACATCTGATGTGTGATTTAAGTGTTTATTTCTTGTGCTGCTAACACATCACTCCTCCTCTTTCTCTTCCTTCTCCTCTTTCTCATTCCCATCCTCCTCCTCCTCCTCCTCTTCTTCCTCCATCTCCTCAGGTCCTCCTAAGCCTCCAGAGGCTGGGAAGAGGTCCAGGTGGGACGTTTCAGACCAGAAGGAGAAGAAGAACAACGACCCGCTAAATGAGCTGCTCATCACTGCACGAAACCAGTCTGAAACCAAACTGAACCAAACCTCCTCAAACACACCTGTCTCACCTGTCTCCAGCAGCACCACCCACCAGGTGGCGGTAACGTGACCAAACTCAATATGGATCTGAAGGTTTGTCCTCTGGAGAGCAGAAAACCTGATGTTGTTGATCTCTTCATTCAGAGGAAGTCAGTGGATCAGCAGAACAACTCAGACAAGAAGAGAGAAGGTGATGAAGAGATGGAGGAGGAGGAGGAGGAGGAAAGCAGGCCCCCCACAGATCTGTTTAAAGCCATCTTCGCCAGCTCCTCTGATGACAAATCCTCCTCTTCATCATCAGAGGGAGAGAGCAATGATGAAGAGGAGGTGAAGGACGAGGTCGACCCACAGCCGCTGAACCTCTTCAGCATCACCTCCTCCACGACCTCCTTTATCACCCCCTCTGTCACCTCGTCCGTCACCTCGTCCGTCACCTCGTCCGTCACCTCGTCTGTCACCTCCTCTGTCACCTCGTCTGTCACCTCCTCCAGCCAGCAAAAAGGTAAGTAAAGACAGACTTGTACAGAAACACCTAATTTAAATCCAAAGTCCTGTCATCAGTTGGTGAGCTTTTGAGCGTTTCCTGTTTTTTATGTTGCATTCAGAACGAGAGTGAAGTAAATTTTTACCTCTTTTAAATCACGAGTCAGACTATCGGTATCATCTGTGTTCATTCTAGACCACATGAGTCAAACTCAAGGCCCGCGGGTCAAACTAGGCCCGGCACCTCATATTATGTGGCCTGCGAGGGCTTGCAAAGAATATACTATACTTATCATTACAATTCTTTGCCACTTTACAGGGTTCGGAGTCCTTAAACTACGTGTCCCACATTGCATCTCAATTTTGTACTGAAGCGTCTCAACATCACCGGTTTCCGGCAGCGGCACTCTAGCCGAGTGATGGGGTTGTAAAAAATATATGAATACTACCAAAATGTCCAAGAAAAGGAAAGTTGATGCAGAGGGATGGAAGTTTAATGAGAGACAGAAAGAGAATCCATGTTGGTGGTTAATGGAGACCAGCCGGTATGTCTTCTTTGCTACGAGGCAGTAAAACACTGTCACACCACTGTCATCGACCACATGATCTCAGCTGATCAGCTGTTGATCACTAACAGTTTATACATCACAGACTGAACGTTAGATCAGAGCACATTGATCTGTTGTATAGTTCTGCCCCTCTCAACTCCCACCACAAAGTTAAACTAAGTTAATGGAATAAATTGTGTTTGATAATATTTGTGTGACGGTAAAAAAAAAAAGACCTTTATTATTCACTTGAGAGTTATTTTGATCTCTGATGGATGAGTAATGATGAGCGTTTCTAAATCTTATAAATTCATGGGATTTATGTTATAATAGCACATAGAAATGAGTGTGTGCCCACAAACAGTATTTTTGTATTTACGTGCTGCATATATATTTATGTACAAGCATGTGTTTTTGTTTCTGAACAATTTTTTTAATTAGTTGTACAATATTTTTGCTTGCAATTATTTTTCCTGGACTTCTGCTTTCAGAGCTAGTTATTAGATAAATTATTACTAAAACTAATAATCAAATGCAGAGGCAATTTTGAAATATGATCAAGAGTAGATATATTTATATAGTCTTAACTGGCCGTTTGAAGGGAATCATAATGCTGATGGCCTGGGATGAAATTGAGTTTGACACCCCTGTTCTAGACGCTCCAGAGAGGAGGAGGAGCTTGTCTCCATAGAAACCAACAACATTTCCTTCCTCAACATGGAAGAAATAACCACTGTAGTTTGTTCATGTTGGTGAAGTCCCAGATATGTCAGAAAACCAAACGCAGTCGTGTCTGGGTTTATATCATCACCCGGTGGTGAGCTGTATTCATATCCAGTACCGTTACACTGACTGGATCTAGCAGCCACACGTCACTACTGAGGTATGAACCCAAAATAAACAGATTGAGCTGTGATTTAATATCAATACACAGTTCAAAATGATGCTGAAATAGCTACATGATGCTGATTAGTAAAATGTCTTAACTGATGCTTTGTCAGATCTGTCTGCAAGAAGACAAGCAGACAAAATGCTTGTTTTCTGAATGGAGTTTGGTTGGATCAGAGTTGCAGCTGTGCTATGCAGCTGCTCTATCAACACTCAGCATAAAGTCATCTGGTCATAAATACAGCAGCAACATTATTGTTTCTACCAGAGACAGTCTGTGGTTTCGGTCTCTGGACAGATGTGTTGTACTGTTGTAGCTCTGGGTGACCACAGGATACCTCCATTTCTGATTGAACAACGTCAGGACGGTAGTGACAGCAGAAGGACGATGTCAACGCTGACAGGCTTTCACCACACAGCAACGAGCAGCTCGCTGTACATTATCCCTGACGTATTGAATGTGACCTGACAGTATTGTGGCTCATCCTATCTGACGTGCTATCAACTAAATATGTTTTGTTACTCTAATATTCCTACAGGGAGTTATATCCCATCATGTTGCAGTGCAGTGAATTTATAATAACCATATTATGGCCATGATGTACATTACCAGTAGCAGTGAATGTTTTATCTCGGTAAACATCATTCTGTAGTTTCGTCATAATAACAGTGATGTTTCTGTGTGATTCTGACTCCGTGTCTCTGAAAGTGCTGCTTTCCTTCCTCTCCTCTCTCTCCTCTCCTCTCTCCTCTCTCTCCTCTCCTCTCTCCTCTCTCTCCTCTCCTCTCTCCTCTCTCTCCTCTCCTCTCTCCTCTCTCTCCTCTCCTCTTTCCTCTCTCAACTCGACTCAACTAGAAGAAGAGGAGTTTGGTCCGAAGCTGCCGCCTCCTTCAGCTGCTCTCAGTGAGTCCTGCTGTTAAAGTCCTTCAGATAGCGTTTGATTGGTCGGGTTGATATGCCGTTATCTCTTCTGATCTCTTCTGTTTTTCTGCTGTGTCCAGGGAGCCACATTTAGTAACTGCCTTTTTGTGAGTCAGCCGGTTAGTTTGTGTTTTTAGCCTTTGTTTACACTGAATTCTCCTCATTCAGTTTATCGTCTGTTGACCTTCAGTTGTAGTAATACATTTTTTTTTCTTAAACTTTAGTCCTGAGACTGGTTTGGGGACAGAGAAGGGAACATCCTCTATACTTTTACGTTGCACTCCGACCCCTGCAGACACATCAGCTGGCTGTATTCACTGCTACAGTGCACTATTATGTTTATTTTGTTTTCATTTTATTATTACAGCCTGCTCTGGCAGCAATTAAGACATTTGTAATTAATAAAGAATAACACATATACAGTACATGTATAGGCCTAATTCTTCCTGTTGTTCCCCCCGTCAGCCAAAGGAGGCGACACCTCTGCTTGCTCCCGCCGTGAGGAGGAAACACCCAGCAGGAGGAGGAAAGACAAGAAGCACAAGAACAAGAAGCAGCACAAACACAAGAAGGAGAAGAAGGTAGAAAAGGAGGAGATGTCTCCGTCTCCTGGCTGATGAGTCCTCTCGTTTAACTTGATGCTCTTTTTGTCCCCAGAAGAAGAAACACAAGAAGCACAAACATAAAGGGAAGCAGCAGCAGAAGAAGAGTAAGAAGGAGACAGACAGCAGCTCAGAGGACAGCGATGAGGAAGATTCACCGGTGTCCACACAGGAGCTGCTCAGGAGGTCAGAGGTCACCTCATAAACTAACACTGTCATTTCATATTTGCACTATAAAAGTGATAGAATGGGACTAGTTATTAGTAGGGCTGTCAAACGATTAAAAATTTGAATTAATTACAGGGTAGCTGTGAATTAAATGAGTCGGTCAGTCATAAAGGTCACATGGTTTTTACTGCAAAATACTATTTGGAACATCTATATCTACATAAATTTCCCCACTGTGGGACTAATAAAGGAATATCTTATCTTATCTTATCTTATCTTAATGCGTAACATATATATAATGTAACATTGGTTGTTTTATTGATCAGCTTCAGTGTTGTTGAAATTACAACTGTACAATGATTGTACAATGCTTTGGTCAACTTTTGTTGTTTTTAAATGTGCTTTCTAAATACATTTGGATTGGAAGCAGATGTGTTTTTGTTATTTAATGTCTCTGTTGCATTATGTAGTCCTTTGACCTGTCTGTCTGGCTGTCTGTCTGGCTGTCTGTCCTCCTGTCCTCTGCCTCCAGACTGAAAGACGTCCAGTCTCGTGAGACCTGGTGAAGGAGGTGAAATGTGTCCTCTGTGAGGACCAAAGTCTTCTCTACTCAACAGATTACCGATAGTACTTGTTTCAAATAATAAAGTCTTTAAAATTTAATGATGAAGTATCTTGTTTTTTTTATGCTTTTTACAGTTTTGTTGTTTAGTTTTGACTCATTCACGGTTGGCAGGAAAATTATGGACAATGTAGGGAAGGATAATATGAGGGGAAAGAAAAAGTAAGCAAAGACAAGAGATGGAGGTAGAACTTGAAAAAAAATAAACAGATAAGAAATGGTGGAGGTCTGACTTAAAACATGTCTGTTTCAGAAAACCGTGTCTAGACGTTTCTCCTTCGTTTATAGTGTATTAAACGTTAAGTTTTCTCACGTCCTATAGTCCTGAAGGTACCACCTCGCCGTCATCAAACGGACTGTTGCTATGGTAACTACCGCGGCTGAGAACTCAAGTCGCGTCTTTTCTCGTCTCGTTAGCAAACAACCAAACCAACTTCTTTTTACCCAGAGTGTCCACAATGGCGTCGAAAAACCTGGACCCTTTATCAGTTGGAGAGACTTCAGGAGGTGAAAAGGTGGAGGAGAGGATGGAGGAAGACGAGAGAGGAGCGGGAGGAGCCTGGAGCCGGGACACCCAGGTAGAAACTACAGGAACCTAACGGTTAGCTCCAAGGCTAACGTTAGCTAGGTAGGGTGCGTTCAGGGACAACGAGGGGCAGTACTCTCATCTTCTACTTCAGTAAAAGAAGTAATACTGCAGTGTAGAAATACTCTGTTTCTAGTACAAGTCATTCAGAATCCTAAGTTAAAGCACAAAAGTTTTCGCACCAATAGTAAAAGTACTCATTGTGCAGAACGATCTATATCATAGTATAATTATTTATGCATTAATGTGAGATTGAACTTCTTTAATGGCTTTATATACTACTGGTAATTTAATCTATAAAAATACACAATTTATTATTATATACTACTGGTAATTTAATCTGTAAAAATGTAATATTATTATATACTACTAGTAGCTTTATCTATTAAAATACATCATTTTGATGAGGGATTAGCTCTCTGTCTGGAGGGTTTGGGTTGGGGGGGGGGGGCCGCTGGTTTACCCCCCCCCTCGATAAAAAATTAGTGGTGAACTGGTGGCTGGGGAGGTGCCATTTCTCCTCTTCGCCTCCCCCGGCCCCCCCCCAGAGCACCACCCCCCCCCCCCCCCCGCGGGGCTTTCGGGAGAGCCCCCCCCCCCCTCCCCCCCCCCTTTTTTTTTTTTTTTTTTTTTTTGTCTTCTTTTTCCATTTTTTATTTTTTTAAAAGTGTATTTATTTTTCCCCCCTTTGGGACTATTAAAGGTGGTTCTTCTTCTTCTTTTATTATTATTATATACTAATGGTAGTTTTATATATTAAAATACATACTGGCAATTTATTATATATGCTATTGGTGGTTTAATATATAAAATCTGTTATTTATTATCCTATACTGTTGGTAGTTTAATATATTAAAATACATACCGGTAATTCATTATTATATACTATTGGTAGTTTAATATATAAGATATATATTAATTATTATTCTGTACTGTTTGTAGTTTAATCTATAATAATACATCATTTAGTATTATATACTGCTGGCAGTATGTATAATAATATATCATCATTTTGAATAATAGAAATCAAAATGGCGAGCTGTAACGATAACGGTTGTTGTGAATGATGAATGGTCGATGGCTGATTATCAGATCAGCACTGTTTTAAATACAATGTCAGTCAAGTTCATCAAATCAATTAACAATTTATCACTATTTTTCAATTCATGAGTGTTTTTGATCACTTCTGTTATTCATGAGCATTTTCATCACATCTGTTATTAATTTATGAGCATTTTCATCACTTCCCTTTTCTTCAACTATTTTTTGTTACTGGCACCATTGAGGACACTTCCCTTAAATGATAAATGATCATTTTGTGTTGAGAATGATGAATGTAAGATGGTGAAAATGATGAAACATGGCTGTTTTCATCACAGCTGTTTTAGTCAAATTGGCTTTAAAAGAATCACATCACTCTGTAATTTATCTCTCCATTATTATGATGATTTCATCTTAATCACTTCCATTTTCATCAGTTAATTTTTTTTTCTTTCTCCCATCATATTTGTGTGTCTGCAGGTTCCTGTGAAGGTTTTACGAGCTCACAGCAACGCCGTCACCGCCGCTCGACTCTGCTTCAACGACTGCTGCATCCTCAGCTGCTCCGCCGACCGCACTGCCATCCTCTGGGTAACCAGCTCCTCCTGCTTTGCTACTATACTGTTATTATTTATTCATTAATATCTTTATTTATTAATGTGTTGTTTAGAGTTGGACTGTGGGTGGACTTTACCAGAGAGGTGCATTCTGGGATTTGTACCCTAATGCCCCCTCCACTTTGATTCAGTCACATGAGGTCACAGTTCAGCTCAGGAGGTTTTCAGGCAGTGCTGCTCTGATTTATTGGGTTGTAGTAGATTCTAGAGGTGTAACTAATAAAGCAGTCTCAGTGTATATAAATACTGTACTACTGTATATTAAGTGTTTGAATGTGACTTTGGAAAAGGTGAAGGAACCCTGTGATTTGCTGCTCAATCAAGAGAACATGAATCAACTATTTTAATGATGGAATAATTACTGAACTGTCAGACTCAATAAGACATCTGAAGAGCCCACATCCTCCACAAAATCACCTCTTAATCCAGAAAATAATCAATAGTGAAAATAATTTAAAGACTGACACAATTTATTCAAAAATAAAATATAACTATAACTCCACTAAGAGCATTACGCCATTATAACCATACATTCAGCCATTATAATCATACGTTCAGCCAATACAGCCATACATTAAGCCATTATAACCATACATCCAGCCATTATAACCATTCCACCATTATACCATACATTAACCATTTTACCACACATTAGCCATTACAACTACATTAAATCAAGATAGAATAACAACAGCAGCTCAGCTGAGTTTGGAACAAATAAGAAGAGAAATTAATCAGTAAACAAATGCACGAATCAATTTCCAAATGAATGAAGTAAAGTTGTTTCTTTGGGTTTCTATATACAGCACATGACTGTACATAGCTGGTCAGTAAGCTGAAGCCTGTTGACGTTGTGCAGGACGTGCAGAGCTGCAGACCTCTGAGGGTGTTTGATGGAGTTCATGGTCAAACCATCAGTGATCTCGCTCTGATCCCAAACACCAACAGGTGAGTCTCCACCACCACAATGATTTAACCCTTTATTGAAAAAAAGGTTCATTTAGCCTACTTATATATAGTTAAAACTTTCTTCTTGTAGACAGGCTGTGAATAGACAAAAAGTTTGTATCTGACAGTTTTGACTACTTGCTTCTGCAGTCTTCCTCAGAGATGTTACTTGATGTTGGTGTGACCTCGTCTATGGGTGACTCAACCCTTTATTAGTTCATCAGTTTCATAGTCTGAGGACAATGAGTTTAAAACATCCAACCAGGAGTCTGAGACTCTCTCTCTGTGTCTGTCTGTCTGTCTGTCAGGATGGTTACAGTCTCCTGGGATAAGAAGATGGCGTCCACAGACGTGGAGACGGGACAGACTCTGGTAATAATGAATAATTATATAATTATAACCTTCTGGTCCTGGTTATAATATTTTCTGAGTGCAGTGTTGAAACAGAGGCCTTAATAATAAACAATAATTAATAATGACATGTATAAAACTGCTGTTAACTGCTTTTGTTAAATAACGTTCAGATGAAAACATGGTTCACATCAAACTCCTTCAAATCTCAGAGCTGAAAGGATTCATCAGATAGTGAGTGAACACTAACAGGATCAATAATGTTTTATCTGCTGAGGAATGCACCAACCTGCACCCCAGTAATCAACTGACAGATGTGTTGGCTGAAGCTGCTACTGCTCCCTGTCCTGAGATCAATATGGATATTGATCATTTTCTCTGTTGGTGATCAGTGGACGAGAAGTCAGGCCGGCCTGCTGACCTCCTGCAGCTCTTCATCTGACGGCCGGCTGCTCGTCTGTGCTGCAGATCCACAGAACGCCATTTACATCAGCGATGCTGCCAACGGACAGACGCTGCACCATGTCAGCGGTACGAGTGAACACACACCGTCTGCATCACTAACACACACTGTCTGAATCTCTAACACACACCCCTCTGCATCACTAACACACACCGTCTGCATCACTAACACACGCTGTCTACATCATTAACATGCAGTCTGCATCAGTAATACACACTGTTTTCATCATTAACACATGCCGTCTGCATCTCTAAAACTCGCCGTCTGCATCATTAACATATACCATCATTAACTCTGTGAAGAGTTGGAGAGTGAGGGTGTGTTTGTTTTCCCTCCCAGATCATCACCACTCCACCATCACACGGTGTCGCTTCGACCCTCAGAGCCAGCGGGTGGCCACGACATCTGCAGACCGAACCGTCAAGCTGTGGGACCTGCTGGCTCACAAAACCACCGTGTCCATTGACAGGTAACAAACACACCTGATACTCTTTATTTCTTTATCACCTATTTTCTTTTATTTTAATATTTTTATGTGATTTTATTGATTTATTCTTTTGAATTTCCCCTCTTGGGATCAATGATGTTTTATCCTCACATATCTAAATGAATGCTTTTGTTTGTTTTCATCTTCTGTCTTGCCGTGTTGTTGTTGTTCTGTCTGTCTCTCAGTAACCACTGCAACGTCATCTCTGACTGCTGCTTCACCAGCAATGGGTATTTCCTGTGCACGGCATCATGGGATAAAAGTTTAAAGCTGTGGGACTTGCAGGCGGGTGGGTTTCGATGTCATGGTGGGACGCCGCTGCAGAGAGGACATGAAGGCAGTGTGAGCTCCTGCAGCTTCTCTGCTGACGGTGAGATATAAAGTCCATTATTAGCCCCCTAGAGACCTGGAGGCCTTTTCTTCCTAGAGCCTCCCCCCTAAAAACAACTGTAAATGACCAGTAAACAAACAGCAAATAATCAGTTAAAAACAACCGTAAACGACCAGAAAATAAACAGCAAATAATCAGCAGTTAAAAACATCAGTAAATGACCAGTCAATAAACAGTTAAAAACAACAGTAAATAAACAGTAAATAATCAGTTAAACACATCAGTAAATAAACAGTAAATAATCAGTTAAACACATCAGTAAATAAACAGTAAATAAACAGTGTGGGATGGAGGGTGTGCTTGGTTTCTTCACCAGCTAACAGAAAAATTCCGAGTTGTGCTTCATGTTGTCTGTCTCATTAAACACTTCCTATTGTGTTTCCACAGCGACCCTGCTGGTGTCTGGCTCCTACGACAGGACTGTTGCACTCTGGGATATGTCCTCTCTCTGCCAGACTCTCATCCTGAAGGTGAGTAAACGACAGTCATCTTTCTGAAATGAAAAGCATCATTTTGATTTGTTATTCTCGTTGTGTCACAGGGCCACCGTGATTGGGTGACAGATGTGTCAGTCAGTGCTGAGAGGACGTTGGTGGTCTCTGCCTCCAAGGTACCAGTCCTCACCGTCACACTGAACTGAGCTGATCTGGACTGGTTCTGACCCAGTCTTCATGTATCAGCATTGTGTCTTTAGGGGTGTTCTGGTTTTCTGTTTTTTTATTATAATAATAATAATAATAATAATAATAATAATAATAATAATTATTATTATTATTATTATTATTATTATTATTATTATTATTATTATTATTATTATTATTAATAATAATAATAATTAATAATAATCCTGTAGGACAAGACTATGAGGTTGTGGAACATGGAGAACATGGAGGAACTCCCAGAAGTCCTGGAGAAGAGGAGTAGTGGAGGAGCAAGAATCCAAATCCTCAAGGTAAAGGACAATCCATCCATCATGAGATTTATGTACGAGTTCAGCGTTAGTGTGATAATATGAAATCTAGTTGTTGTTTTTTGTTGATGTTGACAATGTTGTTGTTGTTGTTGATGATTTATTGTTGTTGTTAATGTTGGCGTATTTGATGTTGACGTTGATAATGTTGGTGTATTTGATGTTGATGTGTTTCCAGTGTGAGGAGTGTGGGAAGCCCTTCCCAGAGTCCAGACTTCAGACCTCAGATCTGCTGACTCAGTGCGTCTTCTGTCGACTCAGATCACCGTTCAGATACCGACCACAGCTGCCACCGCTTATGTGACTTCCTGTCCAGGAGGTCAGAGGTCAGCCACAGAGCAGCAGCTGGTAGGGAGTCAACATCTTGCTCTCATGGACACTTAGGCAGATTGGGGGATGATGATGATGGTGATGATGAAAATAAACAAACACAAAGTTTTCATCCAGGAGACTGCTGTTTGCATTCAGTTTACTTTTCACTGTACCAACCTAGTAGTTGTAGTTCGTTCCTAAACCTAAATATAATGGTTCTGTTGTCTGAACCTAAAGTGACGCCAAGGGGCATGACATAAGCAGCGGTATGAGACGAGTTGAGATGAGAACGTTTGTCACACAGCAGGGAGCCGCCACTTTCACTGCGCTCTACTGTCTGAACCGGTACGACCTCCAGAAGAAACAAGGGCTCCATTTATGCTGTAAAGAAAATGAGTCAACCAAAACAGGAAGAGGATAGCACTCTGCAGTTAGCGGTAGCCATCTGCAGCTATCTGCAGTCATCCTGTGGTTTCACTGTGGACACCTCCACCACCTCTCCCAGCGGCCTCTGCGTTTCATTTTAAATCCTCCTCTGTGATGACAATAATAATAATCTGTGCAACAGCAGCACCAACAGTGACACTTAGGAACACTAGTTATACTGTACTACTAGTTATACAGTACTATTATACTGTACCACTATTTACTATACTACTAGCTATACTATGCTACTATACTATACTATACCAGCTATACCACACTACTAATTATACTAATAGTTATGCTATACTGCTAGTTATGCTACACTACTATATATACTATACTACTACATATACTATACTACTAGCTATACTATACTACTAGCTAATCTGTGCGACAGCAGCACCAACAGTGATACCACTTAGAAACACTAGTTATACAGTACTATTATACTGTACCACTATTTACTATACTACTAGCTATACTATGCTACTACTATACTATACTACAAGCTATACTATGCTACTACTATACTATACTACTAGCTATACTATACTACTAATTATACTGCTAGCTATACTATACTACTAATTATACTACACAACTGGTTATGCTATACTACTAGATATACTGTACTACTAGTAATACTATACTACTAGTTATACTTAACTAGTTATACTGTACAGTTATACTGTACTACTAGTTATACTATACTAATATTTTTGTATAAATGACACTGACAGAATTCAAACATACTTTTATTATTATTTGATATAAAGTTTATTTATCAACTTATCTGACCTCTGCTTAAGTTATAGTTCACATGTAAAACCAGTCCAGTGATCTGGTCTGGATCCAGTCCAGTGATCTGGTCTGAATCCTAAAGTCCTCTGCTATGGATCCAGTCCAGCGACAAGTCCTCTGCTATGGATCCAGTCCAGCAATTTGGTCTGGATCCAGTCCAGTGATCTGCTAGTGATCTGGTCTGGATCCAATCCAATGATCTGATCTGAATCCTCAAGTCATCTGCTATGGATCCAGTCCAGCGATATGGTCTGGATCCAGTCCAGTGATCTGCTAGTGATCTGGTCTGGATCCAGTCCAGTGATCTAGTCTGCATCCAGTCCAGAAAGTCTCCTCTGGCTTTGACAGTTTCAGGTTTTTATTTTTATTTTCAACACTAAACAGCTGATGAACCGATGAGCAGAATGATTGTTCGTTGTGTCCATCAGTGTGAGATCAGTGATGGAGGCTTTACAACCTCATCAGAGGTCAGCGGTGCAGCTGTGTAGAGAAGGACACACTTCCTGTCTGAGAGACAAAGGTTATAGGTCGTGGCATTGACGTTTTAGAGTTGAGGGTGGTGCTCAGGTGGTTCTGGTTCAGTCTTAATGGGTGGAGCAAAGTGTTGGACGGACCAATATCTATGGCCTTGTTACCATCAGCTGTTTCATTTGAACTCGTCCTCTGTGATGACTCCACCCATCTCTCTGGAGGTGCGGCGGCACATCAGAAGGTGCTCTGCAGCAGACAGTGGCAGCCGCAGCCGGCCGGACACTCGTCCTGGCGGCGGAACCAGTCCATCATGTGACTGGTGTGTCCTCCGTGACCACAGCTCAGGCAGAAGTTGGAGGAGCCTCGTACGGCCACATGACAGATGGCGCACTGGAAGGTCAGACGCTTACAGACGGCGCACTGAGTACCACGAGCCTGACTGCGACAGTGACAGCAGTACACCCCGAACTCTACAGAAAGACAGCAGAGCGTTAGCATCAGCAAACATGAGTAATATCAGCGAATCACACAGGTCTTCATGTGAACATGCTCCACTCAGAACGAGATCTAATAACACAATATGCTGCTTATCCTATTCTGAATAAAAATAGTGGAATATTAGTGTTTATGAGAAGATGCTCCAGTTGATCAGACACTTAATGATAATCACTGACATGTTTGTCAGATTTTTAGCTACAACCTAACAGAGCTAACGAAGCTAACAGAGCTAACGAAGCTAACAGAGCTAACGAAGCTAACAGAGCTAATGGAGCTAGACATGAAGAAGCTGCGCAGCATCACACTGTGATTTAGAATTCAAATGTCAATGTTATGAATGTAGCTCCCAGCTATTCAGCGTTTGAGTTGTTTTGATTGTCATATCTATTTTTGTGGCGTGCAGAGAGTTTCTGTAATAAGAAGAAGAAGAAGAAGATCTGCCTTTATTAGTCCCACAGTGGGGAAATTCAATTTACACTCTGTTTAACTTATACATGGTACATGCACACAAACACACACACATGCAGTAATGGAGAGATGTCAGAGTGAGGGGGCTGCTCCTGACAAGCGCCCCGAGCAGTTGGGGGTTCGGTGCCTTGCTCAGGGGCACCTCGGCAGTGCCCAAGAGGTAAACTGGCACCTCTCCAGCTACCAGTTCACACTCAGTTTTTGGTCCATGTCGGGACTTGAACCGGTGACCCTCCGGTTCCCAAGCCAACTCCCTACAGACTGAGCTACTGCCGCCCCAATAAGCGCAGAAAGCAGCCAGTGATGACCTTTAAACACACCGCAGGTCGCTGATGTGGTGGCGAGAAGAATAACATACCGATGCCTTTGTGAGGTTCAGGAGGACACGAGGCGAACTTGAGCACATCAGCTCTCTTCTCCCTCAGACCCCAGCGGTACAAGATTTCACCGTAACACTTCTTGAAGTCATCAAACTGCAGCGTGTTGGCGGGGTCCAACAGTCTGCAAGGACAGGAAATTGCATCACAGTGACATCACAAACTGGTCACACATTTGTCCCAGTTTCCTCTTTAACGCCACATCACCTCTTGTTCATGTCGTGCTGCTCTCGCTCTCGTTCCCGGGGATCCATGTAACCCTGGTTGCCGTGGCGATAGTCGTCAGGCGAGGACTCCCCCCAGGGGTTGGTGTGTTCACAGTCTCTACCTGTAAACAAGAATTGAAGTGTCTGATTGGTGGTATGAGTCCAGTGATGTAGTCATCCACCTGTTGGCTGGCAAGTGGCACCGTGGCGTCTCACCTGTGTTCCAGGTGGTGGTGGTGGTGATTGAGTCAGACGTGCTGGAGCACGAGCCCGAGGTCACGGAGCTGGACGTGTAGCTGGGCTGAGATCACAACACACATCATCATTACATCACTTCCTGTAGCTGGTTTCAGACATCATAACATAACTTTATCATGTAGACAGAGTATAGAAGCAAAAGAGATGAGCTAGCAGTTCCCCCCTGCTCCCAGTCTTTGTCTAAGCTAGGCTAAACTGTCCTTGATGCTCAGAGATTAAGCTGCTCCTATAGTTGGTAACAGTGACTTACGTATCGTGAGTGGTGTGGGGGGAACATGGCAGGGCGTGACGGGTGGTGTCCATACAGAGTGTAGCAGTCTGGGGGCGGAGCCTGAGTTCTGAACACACTGCACAGCATGGCGAGCGTCTGAACGTCACTCATCTGACTGTAGTGATCCAACCTGAGACACACAAACACACATTCAGCCTCACGGTGTTCCTCTATGCAACACACTGACATGTTTCATCCTAATGTACAGCCTGTCAGCAAAACATTGTCCAGATATACTCCAGGTGATGTCACAGCGAGAGGAGGGGATGATATTTGTTCTTGGCACCGTTTCAGTCTCTGCTAATGAAGTTATTTGTTCAGAACTACGATTTAATCAGCAGTTACTCAGCTAGCATGGAAAGTGAAGAAACTCACAGCGTCTCCAGCAGGTGACGTCCAAATGGGTGTCTGGCCCAGGGTGTCTCTGTGTCTGGGTCTGAGTCTGGACTCAGGTCCTGACTGGTGGCTGCAGATGCCAGTGCCCACACCTACACAACACACACACACACACACACACACACACACACACACACACACACACACACACAATTACACACTCTAATACTGATGGTAAAACACACAACAGCAGAGAGTGTCCTTCAAACTTGGGACCTACGGACCAATGGACGATTTAATGGACCAACAGATCAACAGACCTACGGCTCAACGGACCTACGAACCTAAAGACCAATGGACCTTAGGATCTACAGACCTACGGATCTACAGATCAACAGACCTAAGGATCTCCGGACCTACGGATCAACAGATCAACGGACATATGGACCAACAGACCAACGGATCAACAGATTAACCCATCAACAGATCAACTTCCCTATGGACCAAGAGATTAACGGACCAATGGACCTATGGATCAACAGACCTACAGCCCAATGGATTAAAGGATCAATGGACCAATAGATTAAAGGATCAACGAACCTAGGGATCAACGGATCAATAGACCTACGGACCAACGGATTAATGGATCAATGGACCAACAGACCTCTGGACCTACGGACCAACAAATTAACGGATCAATGGACAATAGGATTGTCATGTTTCTCGTAGTCAGAACTAGAATCATCACGTCTTGATCATATTCCTCCACCAAATAATCAAATGTCTCTTTACTTACATCCATGTCTGTACAACATGTCCTCACTTTATCATCTGATCCAGTTAGACATTTCTGTGAAATTGTCATAATCAGCAATCACAGCCAAAAACATGTTTTTTGTTTTTTTTTTAACCAAAGTCTAATTAGTTCATCCTTGAGTCAAAGAGGACATTTGTGCCAAATGTGAAGAAACTCCCTCCAGGCGTTCCTGAGATATCCTAAGAACGAGATGTATGGATGGACAGATGGATGACCTCGGCTGCTGCTGCTCGTTGACAGTGGTGGAATGAAACCGCCACAGTGTGCTGTCGGTATTGTACAGGACAGATGTGTGTACTGTTGGCCAGATAACAGCTCTGTTAGAGGCCTCCTTCACGAGCCTGAACTGCCACAAAACACAAACCAAGCTACAGAAGTGGAGGTTCAGTTTAGTTTCTAGACACCTGTCCCCAGACCACTGTGAGACATGTTAGTTTTTACCATGCCGAATCAGAGTGTTAAAGGTAATGTGAGCCGCAGAGTGCAAAACATTAATCCTATTTGCATTTATTTATTTTCATAAAAGAACATGAAAGAAAACACCTCTATGTATCTGTCAGGACCTTCACCTTGTTCAGAGACAGTCCTCTCCGTAAGAACACGACTTCAGGAGGAACGACGGCAGCTAAATTTAATCTGAGTTTTTTCTCTGACAGAGTGGTGAGTTTTAGTTTGAGGAAAGAAATAATTTGAAAATATAAAAGTTACCTTCGCCACGTCCCTGCGTCCCACTGTGAGCGACGCTGTTGCATTCTTCTGACACGTTTCCTGGATGTCGTTCATGTTCAGACTGAGTATACAAAAAACATCTGCATATGTTAGCTTAAATACGTACAAATACTTTACACTCAGTGATGGTCGGACATCAGCTCCGTTATTCTGCACAGTCTTCAATCAATTAATCATGAAAATGTCAGAAAACAGTGAAAACTGCCTGTTTCAATTTCTCTTCATGTGACTTGTTTCATTTGACCAAATGTCCAAAACCTGTTGACTAATCAATTAATGGGCTAATTGATCAATATTACAGCTGTCAAAATTAACGTGATAATATCAACGACAACTTGTAAACACAAATTTGTTTTAACACAACTAATTTCTTTAATGCATCAACTTGTGATTTTTAGATTGTAGCAGCTCAGTTTTTAAGCTAGAGTGAAGATCCTGGTCTCCTCTGAAAATAGAGAACCTGACGAATCCATCGGTACCAACCAGGTTAGACGAGCTGGTAATCACAATCAAACATCTTAATGGATTGACAGCCCTAATTATTAGATAATTGACTCAAAGAGTGTTGGTGTCTCTCACATGTAGCTCTCTCCCAGCGATTTGTGGACGGGCAGCAGACACGAGATCTCCTGGATGATCACTTTCCCGGCCAGTTTGATGGGACGGTTGCCGTAGTCTGTCCCCTCTCGCTTCGTCTTAAACCGGCGGGATTTCTGACAGACAGACAGACAGACAGACAGACAGACAGACAGACAGCCAGGCCCGGGGGGAGACAAAGACCACCTGATTAAAAGTGGACTGGATGACAGATTACTGTTAGAGACTGTTCACACTGCGAGATGCTGACCGATGGAGGAAGTTTAATATGACATTAATACAGTCGTGTTCATTCATCTGATGAATCATCATCCAGTTTCATCTGTTTCATCTGTGACCTCAGGATGAAACTGGATGTTTGTAGTATTTGGGACAAATGTCCACAAACCCATCAGGGTTCATAAAATCCTCAATATACAGTATAATATTGAATAATCAGCTGAAACAAGGTTGTATCCAGAAGGGAATCCGCAAGTTGGGGAAACTCATGAGATGGTTTAGGTTAGGTAGGCATTGATCTTGAATAGTTAAGGTCAGGCATTGATCGTGAATAGTTCAGGTTAGTCATTGGTCTTGAATAGTTTAGGTTAGGATCGGTCGGCAGTGAGTCTCACAAGAGTTTTTGCAGATCTCAGATCAGATTTTGCGATTTGCGGGTTCCCTTCTAGACACAATCCTTTAACAAAACTCCAACAAACAATTCTTGAGGCAAATTTCACAGAGGCCAAACGGTAGTACTACAACTTCTGTGTATAGGATAAAATGTAGGATCACTGCAGATACTAACGGTATTGTGAATATCATGTAATGTCTTGTCACTGTATTGGCTGATGCCCAGGATGCTCGCTCACCTCTACCGAGTGTGAGCAGGAAGCTGACTGTATTTCATGTAACAGCTACCAGTGTCATTAATAACCAGGATGTTCTGATAGTTACACATGGTAGCTTTACACTACTGATGAAAATGAGGAGATGAGTGTGACAACTGGTGGGTGGAGGGTTAAACCTTGAGTGGAAATCTGACGGGTGTCCTGAATCGACTGACGGTTCGACAGTGATGAACCTTGTTAGCAGTTTGTCTCTGACAACTTGCAGTGTGAACATATGGTTAGTTTTCAGCTTGTTAACAAACTGGTATGTAGCCCAAACAGCCAAATTACCTCAAAATGTTAAAACATCAATTAAAAGAACAGTGAAACTTACCTGCTGTAGTTAAACATTAGTGAACATTAAAAGCTTTCGACTCAGTTGGAGAGCAGACAGAAAGTTATGTAATCTGAATCTGAACTTTGCCAAAGATGCTTGTCAGTGTTAAAACAGCGTCATGGAGAGAACTACATGGGGCTAAAGCTAAGCTTACAGCTAGTCACCCTGCTAAATGCTACAGCATGAAGCTAAGTAACAGGTCTTTTGCATTTGATAAGGGGACACTTCTTTTTTTGTATTATTTAGTTGGAGAATTTTTCCATCTTATTTACAACAACAGTGTTGAAAGATGACAGAGGGGACAACATGTAGCAAAGGGCCCCAGGCTGGAGTTGAACCCGGAGCCACTGCTGATACATGGGCCGCCTGCTCTACCAAGGGAGCCACAACAGCACCCCAGGGGACGCTTCCATAACACGTCAGTCCACTTTGGTAGCTCTCAGTGTGTGTTAGTGGAGAGGACATCAGCCGATCAGAGACATGCAAAAAGACAGCGTTAAAATCATGAACGGTGTGACGAGGAGAAGCCCAGAGGAGAGGAGGAACGACGCAGGGAGAGGTGAGAGGAAAGAAGGAGGGATGGACAGAGATCAGTACCGGCCAATCGCGGAGGGTTTGGACAGACCAGCGGCGGGAGGCAGAGATTGGGAGCTTCTGATTGGAGGAGAATAGGAAGGAGGAGGGGCCCACAGCAGCAATGGGGGAAGGTGATTGGCCAGAGCAAAAACAAAACAGGAAGAAATAAAAAACAAAATAAACAGAAGCCATCAGAGAGGTGAGACGTTTACATCCTCAACCACAAGACTTCAGCGCTCCACATTCCCAGGCCCCCTGAACTACCCATTGGCTCAGACTACTTACTGGGAATGTGGACAGTGAAGGGGTCGGAGCTTCACGTGTAAGGAGGTAATGAGTTGTTGTATGGAGGTTTATCAATGACAAACATAAAGATGGAGAACAAAACAAATTCACATTGTAGTCTGTAATGTTATTTTCATTTACACCTGTGATTTACTAAAACAATTATTTAACAAAATTAGTGATATACAGTGAGCTGACTAATCAAGCTGCTATATTACTAAAACTATGTTAATATTGCTGTCATTTTAAACTGAGTAATATTTGAATGGTTTAGACAAAATAGGTGATTAAAAAAAGAAGTTTAAGAATAATTTAAAATGAATTGGCAAAGACTTTAACACCTCATGGATTTCATTGAATTACATCTCAACTTCTAAACATAAACTTGTAAACTGAACATTTCTATCAGTTTGTCTTTCTTGGACGTCATGATAAGGTCACAGTGTTAGCTAGAGGCTAACCAAAGGAAATACTGGAGGCTAACACTAGCAGTGGGCTAAAGTTACACATCTAAAATGTCATCTTGCTGTGTTGTTGGCTGCCAGAATCCAGATATCACAACATTTGAGATGACAAACTGTGATTTGAGGCTCTAGCGAGCTACAATATCAGAGAAGCAGTTCAGAGATGGAGAGAAAATGTTGCTACCTTGTAAGTCTCCCTACAAGCTTAACGAGCGTTAGCCAGCCATCTCCTCCTCCTGAAGTAGTCTCCAGCAGCATAGGGGTCGGCTAATCTGGTCCTATTGGTTAATGTTAACTTTCTAAACTAACACTGGTGATGCTGGAGAGTGAGTGACAGTACATATTGAGAGAAACTAGTATTTTCTTCAGCCATTGTTAAAAAACAAAAACAAAAAAAACAAGACAACAATACTTGCTAGCTAGTGTTATCTAACGTCTTCAGAGAATTATTCTGCCTCCACTTAATGCTCCGCCCACTAAACACCTCATCATGGTCACTAACTAGAAGGTTTATATATATATATTTATATGTCTAATTTAACTTAATCAACTAAAATAAGATAAAAAGAATAATCATTTGTTAAGTTTCTCATGTCTTCACCCACAGACTGATCAGAGGTCAGATTTGTTTTGTGCTCTCAGGAGTTTTGACTTCAATGAACTTCCGTACAGGTCAAAAAGAGACATCTCCAACAGTAGAGAAAGGGTTAATGAGACAAACTGTCCCGTTAATTCAGTCAGACATTAACAGCTGAGGGTGTGAGCGTGTCTCACCCGTTCCTTATAGTAGAAGGACGAGATGGACACGGTGTCTTTGTCGGAGCGGGTCGGGCTGCCGCTGTACAACCGCAGAGTGCTCTGAGACTCTGAACGCATCTTCATCGGAGTCAACACTCCGCTGTGATAGGCCGACAGAGCCGACAGGGACCTGAACACATTAAACACACAAAGACCGTGTTAGCCTAGCTTAGCACAGAGACTGGAAACAAGGGGAAACTGCTAGCCTCGCTCTTGTCTGCAATATTTTAAACAACATGAACTATTATATTTACAATAAACATTTAAAATAAACATCATATTGAACTCGTCTGTGTAAATGGAGAAAAATGGCAGTGATGATGTCATCGTCCCCTGTGGTCATTTTAAATGTGTCGTCAGTAAGATATTATTTGATATATATTTGGTGTTCCATCATGAAGGTGCAGCAGTCCCGCAGGAAGAGCGCCAGTCATTGATCCCAAAATGGTCGCAGTGGCCAAACGGTGGTTCTACAACTTCTGTGTCCATCGTGAAGTCATTGGGCCCAAAAAAAACTTTTTCTCATAGACTTCCATTGAGCAAGAGACATCTGTAACTCAGAGGATCGTTTATTTTGAGGTGAATCAACTCCCCAGTACCACTACTCTAATAGTCCTTATTTAAATCATTAGGTCTTAAAAGTTGTAAAATGCACTAATAGCTGAATCCAGAGTTATTTCCTTCTTCTGTTTATGTCTATGGAGACTCAGACCATGACGACAGCACAAGCCATGACGTTTGGACCCCGTGACTGAGTCATGTGACCAAGCAGATGCTACTGCCATATCAGACATGCAACACCTGGAAGACCCAGAGGATCCGGGTACTTTTCCAGATCCAGAAGTCTACCCACTGACTTCATGCACAACTTTCATAGGAATGAACAAGAACCAGAACCGGCTCCAGCGCTGGATCTTTTTATACGTCCATGGGGTGAAGCTGAAGGAAGGCGTTACATCACCTGTGTGAGTGTTTACCTGGGAGTGGGCTCAGTGGGTGGGGCAGAGCGGTGCATGGTGATTGGTCGGGTGAAGTAAACCAAACAGCCGGTGCCACAGAAACGAGCACCGGAGGTCCGAGGGAAAGGGATGTTGGCATCCTGGAAACCCAGAGAGAGGGGGAAGGAGAATTAATGGAAATAATCACGTCCTCCCTTCGACCTCACGCTGTGATGGGTTTAGACGGTCTACTGCTATTACCTGATAGGACGGTCTAATGCTGGTAATACTTGATAGGTCTACATACCTGGTAGGAGCCGTACGTGTTGGTGACCCGAGGGAACGCCTGCATGGCCGGAGTGACGGGGTTGGACAGGACGAAGGGGCTGGATGCTGGACCGTCCTCCTGCGTCTGAGATAGAGATGTTATCAAGAGTCAAACATAGAATACTATGCTAGTTTTGTCTGTCCTCACATTTCTGCATCGTTAGGACATTTTGGCCTGTTTGAAGGTTCAGGTTAGAAATGGGTTTAGAGACCAGTGGTGTCACTGTCCACACAAGTACAATAAGAAGTGTCCTCACCATGTCTGACTCCAGACAGGACACCAGCTGCCGGACACACGGCTCCAGACAGTTCTGGTTCCTTTTCACCTTCTGAAGAGACGTGTCGGTCAGAATCTGCACAGAGGAAACACAAAGAGTCATTATTATAATTGTTATTATTATCAATATCATTATTATTATTAGTAGTAGTATTTTACAAGTTAATGTTTTAAATTTTGAAGTAAAATATACAATTTGCATCAATGAAACCATGTATTGGGTTGCGTTTAGGAGCATCGGGAGCTTCTGGACTTCATCTGTTTTCAGCGTTTATTTTTACAGCAACAAAAATGATTCTTGGATTTTATCCCTTTATTTTTAATTTTTAACAAAAAAAACCTGCTAAAATATAAATCAAGTTAAGTAATTAATTATCGCCTCATAATCAGCTGTCCGACATGTCACTCCTGTCAGCTGATCGCAGTGTGAGGTGTATACTGGTGCTGTGGTGCGTTCAGGAGCGTGGGTACCTTCTGGATCTTGGTCTTGGTGGTGGAGGGGATGGTCGTCGGGGAGACAAACTGGAAGGTGGGCGCAGCGTTGTTGGGATACTGAGCAGGAAACTTGACCACCAGGTGAACCTGATGGCTGCCAAAGTGAGCCGACACCACGCAGCTGCGGTTCACCGCATCCATCTGCACAAAACAACACAATGACATCATCATCATCACCATCATCATCGTCATCACCATCATCATCATCATCATCATCATCAAGTATCAGCAGCAGTAGTAGTAGTAGTAGCAGTAGCAGTAGTAGCAGCAGTAGCGGCAGTAGCAGCAGTAGTAGTAGCAGTAGCAGTAGCAGCCGTAGTAGTAGCAGTAGCAGCAGTAGCAGCAGTAGTAGTAGCAGTAGCAGTAGCAGCCGTAGTAGTAGCAGCAGTAACAGTAGCAGCAGTAGTAGCAGTAGTAGCACTGTGAAGCCAGTTTGGACTACACAGATGGAAAAACAACTAAAGCTGTGAATAATCCAGTGAGAGAAGAATCAAAGTGGCCGTGTGATTCTATTAAATGATGAACAGATGATGATACAACCAGGATGAGGGAAAGAATGTCTCTAAATGTCTCCGTCTCACCTCCACGTTGACGTTTCTGATCTGCAGGTTGACCAGAGAGAACTCCTGCTGCAGAGTCTGAGGGACACCTGAACCCACCGCCGAGCCCAGAGCGCCGTCCTGATCTGAGGGACGGAGGGACGACAGGTCAGACAGATGACAGGACAGAGAGAGACAAAAGGACAGAGAGATGACAGGACGGAGGGACAACAGGATGGAGGGATGACAGGACACAATATGTTCTGACTGACACACATGAAACTACTCAGTTAACTCAGTAAGGAGAAATAATAATAATAATAATAATAATTATTATTATTATTATTAGAATGATTTACTTTTGTCTTCCACTTTGAGCGTGACGTCTCACCACCATTTACTGTATGGTGTGTGATCTATATTCAGTGTGCAGGTTGTCACTGCTGACTGACTGATGACCTATTCCTGATACTGTGTGACCAGCTCAGATCAGTCGTTTATTTGACTGTTGAATCATTTCTCACCCGTCAGGTTGTCAGCAGCGAGGCCGACGCCGTACTGACTGTCAGGCTCCTGAGACGACAGAGACTTCTCTGACTCCACGGTGAGAGACATCCCCTCCATCAGCTCCTCCACCATGTCGCTGACACACAGCTGCACCGCCACCGCCGCCGCCACAACAACAGACAGCACGGTCAGTGACTTAGTTTAATCTGAGATCAGGGAAACTTGTGAATTTCAGTTCCACAAAGTGAGCTAACTGAAACTCTGGGTCAGTTACCATGGTAACGCTACACACTCACCTTCTGCAGCTGAGGATCCACCCTCCATATCCTCAGAGTCTGATCTCTGGACCATGTGACCAGCTGGTAATCCTTTGAGCCTGGAGAGTTAACAAACGTCAACAACACACACTAATATCAGATAGTACAATATATGAGTATTTACATCTATATGACTGGATACTCATCAGATCACATCTGATTCATACTTTAGACAGAAAGATGAACAGCTGCTCAGCAGATATTAAAACAGGAAATGTCTTCATGTTAAATATGTTATTGAAATATTCCAAATAACGTGTTAAAGCCACTTTGTGCAAAATATGAAGAGTTGTGATGCTGGCACCTCCCAGTGGTTGGATCAAAAAAGACCTGTTTAGCCTAGCTTAGCACAAATACTGTAAGCCATGGGAAACTGTTAGCATAGCACAAAGACTGGAAGCAGAGGGAAACTGTTAGCCTAGCTTAGCACAAAGACTGGAAACAAAAGGAAACTGTTAGCCTAGCTTAGCAGAAAGACCGGAAGCAAAGGGAAACCGAACTGAGGGTTCTGCAGGATGGGTGTGAACTCCCCTAAATGTCAGCATGTGATTGGTTACCTTCTTTCTGCGGCCTCCACTGGAACTCCAGCACCACGTCATCGTGGCCGACGAAGGCGTGAACGGGACTGTTGAGGTCGAGCGTGCTCCACAGCAGCAGACTGTTCTCCCTCCTCAGCTGAGGAACCATCACTGTGACCAGACCGTTGGAGAACGGCTGCCGACAGAGAATGTGACCTGTGACCTCTAGTATAGTGTCGGTACGTATATCGTGGATAAATAAGGAGAAACTGTCTGCTGTGATGCGGTCAGGGAGACGGACTCGGTGCAGCTCTGGACCTGGGACACGCTACTGGTGTCCAGTCAGATGTGTAAGAGGACGACTCTCATCTTTACTAGTACATCTGATTTAGTTTTCACATATTTTACAGGTATTTTTTACTATTTTTTTCACATATTTTACTAACAATTTTTGGATATTTTTCCATATAAATGTCGGAATGGTCTTTGACGATTTCAGCTTGTAGAAAGTCTTTACTAATGGATATTATATAGTTTAGTTTTCACTTAATTTGCTGGTATTTTTCAGACATTTTCCCAGATTTTTCCAACATTTTTGGGATATTTTTTAATATCTGTTTCACATATTTACTAATAATTTTTTGATATTTCTGCATTTAACTGTCTGGATGGTCTTTGGTGTTTTTAGATTGTAGAAAGTCCTCTTTAGTTTTCACATATTTTAAACTAAATGGAAGTTTGAATCATTTCATTACACAACTATTTAACGTGTAAACACAATGTTTGCTGTCTGAATTATTCTGTTTATCTGTTAGATAAATACTAGCAGCTATTGTCGAAGTTTAATGTCAACCTGTGTTGCCTTCATGCTTCATTTTTCTTGTGGGAAGTTTGATGATGTTGAGACTCACCGTGTACCTGGCCTTCCACACTGGTACCTGACAGGACAGGATGTTCAGGTACTTCCTAGGCTGTCGGTAATCCCAAAACTAAACACACAACAGGAGAGAAAACAGTGAGGCTGAATGCTGAAAGCAGAGACCAGGTGTGAACAGGAAGTCTGGCTGCGTCTTCAGAGTGACCTCACAAACATCCTGAAATGAGGTTGCAGCAGCCCAGTCTGATCTTTTACCTCTGATTCAGTTTTAATAACCCGAGGGCGCGTTTGTTTTCCTCACCCTCACGGAGTTGTCCTGGCTCGACGTGGCGAGGATGAACTCGTTGTCTGGATGCCAGTCGAGGCCGTGGATCTTGGACAGGTGAGCTGCCACATACTCCGCCGCCGTGTTCGGCTTCTGTTTCAGAGAAAATCACAGCAACCTTGACACCGCTGATCCATCACACAGCGCTCACCGTGTGCGTCAGATAACTCACTCTCTTATCCCAGATCCGTACGTCTCCATCGTGACTGGACGCCAGCAGGTTCTGGTTCTTCCTGTTCCACTTCACCTGAGATGCCCCAGCTGGAAACGAGACAGAGAGAGCGGGTGACGGGACGAAAGAGAGACGACCAGACAGGTGTGACCTGACACTGATGAAAGTACACTGTTGTCCACTTTTAATTTTGTCTTTGGATTGAACAGGAACATTAAACGCATCACATCCAGACATGACAACACAGCAGCAGATACTGATGGAGACGACTGAGTCTACATTGAAATAACAGACATAACGATAATCGCTCATTAACATTCATTTTCCTGATCACTGCTGATCCAAATCAGCCCTCAGCTCACAGAATAAAGACACTCACCGACAGCAGACAGCGCCACCGTGGGTTTCCGAGTGTCTCTGTGGAGTCAGACAGACAGTTAAAGACTGACAGACATCAACTGTCTAACACAGAGAGGCTCTGTATATACACACATTTTATTTAATAACACACCAGGAGCAAAGACTCTTACTTTAATAATGTTCTGAATATATACAGTGTATGTACTGTATATATACAGATACACATAATAGTAATATCGGCATTAATCCTCTGACCTGGTGTCCCAGATGTAGATGTAGGTGTCCACTGAACTGGTGACCAGGAACTCAGGTTCAAACCAGGACCAGTCCAGATCACTGAGGACATGAACACATCACAGAGAGTCAGTGAACGCACCACAGAGTCGTTGAACGCACCATAGAGAGTCACGGAACACACCGGAGTCATGGAACACACCACAGAGGGCCACTGAACACACCACAGAGAGCTATTAAACACACCACAGAGAGTCAGTGAACACACCACAGAAAGTCACTGAACACATCAGAGTCACTGAACACACCACAGAGAGTCATGAACACACCATAGAGAGCTACTGAACACACAACAATCCTGGAACACACCACAGAGAGCCACTGAACACACCAGTCATTGAACACACCACAGAGAACCAATGACACACCACAGCCATGGAACACACCACAGTCACTGAACATACCAGAGTCATTGAACACACCACAGAGAGTCACTGAACAATGGTGACCGGTGTGTGTCCCTGATTTAACGGTGTTGTTACCTGATGGCCCAGGTGTGTCCCTGATTTAACGGTGTTGTTACCTGATGGCCCAGGTGTGTCCCTGAATAAATGGTGTTGTTACCTGATGACCCGTGTGTGACCCTGCAGGGAGGTGTGAACTTCTCCAGCGCCGTCCCTCCAGGAGTACAGATCCACTCGCTGGTTACTCTGAACGACACAGAAACATTGATCTGTGTATTTGGTGGATTTTAGGAGTTTCTTCATGTTTTGTTTCTCTTAGTTATGAGCTCACCGAGGCAGCAAAGACGTGGGACTCAGACCTGTGAGGGTTCCACTGGACCGTCCCCACATCCCATTTACTCTGGCGCCCAAGTTTGCGTGGCGGTTCAGACGGAGCCTCCAGGTTCACCATGTACAGGAAACGCCGCCTAGACAATGTTTAAAACAGAGAGGCGAGTTATCTAACGATGCTCCTGAAATCAGCAGGAACTCCTCTGAAATCAGAACGTTCCAGGACTCAATAAAAGATAGAAGGAGAAAAATGAGACGCAGCAGCTCTCCCATAACCAGTACATAACCAACCATAACCAATGATCATTACTGTAAACATGGATATATCGAAAGGGTTAATATGACACACCTGTGTTATATATTCACACATCTGGAAGAACTGTGGTGCGTTCAGGTGACCTCTACCTACCCAGACAGAACAGCGTGGGAGCCCAAGCAGTCCACTGACATGGCGGTGGCCTGAAAACACAGAAATAGAAGAAGACTGTTGATGTGGAAGCTGCCACTGACTTTTATTACTTTTTGACTATAGACTAGAATCACCCGATGTCAATATTTATTTATTTTATTATAATTTCAATATTTAGAATTATATATAGCAGCGATATATTCGTGGAAACTTGTTTTATTTACAATAATGTACGTGACGTGTGATGTTTAGGACATTTTACAGTATGAAAACAATCAGAATCTCTAATCAGCTGTTATTGATTTATTGACTCATTCTCTGTCCGAGTGGAGCCGCTTCCGGTGTGGAACCACAGCAGGTGGAATGCTCCTTTAATTACTTCACCTATGAACATTCAGTCGATTAACTCGGCTCATCGATGCAAACCTGCAGACCTGTTAGAGTGTGAGTAAAGTAGGTGAGGTGTGAACAGTGTGAGCGGTGTGAGCGGGGTGAACAGTAACTTCCACCTGTCTGTCACTTTATTCACACCGGAGCTTTCGCTCACAAATACCTGGGCATCCCGAAACTCAACCACCACATTCTCACTGCTCCAGCGGGCCGCCATCTTCCCTTCCTCTTCTACCGTCAACAAAACGTCACGTGATCACATTGATACGTCACGCTGCGTTCAATAACCCTGGTGAAAAACCGGTAATATCAATTTATTCCCGTAAACAAAACAATACTATTTATTTAAAAACATTATTTCAAATTATGAATAAAATCTGTATATAATAAATTTAAGTCATCCGACTTACAAACATGAGAGTAAACACAACTGAAAGGTCAAATATTTTTAATATTTAAACCACAAACTGCAGTATCAAAATACCCGTCTTTACATGTTTGGTGAGACGTCCGTGAACGCATTTTCTTCTCTGTCACGAGTCTATATCGTCTCCTGTGATTGGTCGGGCCAGTTCCGGTCATAGTTCCAAGATGGCGCCCACCCTGGTGGCGCATGTTGTCGCAGACGCAGGAGCGTTTTTAAAGAGAGCTCCTCTGCAGGTGAGATATTAATATTGATTGTGTTTTATATTAATGACCAGGTTTTAGTGACACTACCGGTCGGTCGATGTCCGGTAACGAGAAGCTAACGATCGTAGAAGAAGAGGAGGAGGAGGAGGCCATCACAGATCCGAACAGGCAGCTCAGAAACAACAAACTGATATATTGATTTGTTATCATCAACTTTGTGTTAATTTTTCAGCATTAAGACACATTTATGTTACAATATATGAATAAAAACGAGCTTTCTGTTGGCAGCAGTAACGTAGACTGTCAGAGCCGTTATATCTGTGGTCACCATACCTCTATATAGAAAATAATACGATTATTATTATTATTGATGATGCTCAGAGAACAAGGGTATTGTCATGGTGACCATCTCTACCATCACCTCCACACAGGGACCCTGATATTTATTTTTTATTTATTTATTTTGCACAATGTCAGATTATACAAACATAAATAAAGATAATATTATAATGAAGAGTGAAGAAAAAGGCAGAAAACCCACCGGCTGCCTCCACCTAGAGACCAGATAATAATCATAATAATAATAAAACTATATGCACACACACATACACATGTCTATGTATGTTAATGTGTGTTTGAGGGCGTGTGGGGGTAATACTGGTTTAAACATCCATCTCTAAACAGCAGTGAAATCACCCTTTAAGCATCTTTTAAAACATTCATTAGGTGAACATATTATTGACAGATGTGAAAAGCTGATTCATAAGTAGTTTCTTCTAAATGTTATTGAAAAATGAGGATGAAGATCTAGAGACTGGTGGATTCAGTAGAAATGGAGCTGAGAATCCGCTTTAACGGTCCAGGACCAGTCAGGAATGTTCCCTCCAGAAGCGAGTCAGAATCAGATAAATAAAAACATATTTGAGAAATATTGATGTCATAAGTATATATTTCTGAAAACATTTAAACTGTTATTCACTCAGAAGTAGCTCCTCTGTGTCCTATTATGAGGTTCATTTCAGCCACACCTGTGAGGACAGGTGAGCCTCCACTGATGAGATACCCAGAATGCATCACTCTGTTTCCAGTATGCAGAGCTAAGGTCCAGCAACATGACGGTACTAAATCTGGGGGGACGCGCCTTGTTTTTAGCTGACCAGATTAGATTATAGAGATTTAACCTCCTAACACTATCTCTAAACAGATTATAACAATACATTATTATATAAAATAGACAATGGAGAATTATGACCTGTTATAACCTCTTAACACTACTTCTAAACAGATTATGATGATACATTATTATATAAAATAGACTGTAGAGATTTAACTTCCTTGCTCTTGCTCTAAACAGCTTAACAAGATTTGTTTTTATCAAAGCAAATATTTAAATAATAAACATAATAATACATAATAATAACACAGAGAACAGCGCTGTGTACAGCAGCCTCCCTCCTCCAGAAGCTACACTGTAATTACAACACTCTAATTTAATCTAATCTAATTTTATTATGTAAAATATGCTGAACAGATCTAAAATGTTATTCCTTCATTTAGTGCAGAGATTAGATACATGGCAGATAAAACTTCTGAGTGGCAGCCAGAACAAATACTGACCTGCCACAGTGGCAGGAAGTGATAAAGTGAATTTCAGACCCTGATCCTGATGTTTCTGATGAGTCCACTGAGGTGGAACATGTCAGTTCCAGACACGCTGCAGTGTGAAGCGAGTCTTTCAGTGTTAGTGTGTGAAGCTGTTTGAGTCCTGATCCAGTTCTGCGGGTTTCTGTTGCAGGATATCGGCAGCAAGATCTACACACTGAAAGATGTGGTGGACGAGATCAGAGACAAACCCACCAGGAGGAGTCTGGCCTTCCTGCCGTACCAGTTGAATTTTAAAGAACCACATCCTGAACACATCAGACTGGGTAAACAAGTCTTGAACACATCAGACTGGGTAAACTAGTCCTTGAACACATCACTGGGTAAACTAGTCCCTGAACACACCAGACTGGGTGAACTAGTCCTGAACACATCAGACTGGGTAAACAAGTCTTGAACACATCAGACTGGGTAAACTAGTCCATGAACACATCACTGGGTAAACTAGTCCCTGAACACACCAGACTGGGTGAACTAGTCCTGAACACATCAGACTGGGTAAACTAGTCCATGAACACATCACTGGGTAAACTAGTCCCTGAACACACCAGACCGGTTGAACTAGTCCTGAACACATCAGACTATGTAAACTAATCCTGAACACACAAGAATGGGTAAACTAGTCTCTGAACACACCAGACTGGGTAAACTAGTCCTGAATACACCAGAGTGGGTAAACTAGTCCTGTCTGATGTGAGCTGATCTTTGTGTTCCTTGTCTCAGTGACAGAGTTCTCTAAGAAGACTGGAGACTACCCGAGTCTCTCAGCCACCGATATTAAAGTTATGGCTCTGACGTATCAGCTGGAGCTGGAGCATGTCGGCTCCCAACACCTGAGGAAGGAACCGGTGGTCCAGGTACCTGAGCAGCTTCCTCACATTAATACATGAAACTACCCGCTGTGACTGTGTCACCACCTCTTCTTCTTCTGTGGTGCTTTAATGGTACTGACCAGCTGTTCATGTGAAGGTGGATGACTTGTTTCCTCCTGCTTCTAGAGCTTTATGCTAAGCTAATGCTAAACCCAGTCCTTCAGACAGATCAGTTGGTTGACGTTTGAAGTTTTTGTGTTTCAGGTTAATATTCGCAGCACACAGCGCCACCCAGAGGCTCCGGTTAACGTTGCAGGGTTCCACTTCCCCTCCAAGGTAAAACACAGATCATCTTTATGGAGGTTCTCATGAGAACACATCTCACATAAAGCCTAAAACATCACTTTATTGTTCCTTCAGAAACCTGTGGACAGTTTGAATGTCCAGCAGACTCAAACAGAGACGGAGACGTCAAACAGCGAAGAGTTCAACACCTTCCAGTTCTGGAGAGAGCCGCTGGCGCCCGTCGACCGCGACCTGCTGGATCTGCTGGTGAGTCGGACTGTAACGGAGACGCTCCACGATTCCTTCACTGCAGGTCGACCACGACGAGAGTTCAGAGGCAGCCGGTCTACGTCCACATGGACTTCAGTTCATGTGCTCATTTCACCATCACGACAATGTGCGGGATGAGGCTTAGAAGCTGGTTTAATCCTTTCTAGGAGCTGGTTTAGGTTTAATCATTTCTAGGAGCTGGGTTAGGTTTAATCCTCTCTAGGAGCTGGTTTAGGTTTAATCATTTCTAGGAGCTGGTTTATGTTTAATCATTTCTAGGAGCTGGTTTAGGTTTAATCATTTCTAGGAGCTGGTTTAGGTTTAATCATTTCTAGGAGCGGGTGTAGGTTTAATCATTTCTAGGAGCGGGTTTAGGTTTAATCCTCTCTAGGAGCTGGTTTAGGTTTAATCATTTCTAGGAGCTGGTTTAGGTTTAATCATCTCTAATCATCTCTAGGAGCGGGTTTAGGTTTAATCCTTTCTAGGAGCGGGTTTAGGTTTAATCCTCTCTAGGAGCTGGTTTAGGTTTAATCATTTCTAGGAGCTGGTTTAGGTTTAATCATCTCTAGGAGCTGGTGTAGGTTTAATCATTTCTAGGAGCTGGTTTAGGTTTAATCATTTCTAGGAGCTGGTTTAGGTTTAATCATCTCTAATCATCTCTAGGAGCTGGTTTAGGTTTAATCATTTCTAGGAGCTGGTTTAGGTTTAATCATCTCTAATCATCTCTAGGAGCGGGTTTAGGTTTAATCCTTTCTTGGAGCGGGTTTAGGTTTAATCCTCTCTAGGAGCTGGTTTAGGTTTAATCATTTTAGGAGCTGGTTTAGGTTTAATCATCTCTAATCATCTCTAGGAGCGGGTTTAGGTTTAATCCTTTCTAGGAGCGTCTTTAGGTTTAATCCTCTCTAGGAGCTGGTTTAGGTTTAATCATTTTAGGAGCTGGTTTAGGTTTAATCATCTCTAATCATCTCTAGGAGCGGGTTTAGGTTTAATCCTTTCTAGGAGCGGGTTTAGGTTTAATCCTCTCTAGGAGCTGGTTTAGGTTTAATCATTTCTAGGAGCTGGTTTAGGTTTAATCATTTCTAGGAGCTGGTTTAGGTTTAATCATCTCTAATCATCTCTAGGAGCGGGTTTAGGTTTAATCATTTCTAGGAGCTGGTTTAGGTTTAATCATCTCTAATCATCTCTAGGAGCGGGTTTAGGTTTAATCATTTCTGAGGAGCGGGTCTAGGTTTAATCTTTTCTAGGAGCTGGTTTAGGTTTAATCATCTCTAATCATCTCTAGGAGCGGGTTTAGGTTTAATCTTTTCTAAGAGCTGGTTTAGGTTTAATCATCTTTATGAGCTGGTTTATGGTTGCAGTGAGGTCTCATTTTGTCAGGACACTTCTCCTGTAGGTTAAGCTGCTCGTGATCACACAGCTGACTGCATCGCCACGGCTCTGCGGCCATAGACTCCGTTATTTCCTGCCTCTTCGTCTGGGCGTCAACCTCACATCTACACGCGATGTTGACTTGAAACCTAAATAAACGCTACGAATGGCGTTCCCCCAGAGAGACGGAGACATAAATTACAGCGAGAGCGCTTCTGCTGTGTGAAGGTCTGAGTAAAAACACATCTGATACAGTCCGGATGGGTGTTAGATGACCAGACCAGACCAGCCGTCAGGAGCACTGGGCGAATTCCCGGTGGTGTGGTCAGCTGATTGGCCACTGTAGTAAGCAAGTTGTAGCCAAGTTACTATAGAAACCAGGTCCCTACAGGTGATGTCTGGTGTGGTTGGTGCTCCTGCAGGATCCTGTGGAGGTTCTGAATTCAGAGGAGAAACAGAAGCAGACGGACTCTCAGACGTCATCTGTAGCGCCTGAAGGTGACGAGTTCAACAGCTTCCTGTTCTGGAGAGAGCCGCTGGCACCCATCGATGAAGCCCTGCTGGATCTACTGGTGAGTTTCAGACCCCTCAGAGGCTGGACCGCACAGCTACCTCCAGACTCTGTACTACTGTATTCATACATCACTGCCCATTCAGTATGTATGGGGATTTTTAAGTATTGTGAGTCGATATTATGAGATTTCTACAATCAATGTAAAGTGATCACGCACATCCCAAACCGAAGTGGGCCGGTTCTGGACCAGTAGAAGACAGCCATGAAAAACGTAGAGGAAGGTCTGCACACTGGAGCTGCCTCAGAGGGACATTTATTGGCACATCTACATCACATGACGTCACTCTGAGGGAGCAACAGCATCCAAACCTTCTTCTACGTTTTTCAGTTGAGTGTGAGTCACACACTTTGAGGGACTTGATCGTATTTTAAAAGCTTTTAGTAGTTTTATAAAAATCCACAGAGATTCTGGACTCGGATTGGCCGACAGCAGCTGACTGCTCTTGTGGACTGGTTGCTTTTTGTTTGCAGAAAGTGGACGAGGTGTACACATCAGAGAGCAGGTTGGACACGTTGCTGCAGACGGAGGACCAATCAGACGATGAGGACAAAGAGAACGAGCCTGAGGACGAGGAGGAGGAGGAGGAGGAGGAGGACGACGACGACGGAGGTGGATGGATTACTCCCAGTAACATCAAACAAGTGAAGATGGACTCTGCTGATTGGACGGCTCCTGCTGATGTCAAAGTCGGATGTCTGACTACCGACTTCGCCATGCAGGTAACAGACCATTCACCTGAAAGGTCACCTGGAGGTCATCCTAAAGACTCCTGTTGAAGGTTAACCTATAGTATAGTTATATTTTATAAAATAATCTAACAGTTATTGTCTGGATTAGAAGAAGAAAAAAAAGAAGAACCTTTATTAGTCCCACAGTGGGGAAATTCAATTTACACTCTGTTTAACTTATACATGGTACATGCACACAAACACACACACACATGCAGTAATGGAGAGATGTCAGAGTGGGGGCTGCTCCTGACAAGCGCCCCGAGCAGTTGGGGGTGGGGGGCGCTCCTGACTAAGCCCCCCGAGCAGGTAGGGGCTTGCGGCATGCTCAGGGGCACCTCCGCAGAGCCCAAGAGGTAAACTGGCACCTCTCCAGCTACCAGTTCACCCTGAGTTTTTGGTCCATGTCGGGACTTGAACCGGTGACCCTCCGGTTCCCAAGCCAACTCCCTACAGACTGAGCTACTGCCCCCCCCCTCCTCCCCCCCCATTAATCATCTAGTTTGTAAAATGCTGATTATTTGCTGACGATTATTTCCATTACCGATGAGCCTAAGAAAGTTCCTGAAAGCCGACGTGACGTCTTCAAATATCATGTTTTGTCCGTCCAACCATCCAAAATATTCAGTTATCATATCAGACAAAGAAGCGCATAAAACTTTCACATTAGGAAGCTGGAACCAGCTGATGTGCCAGGATGCCCTGATGGATTGCAGCCGATCGTTATCGGACGATATCCAATCGGCAGATCATCATTAATGCTTTCTAGTCACCGTTAGTGGAGGTGTCATTGATACTGGGCAGAGTTAAATTAGGTTATCACAATGTGTTCAAATGTAATCTCGTAAAATGTAGTTTTTGGTGAGTAACAAATCTGGTTGTTTGAAGGAGATGTTTTCATAGAAATACAAATAATAGAGAGAGGAGATCAGAAATAAGATCTATAAATGAAACACTGTGATTGAGGCATTTGTAAAAATGACTCCAGTAAATGGTTATCAAAGTAGTTTCAGATAAATGTTCTGCTGATTAACTGATTGATGAATTGAGTAATCTGTTAATGTGTTTTCAGAACGTTCTGATTCAGATCGGACTTCATGTTCTGTCTGTTAACGGGATGCTGATCAAACAGGCGCGGAACTACATCCTGCGATGTCACGCCTGCTTCAAGTGAGTCTGACGGAAGGACAGACCAGAACCATGTCTGATCCACAATGTTGTGATTCTCTAAATCTGAATGTGTCCTGATCGTCTCCTCTAAAGCTGACTTACTTCGGTGTTCTACCTTCAGGACGACCAGCAACATGACCAAAGTGTTCTGTCCTCACTGTGGGAACCAGACGCTAAAGAAGTTGGCAGTGACTGTCAGTCAGGATGGTAGCACTCAGATGCATTTCTCCAAAAACCCCAAAGTGCTGAACCCCAGAGGGCTGAGGGTGAGACACTAACATATACACATATATACAGTATGTATAATCCCTCTGTACATCTTAACCCCCCCGTATCAACCTGTGGTGTGTTCCAGCACTCGCTGCCACTGCCTCAGGGAGGGAAGCACGGCAACAACCCCCACCTGGTGGAGGACCAGCGTTTCCCCCAGCAGAGACTCTCCCGTAAAGCTCGCCAGAAGACCGACGTGTTCAACCCGGACTACGTGGCCGGAGCGTCGCCGTTCTGCCAGAACGACGTCTACAGCCGAGCTGCCAACCTGCAGATCAGAGACAGCCAATGTGGTGGGGGCAGGAGGCGGACCAACCCCAACACCGCCCGCAAGAAGTTTGTCAAAAAGAAGTGAGGAGCTGACGGACATGTGGACACATGAATACAAAATATCATCCGGGTTGTTTGCTGTTACATTACAGGAGCATACAAACTGTTTCAATACAACACCAGCAGTTTCCCTTTCTCTGGGTAAATGAGGTGATTTATCAATAATCTGTATCTATTCTACCCAAATAAATGTCAAAACTTCAGCTGCTTCATGACTTTTCCTCATTATTGAAATGTAAAGACATTTATGACCCTCATAACTTCTTAATTTCCTAATATAGTCCAACATTTTAACAAATCCAGCATGTACATCAGACTCCGTCTTTATGCTAAGCTAGGCTAACCATTTCCCCAGCATTCAGTCATTCATACATTGATATCAGAGCCAACCTATCTATCAGGATCTGATCTAAATACTCATTCACACACTCAGCCTTCAGGAGCAATCTGGGGTTAAGAGTCATCATCAAGGACACACTGACTTGTGACCGGAGCAGCTGGGGATCGAACCACTTCTGATTGATGGATGACCTGCGCTACTCTCTGAGCCACCCGCTTGGACTACAACTCCCACCTGCTGGGACTACAACTCCCATCTGTATCCACGTAGGTGCTTGAAGTCTCAAATAGAGAACCTTTAAATAGGAGTCGGGGTAACGAGTGTGGCTGTTTTTAATTGATCATTAAAATGTCCGTCACCTGAATCAGAGTACCATTATCAGAACCAAAGTCCCATCATCAGAACTAGAGTCCCGCCACCAGAACCAGAGTCCACAGTGATTGTTGGCTTTCAGTCTGACCTGAACAGATAGTAAATCATTAATAAACATTTTATTTCAGTCCTGAGTCCATCACTCCAAAGAAAATTCTCCATCTTGTATTGTCTCTTCGTCTTCTTCCTCAGAGTCTTTGAGATCGGACCGGGTCGATGGTGGGTCGGGACGTGCTGCCTCCACTGTGAGGTCCGGATCTGTGAGCTGGGTCTCAAACATCAGGCTGCTCAGTTCAGAGGTAATGTCGATCTCCGGCGCCGCTGCCGGTGCTGGCATCTCTCTCTGTGGGAGCACAAAGTCCAGCGGCTGGAGGACGCCAGCGAGGTCGATGCAGCCCAGACCGCCGTACCGGTGCAGCTGGGTCGGAGGAACACCTGCAGAGAAACGCAACAGGTTCAAACATCTGTGTTCTGCCAGCGCCCCCTTCAGAATGAAATGTCTATTACATGTGACATGATTGAGTTCTTCTCACCAGTTGAGGGCTAAAAATTACACCTTTATCCTAATTATTTCATTTCTGCTCCTGTGGTGCAAAACAGATTCAGCACCAAACTCAGCAGAAATACCTGATATGAAAACCTCCACAGACCAAACGCCGTGTTGGCTGAGTTCATAACATCAGCTGGCGGTGAGCAGTATTCACATCCAGCACCATCACACTGACTGGATCTAGCAGCCACATGTCACTGCTGAGGTATGAACCCAAAATAAGCAGATTGAGCTGTGATTTAATATCAACAAACAGATCAAAATGATGCTGAAATAACACAATGATGCTGATAAAGTTTGGATCAGAGTCAGTCTATGCAGCTGCTCCATCAACACTCAACATAAAGTCATCTGGTCATAAATACGGCAGTAAAGTTGTTGTTTCTACCAGAGACAGTCGGTGGTTTCGGTCTCTGTACAGATGTGATGTACTATCGTAGCTCTGGGTGACCACAGACACATACAACATTTATTTCCTCCATTTCTGATTCAACAATGTCAGGATGTAAGTGACCACAGCAGGACGATCTCAACGCTGAGAGGATTTCACCACACAGAGACGTGAGAAGTTATCACAACAGTAGAAATATTCAAACTTCCACAAATTACACTCATTTCAAGTGTTCATATCACCCAGCGCAACATTGATGCTGGGTAATGTGTGCTTTGCATTGACTTTCTATATAATTCCGTTGTGCAAAAAGTTCACTCTTGGTGTGAATGCGCCATAAAACGTGGAGAGTAATACAATGTACTTTTAATGAATAAATTCAGAATATGAAATGAGAGAAGAGGGAAATGTTACCAGACTGCCTGAATGTGCTGATCAGAAATAGTTTGTGGTAAATACAGAAACAGATTGTGTGATGCTTTGATGTATAAGATGCAGGCCAGAGATTAAACATGGATTATTTAGAATATAATATTAGTAGTAGTTTAGTAGCAGGATGTAGTTCTGCCTATTAGAGGTCTCTCAGCAGAGCTTCTGCTTTCTAAGTGATGTGTTTTTAGCTGGTAGAAATGACGACCTGCTCTGACAAGAATGGAAAGACTCTGTTTGTCTATGTAATATCAGTGTAAGGTGGTCACACACAAACAAAACTGTACTAGGCTGGTGCTGAACCAGAAGAAGGGTCATATCTTTGTCATACAACAACACTCTTCATTGTACGATGAACATGTGCTAATAGATGTCACTGTCTCTTTCTCAGCAACCATTCATCTGATCGAATTCACACTCAGAGGAAACCAAAACCAAACATCCTCACCCAGGATGAGCGCGAGCTGCGCCGGAGGAAACAGAACGTGCAGACAGCGGTTGAGGAACGGCAGCAGATCTTCAGCGTACGAACAGCAGAACTGAACAAACAGCTCCTTCTCTCTACTGCTGAAGGCCGACTCCTCGGCCCGGTGGAACACCAGAATCTGACGGGTCACCTGACAGGAAACAAGACCAACAACAGTCAGTACAGCAGAGCAGACAAGCCTGATGGACCTGACAGGAAGCAGCTGCTCACCATCTTAAGCGCATTCTCCAGACACGAAGTGACGTCCTGAGCCAATCCGATGGGGCAGCAGAGCCGCAGGTCATTGAAGGCCGTCAGGATGTTGTTGAGGAAGCAGGCCAGCGGCTGGAAGTCCAGCAGGGACATGGGGGGCTGCAGGGTGCCGGGCTGGGTGCTGGGGGCCACGTGGGGGATGGTCCCTCCCAGTACCGAGGGCAGAGTGATGAGCGTGTACAGGTTCATGTCCTCCTGGAACTTGTCCACGGCCTCCTGCACAGCTCTGCGGAATGTCTCCGCCGCCACCCGCTGGAACATGGGCGCCAACTGCCCCCGGAAGTCCGCCCCCACCCTGCTGAAGGACAGGCCAAAGTACATGCACTGACCCAGCAGGGAGTCCAGGCGGCCCCCCACGCCTCGCTGCAGGTCCCTCTCTAATGTTTCCAGGAACTCAGCTACCTTCTGCACCACCCAGCCGTGGAAGATGGCAGCCTCATTCACCGCCAACTGCCCGCTGGCAGGGGGCACTAGAGGGTCCTCGTCAGAGAAGATGGCTCGGTACTGGGTGATGATGTCGAACAGGTGGACTCTGCAGGCCTCGATGGTCTTGGTAATGTGGAAGTAGGGGTCGTCCTCAGAGATGGCAGCGAGTATGGAGTGCAGCCAGGTGCCTCGAGCCTGCAGAAACTTCACTCGCAGCTCCGCCTCTGTGAACACGTCCATCCGCCGCAGGTAGCCAATGACGCGCAGGCAGACAGGAAGCTGTGAGTTGCTGCGCAGCTGCTGCAGCAGCTGGTTGAGCATCAGCTGAGTCGACTGACGCACCTCACGGACGATACCCTGAAAGTACGAGATGTCGCATATTAGGAACCAGTCGATAAATCCATCAGTCCATCAACAAAAAAATATTATTCTGATAATCAAAGAATCATTTCAGTTGGTTTTCAAACAAAACGTTTTAAAAAGTTCAGTTGTCAACTTTTGCAATGTGAGCAGTGTCACTGTTTAACAGTAAACTGAATATGTGGAGTTTTGTCTATAAACGTCAGAAACACAGTTCTCAGAGCTGAAACTGACGTCAGAGGTCTCACTCCGTCTGACCAACAGTTCAAAACCTGAAGAGACTCTGTTAACAACGTATAGTCAGGTAGGGCTGGACTCACCTGGATGACCGGCAGTGACGAGTGCTTCTTCTCCAGCCTCTTGACGTACGCTGCCAGCTCCAGAGCTTCCTCGTAGTAGCCGTTGCGGACGCAGGTGTCCATGAGCTGTGGGATCTCCAGTATCTCCAGGATCTCCGTGTGACGGTTTAACGTGAGGCTGTTCATCCGCCGGCTGGCTCCAATCTCCTCCGCCTCCTTCATGAAGCCCCTGAACACAACAAACACGCCTAAGGTACGCGTCCCTGAACACAGCAATCACACCTAAGGTAAGCGTCCCTGAACACAACAAACACACCTAAGGTACGAAGTCCCTGAACACAGCAATCACACCTTAGGTACGCGTCCCTGAATACAACAAACACACCTAAGGTACGCGTCCCTGAATACAACAAACACGCCTAAGGTGCGTGTCCCTGAATATAATGGCCTAGGGGTTAGAGAGTCTTAGAGTCTGGGGGTCTGAGGGTCCACCTCTACTCTTACTGAACCTCCCTCACTGACCTGCATCTCTCGCCGAAGCCGGGTAGTTTGTCCAGCAGCCGGGACACGCTGCTCTCCACGCGACCGAAGTCCCGGTAGATGTGCTCGGTGCAGTCGGCGGTGCGGATGAAGGTCTGATAGTTGGAGAAGGCCAGCTCCCGGGTTTGCTGCAGGATCTGAGCCCGCTCCTCCGCCAGCCGCTCCGGCTCCCGGCTCAGCTTCTCCACCCCGAAGGAGCTCAGCTCGGACAAGTAGGCCGCGAAGTCCGGGTTGTCCCTCCAGCTGTCCGGGAAGCTGTCCTTAAAGATCGACGCCAGAATACTCTCATCCTCCACGTCTACCGCCGCCATGTTGGACAGCTCCGAGTCCGGATGGAGCTGCTGGAGGAGGTTCGTCAGTGAGACAGACTCGTTAAAAACGAGCTCCGATGGGACACTTTACACAAAACACTGCATTACAAAAGTTAATTCTGCTGTTTTGGTTCTCTAAAGAAAGATGTGTTGACAACCTCTTCTAACTCTTCTTCCTCTTCCTACTTCCTCTTGCCTTTCTTCTTCTTCTTCTTTTTTTACACTATGGCGCCACCAGCTGGTCTGGAGGACCACAGTTTTAACTACTCACTGCTGGTATTACTACTACGGATAATGAACTAGCTCTTAGCTAATGTTAGCTTGTTATATTGGGGTATATTATGATTACAGTGACCCCTCATTTGTATCATGAGGTAGAAATTCATAAAGAAATGTAAAAAGAAAATAATACAGAAATAAATAAGTTTCAGCGGAATAAATAGGGAGCAAAATGCAAAGAGAAAATTGTGCATAAACAAAAACATAAATAAATAATCCATAGATAAAACGTACATGTAATAATACATAAATAAATAAATAATTAATTAATAAATGAATGAATAAATAACAAATAAATGTAAAAATAAATCAAATGAATTAAAATAAATACGTAAATAAATAAAAGACAAAATTAAACAGAAGAGCGAAATAAATAAGGGAACTAATACAAAAATTAATAAATAAAGAAGCAAATTAAAACAAATATGAATTTGTGTCACATTTTATCAATTAATTAATGGCTACATTTATTTGTAATATTATTTTGGCAGAATGTAATGGCATATGTATTTCTTTATCGAGTCATTTATGAATATATTTATTTATTTATTTATATTTTCTGCCGTAAAGCCCAAAATAAACCGTCCATTTGTTTATTGTGAGACGTTGTTTTTCATAACGCTGTTTTAAAATGTGAGTTTTGACGTCACCGGAAGTGATCTCAGGCTGGTTGGCTCAGTTGCTAAGCCACAGCCGCAGAGCAACCAGACTGTCAAAAAGTTGCCATCAGCGGCTGAGCCAGATTAGCTGCTGTTTGACGTTCTACCGTTTAACGGCTCCGCCGCTCCTGCAGAGGGTCACCGGACAGACGAAGGTAAACCGACCAAGACGTGTTTAGAAGCGCTCGGATAACAAATAGCCTAGCATTCATTAACTAACTCCTGCTAATTAGCTCAGATAACAACTAGCCTAGCATTCATTAGCTAATTCCTGCTAACTAGCTGTAGACTAACGTTAGCTAACAATTAGCTTGTTCAACACCCGCGACTTCAAATCCAACTTACCAGCCTTAAATATACATTTACTGAAGTTATGTTTACTTAAGTTATTTCTGCTTAGTGTAATAATACAGAAATAATAATAATTGATATCTAGAGCAGGAGGAGGCTGAACACACACTTCATAATACAGCAAATAAAATAAATGCATACAAATAAATCTTGCAGTTCAGTCGTGTTCCCTCATCAGGCGATAGATGCAGACTTTTATTTAATTGAAGACTAGATGATGATCAACAGGTTAGATCTAATACTGAGCTGAACTGCTGCCGCTGCTCTCCTCTGTTTACAACCAACAATGGAAACGTTTCAGTTAACCTTTCATTGGAACCGCGTTCACTAATACAGCAATATGACAATATAGATATAGATGTATCAGTCCATATATCTACTATATATACATATATACAGTACGTATTGACATTAGCAGCCATGCTGGAAATAAATCACAGCTAAGCCACGTTTCATGCCCCCAGCATCATGTTGGGTTGTCACATTACTTGTATTGGGTTAATTTATTAATGAACAATTTATAATGAGTTAAAATCAGTCTACATGAATGTTCCTCACATTTACAAGATGTAGTAATAATTATATTCTAGTTACAGACCCTCATTATCTTCTTCAGGAGCTCACTGTAGAGATCAGTGTTTACTGTCAGCAGTTGTAGTTAGAGTGAAGATCCTGGTCTCATCTGAAACTAGAGATCCTGATGGATCCATCAGTACCAACCAGGTCAGACTAGCTGGTAGTGAAGGAAGTTAAATAACGCTGCAAACTCGCACTAAATGTTGTCAAGGAAAAAGGGTCCCTTGACCTCTGACCTCCAGATATGTGAATGTAAATGGGTTCTCTGGGTCCCCACCAGTCTCCCCTTTACAGACATGCCCACTTTATGATAATCACAGTCAGTATAAATGTGTTATTGTCTCCTATTCTAAAATGGTGTACCTGAATATTTGTCATACTGGGTTCCCTAAACAGTCTTGAATTCCATAAATTGGGTCTCACTGTAAATCTGAGACTCTTGTGGATCCAGTGAGTCCAACTGTATTCATGTGTGATGATCTTAGTCCCTATAGGAGTCATTTCATTGAGCTCACTGTATAAAATGACCTGTGGTGACCTCTAGGATAATCACAGCCTCATGAAACTTAACAGCCACAAACTAAAGACCTGGAGCATTCAGATGTTGGATGGCTTTCCTTGGTAGACTGACAATGAGGGGATTTCTGAGCAGTTTACACAACACAAGTGCTCAATATCCAATTAATGAAAAATGCAGAAATCTCCAAATGGCCAAAGTTTTTGATCCCAAATCACAGCATGACTTTTTTTTTCTTAATTTGGTATTTTGGAGGGATTATTGATCTTTTTTTTTTTTTTATCAATTTCCAGTGGAAAAAAATGGTTCAATTTAGCACCAAATCTGTGGAACAAATGGTATTAACCCAAGAAATTGATGAGACATAATAGAGCATGAGAATGATCATCATATACTTCTATCATAATATTCTAAACCCTGATACACTTACACTATTCATTTTAATAAATGAATGAATGAAATAATGAATGAATGAATGAACTGACAGCTGTGACCAGTCACCGTTACCATTATTGGTCCCTCAATGTATAACAACGATGTGCATCACAGGGGATTTACAGGTGGGTGAACCAGAGTTTTTGATCGTTGGAAAGATGAACCAAGACGGTTTTTGTTTGATGGTTTTATTTAGTTTCTGACGAGTTTGACTGAAATGTGGTTTTCTACGATACTTCCTCCTGAGCTATTTCCATCATCAGTATGTCCAATACCGTATGTCCAATCTTGAACAGAATCCACGATGGTACGAAAGAAAGCGGAGGCTGATGAAACAGGAAGTGTTGAGTTTGACTGAAGAGGTTGATGATGTCACATGACTTTTCTTGTCCCTGCAGGTGGAAGAAGCTCAGTGCAGACAGTAAAGGAGAAGCTGATGTCTGAACTCCCTGGTCCTGACTGAACTTGATGAGTTAACCTCTGCAGTGGTCCAGCAGACCAGACAGAGCATACAGTCTCTCAGTGTGACCAGTATGGCTGAAGCCAACAACACCAAGATCTCCTGGAGGCTGCGTGAGTCTCAGCTCATATTAAATGACCTTGTTGATTCAGACTGAAAACATTGATAAATTGTTGAGCTGCTGGTGTGACGTAAAGAAACCACCTCATCACTATCAGCTGTCCAAACACTGCTGAGCGAAATGACAATAAATGCTGAGACAATAGTTTCTAAATGTATGAGCTGTCCACACACAGAGGGACCTTATTCCTTTGTATCATTTATAACAGCAGAAGTGATGCTGTCAGCTGTTAGCATGCTGTTAACTGTTAGCATGCGGTTAGTGGGGACTGCTGTTAGCTTGCTGATAGTGGGGACTGCTGTGAGCAGGCTGTTAGCTGTTAGCGTGGTGTTAGTGGTGACTGCACTTAGCTGTTAGCATGCTGTTAACTGTTAGCATGCTATTAGCTGTTAGCATACTGTTAGTGATGACTGCTGTTAGCTGATAGCATGCTGTTAGCTGTTAGCATACTGTTAGTGGCGACTGCTGTTAGCTGATAGCATGCTGTTAGCTGTTTCATGCTGTTAGTGGTGACTGCTGTTACCTGTTAGCATGCTGTTAGCAGTGATGATGTTAGCTGTTAGCATGCTGTTAGCAGTGACTGCTTCAGTTGAAGGCGGCGTTTATCACAGCGTGTACACTGGCTGACCTGCAGTGTTAAAGGCTCAGACGGGAGCAGTCTAGTTATCAGACCTGTAGCTGGTGTGAGTTCATCCCAGTAGGAAACACACAGACATCGTAGCTTCAGACAGACAGACGTCACGATCACTCTATTGGCGGTGTCGTCTTCTTAATAACGTATTTTCACAGTCTGATACTTCAGCAGTTTTACTACAAACTGAGACTTTCTGGATTTAATAAATTATGTTTTAAATGTTCAAACATCACTTGTGTGATTCATAAATCAATTCAAATGGAATCAAATAAATATTTATTGCTCTCCGTTGACTAACATTCATATTTTTACTGAAATAAGGTCCCATGGTGGTCACAGGAAGTGGCAGGGCTTCACTTTATATCAGGATATTTGGTAAAGTCTGAAGATAAGATAAGATAAGATAATGGAACAAAGCTGGTATTAATTAGTAAACTGTATTGTTGTCCAAAGTTGAAGGATGCAGTAGAATGACTGTCAGCAGGTTGGAGTGATGAACTGAATCTACGGCTTAGAGAGTGGAGGCAGAGGAGTGTCTATAGCTAACGTCACCATCAGCCAACACACACAAGAAAACAGACAGACTTAACAGAATATCAGCTCGGTTTCTGTTCAGACCAGTCCAGATACAGAGGTATTTCTACTGACACCCCGTCAATACTCTACACTAATAGTCCATTCAGAGTGCTAATACTATACAAACTGTTGTCCCCAGGCTCCACAGAATAACACACACTCAATCTTCTAGTGTCAGTGATGACAGGAGCTGGTTGATGTAGACGAGGTCTCCGTCAGAGCTGAACTAACAGTGTCCTCCTGTGTGGTTGAACAGATGAGTTCAATGCTCAATCCAGCAATGTTTCCTGTCTGGCTCTGGAGAAAAGCTGTGGCCGCCTGCTGGCCATCGGAGGGGAGGACTGTAGGGTCAACATCTGGTCTGTCAACAAGGCCCACTGCATCATGGTGAGAGCTCCTCCCTGAGCTCCAGACAGACAGCTGAACACTACAACCAGGCCTCTGTCCCTGGGTCTATTCTTTAATCTACACTTCCACATGTCCAGGTTTCTCCTGACTGTGTCTGTTTGTTGCCTCTCAGAGTCTGACAGATCACAAGACCCCAGTTGAGTGTGTCCAGTTCAACCTGTCGGAGGAGCAGCTCATCACTGGTTCACAGTCTGGATCCATACGAGTCTGGGACCTGGAGGCTGTCAAGAGTGAGACCCACTTTGTTCTTTTTCTTCTTCAGCACCTCTAAACTCTCCTCAAACAGCATATATCAGTAAGAAGTGAAAGTCAGTAGTTGGTTCCATGTCAACATCAGCTCCCAGCAGCAGAGCTACACTTCCACCTTTTTGGACTGAAAGAGGAGAGCATAACGTGAGCGATGGACATAAATGGAAGTTATAAAAATCCAGCTCACAGATTCTCAGATCAATCTCAGCCTTTTTCATGTCAACGATCCAAAATGGAGTCCAGTAGAGTCCAGACCATGGATGTAGAAGAGGTTGTGTCCTGTGCTTTTGCCCTGCGTGTTAGTAAATAGCTACAACTCCATTAAATCCTGTTGATGTCATGCTTCTAGCACTACTAGCTACTGGCTGATAGCCGGTTGTTTGGGAACAGAGACACTAATACATCCACCACGGTACAGGCTGACAGCATACAGCCCAGGGGTGGAGTAGGAGATAATAAAAGGGATGAATTGCAGCCAATATATGCATTATGACAGCTGCATACAGCTAGCAGGAAGCTGGCACAACCAGATATCATATGAGCGTGCAGGGCGGTGCAGTCCTGTGGGTCTGATCGTTCATTATGGAGGAAAATAACTCTAGATTCAGCTGTTAGTTCATTTTACGACTTTTAGGACATCATGATTTAAATGAGGATATTTAAGTGTTGCTACTGGCAAGTTGATTTATATCCTCTGATTTACAGATGTCTCTTTATACATCCATGGACAAAGACTCACTGGAGTTTTCAGTCCATAATGGCAGCAGCACTACCACAGCGCCATTTAGCGTCTGTTGTCAGAAAAACAGCAGTTTTGTCTCTTTGCTTCTAGACTGTTTGTCTTCTGTCTTTGACTAACTGGACTTAATAAACAGACAGACGTATTAACAGCTCTTTCAACGTGGAACATTTTTTTCAGATTTCAGTCCATGTGTACAGCCTCTTGGTTACATCTACAGTCACCTCTTTTATAATATAATATAGCTGTAATAGCTGCTGAGTGTCTCAGTGCCATCAGTCTGCTGCTTCCTGTGTCTTCCAGTTTTAAGGACTCTGATGGGACACAAAGCCAACATCACTAGTCTGGACTTCCATCCATTTAGAGATTTCCTCGCATCCAGCTCCATGGACACAAACATCAAGGTAGGACTGTGTGTGATTGAGAGTGTGTGTTTGTCATCTGAATCTGTATTAATGAAATCTTTCTTCTTATTTGGCTTCTCTGTCAGCTGTGGGACATACGGCGGAAAGGATACGTCGTCAAGTACAAGGTGACGTGTGTTTGTGGACAAAATACTTTTCTGTAAAAGCATATTTTAAAATATATATTTCAGGGCTGTTGAAGTTAACGTGATAGTAACACGCTAATGTAAATTAATTTTAATGCCATTAATTTCTTTAACACATCAACACAACTTGTGATTTTTAGGTTGTAGTAGCTCAGTTTTAAAGCTAGAGTGAAGATCCTACTTATACTGTCTAGGCCACATCACACACGTCCCGTGGGCCTGAACCGGCCCTCATGAGGGTTCTGCCCAGCACGTGAGTGATGTTTGAAGTAGCGTCACCTGCTGAGGCAGCATGTCTATAATAACTTATCAACTGCTAAGTATTTTTTCATAGGTTGGCGGTAAAGCTGTGTGCTTACTTTGCAACAAACGTGGCTATTCAAAGAATATGACTTGAACCGTCACTTTGAGACAAAATAAGCAGAAACATACAGTAACCTGTCTGGAGATGAGAAGGAGAGGACAGCTGAGGGGCTGCTAGCTAAGATACTAAAGCTGCAAGGACTTTTTACAAAGCTGCATGCAACCAAAGAAGGAAATGTAAGTCTTAATGTTAACGTTAAATGTAAGTCTTAATGTTAAGTTAAATATTAAATGTGAGTGTTAATGTTAAGCTTAATGTTAAACATGAGTGTTAATGTTAAGTTTTGTTAATGCAAACATTACTACCCAAAACAGTCAGTCCTAAGCAGTTCAAAGACCCCTCCATATAATGTAATTTTCTCAATAATATGCTGTTTTTGAATGATTTTCAGTATAATAAATGCTGAAAAACAAATGCCCAGTATGTTTTCTATAGTGATAAAATAGAGGTTACATCTGACAGTATTTGTTTGGCCCCCAGCAACAATCTGGGTTTCTCATGTGGACCCCCAGGAAAAATAATTGCCCCATGTCTAGGCAGACATTTATTTTTGGTTTGCATGTGTAACATCAGCTATTAAAAAGGGAAAATTAAAACCCATTTACATTAGTGCTGTCAAAGTTAATATGATTTTGTTTTAATGCCACTAATTTCTTGAACACATTAACACAGCTTGTGTTTTTTAGGTTATAGCGGCTCAGTTTTACAGCTAGAGTGAATATCTAGCTGTAAAACGGTAGCGGTACTGTTAAAATTAGATTGTTCTGCCTCCATAATGTGTCTGTGTTTCACCACTTCTCTGCCAGAGAAAGACCAGGTATTTGAACTGTTGACCTGTAACTCTGGTCAGGGACCATATTGGGTTGTTATCTAGTGAATTTCACCAGGCTGGTTGTAAATGAAGAGTCTCACCACTTAGCACCCTGAGAAGTCAAACAAACAGTTTCTAGAAGGATGTAAAAGTTAAGATGTGTACTGTGGATTCATCGATATTTTCATAATCACATTTCATATTCTTCATTTTTCACTCATCATCTGCTACACCTGAAACTAGAGAACTTGATGAATCCATCGGTACCAGCCAGGTCAGACTAGCTGGTAGTGGAGGAGGTTAAATAATGCTCCAAACTTCACCTCTGACCTCCAGATGTGTGAATGTAAATGGGTTCTCTGGGTCCCCACCAGTCTCCTCTTTACAGACATGCCCACTTTATGATAATCCCAGTCAGTTTGGATCAAGTAATCTCAAGTCAGCACACTGACACACTGACATCTGTTGTTGCCTGTTGGGCTGCAGTTTGCCATGTTATGATTGGAGCATATTTTTTATGCTAAATGCAGTAGATGTGAGAGTAGATGTGAGGGTTTCTGGACAATATTTGTCATTGTTTTGTGTTATTACTTGATTTACAATAATACACATGTATATTCATTTATGTAAAGCAGCATATTTGTCCACTTCCATCTTGATAAGGGTATTAAATACTTGACAAATCTCCCTTTAAGGTTCATTTAGAACAGAAAAAAATGGGAGATTAATTTGTGATAAAGTACGATTAAATATTTGATTCAGTTGACGGCCCTAAAATGTATATTTTAATAATATTTAAGGTTAAAGTGCATTTCCTGTTTTTCTTCACATGTTTGGAAGAAGTTGTGTGTGTTGAGCATCATCCTGGTTCATTCTGTAGATCAGAGTCATCATTGTGTTCAGTGACAGATGAAAATGAGTTTGTGTTGCAGGGTCACACTCAGCCAGTGAGGAGTCTGGCCTTCAGTCCAGATGGGAAGTGGTTGGCTTCAGCCAGCGACGATTGCACCATCAAGGTACAGGACTGATGTTAGAGCTGAGGGTCAACAGCTGTCTAGTGCTGGGGCTGGGAGGAGGTTAGAAGAAAGTTACCACTTTTATTGTTGATGTCATATCCATTCCATATCTGTCAACCAAAACAAACCTCAGAAAATATTAAACGATGGAGGGTCAGCGTGGATACAACCTGCACCCTCCCATTTTAAATCGAATGGCGGTAACATGGGGTCGGCCGTCGCCCTCATCTTCGTGGTCAAATGTGCCGACGCTACAACTGTAGATCACCCATATACTGACATTTATGTCAAATACATTCAAACGGCCCCGATGGAGCTGACCATAGATGGAAAAAGAGAACAGAGCTGACGGTACCTTGGAGAAGTTAGAGGAAGTAGGCACCTGGGACTACATCTGCTTTTCAAAATAAGGTGTTAACAAAGGGAACTGTATATACAAAATACATCTATGGAAATAAGATTGATTGGCTTATATTTAGTAGAAGTATAAAACATCACATTTCCCTTATAAATTAAAAAGAAAATACCACTAATTTGTGCCGGAAATGCCTTTATTTTTTGATTTTTGGGTTGCTGGATTAAAAAAATGATCCTGATATATTTGACATCTCTACATACATACATGTTGAAAATGATTTACAGATTTTTCAAAGTAAAAGTTGACCAAGTGGTCTCAGTTCAGTTGTTTGGGTTTGACTGACAGCCTTCACTCCAGCCCAGAGCAACTCAACTAACCAAGCAGACGGACCTGAGGTGGTTTTAACCCAAACAGGTCGATCACATTTGATCAGGTCCTGATTTAAACCAAAGTAGTTCTTTCAGTTCAATACTGAATTTTAGTCAGATGTTTGTATGGCTGCTCAGTGATTAATCTGATCCATGTCTTCACACTCCAAGCACCAGCGAATGTCTCTTCTAGTCTCTATTATTTACTACTAGCTAGTAGAGACTCGTTACTAGTCTAACTACTACCCTGATATCTCTCCTCCATTGAAACACTGATACTGAGCCTCACTGTCATTCCCTCATCACCATCAACGCACACACTGATGTGTATTAATCCGCCACTGAAGATAGTCCCCATCAGAGACTCTATTTCCTCCTGTTGGTTTGACGTTGTCTCCTGTCTCCTCTGGTCTCTGTCAGCTGTGGGACCTGATGCAGAGGAAGATCATCACAGAGTTTAAATCTCACACTGCAGCCGTCAACATCATCCAGTTTCACCCCAACGAGTACCTGCTGGCATCAGGCAGCGCCGACAGGTAACACACCTCCACCTCAGCTCTGTCTCAGTTTGACATGTCCAGCCCTAGTCGTCTGTGTGTGTGTGTGTGTGTGTGTGTGTGTGTGTGTGTGTGTGTGTGTGTGTGTGTGTGTGTGTGTGTGTGTGTGTGTGTGTGTGTGTGTGTGCGCGTGTGTATGTCATAGTACTAGTTTTTAATAATGACCTATTAATTGATTGAATCTACCATATCAAAGTACAGACCGCTGATCCAGGAACCGGAAGCAATGATGTTAACATATTTAACAGTTTTTCACCAAAATCCCAAATGTTTGGGACAAGAAAAAAAAAAGGTTACGTTAACGTTACACCACGTAGATCAAACCTTTTAATATAAAACAACTGGTTGGAATCGGTTGAGAAATGTAGAGGTTATAGAGTTTTTTTTAATCCAGAAAAACAGTAGCTCCCTCGTTAACTAGTGTAGGGTTAGAGGCCAGTCTGGACAGGTAAAATATAGCGCCCATGTTGACGTATGATCCAGGAGTCAATGTGGTGTATACCGTATGTCTATATATACAGTGTATTCTGTATGTCTGTGTATAATGCATGTCAGTGTATAAATGTCTGTGTACTATAAGTTAATGTATAAATGTCTATGTATACCGTATGTGTCTATGTAAATATGTCTACGCGTCCAGCTACCATCCCCAGTTTCCTCTTTCCTCCTTAATCCACCATTAACTACTGTGTGCGTGCATGCGTGCATCATTTGCAGGACCATCAAGCTGTGGGATCTGGAGAAGTTTACAATGATTGGCTCATTGGAGGAAGACAGGACTCCAGTCAGGTGAGTTTTCTCACCATGGACTGTAGCAGGTTGGACAACATGACGCAGGAAAATGACCCCTGACCGCTGACCCCTGACCCCTGTGGGTTCAGGTCTGTGTTTTTCAGTTCTGATGGCAGCTGTCTGTACAGCGGAGCCACAGACTCTCTGCGGGTCTTTGGCTGGGAGCCGGACCGCTGCTTCGACACGGTGCAGGTGGGCTGGGGGAAAGTCTCCGACATGATGGTCTGCAACCAGCAGCTGGTGTGTAGCTGTTAATTAACCTGTTAATGACACCACATCGTGAACGCTCTAACCTCCAGATACATAACCTGTCAATGACATCACATCCTGAACACTCTAACCTCTGTGCTCCTGCTCCGGCCGTCAGATCGGCGTGTCCCACCAGCTCTCCCGTGTGTCGACCTATGTGGTGGATCTGACGCGGGTGAAGAAGAGCGGTGGCTCTGTGATCCAGGGGATCATCCAGGATGACCAACCGCTCACAGAGCCGAAGGATCCTAAAAGAGCCACACTGCGCAGGAGCTACGAGAGACCTGCAATCACCCGCAGCTCACAGAGGTATAATAGCAGATCAAAATCGCCTGCACACAGTGACACAGCTCACCTGCAATTAGACTAAATACTAACACCAAGAGATGGACTAGCATGGCTTGACTTTATTAAATACCGAAACTATAGTTTAGTGTAGTTGACATGGACATCACAGTAGCATTAGAATTGTAACATACATTTATGCACAAGAACCAGATGTACTGTGTTTAGTGTTTGTTGCAAAACGCTGATTTACAACACCTGTCCACTCCTGGGACACTTTAAAGAGTTAAAGTTAAAATAGCAAAAGAAAAAAAAAATACATCCCCAGGAATAAATCTATAGAAATACATCCACAGAAATACATCCACACAAATGCATCAACAGAAATACATCCACAAATATATCCACAAATGCATCAACAGAAATACTTCCACAAATACATCCACAAATACATTCAGAAATACATCTAAAGAAATATAGCCACAAAAATACAAAACATCCACAAATACATCTAGACAGACATCCACAGAAATTCATCAATAAATACATCCGCAGAAATAAATTCAGAGAAAAACATCTACAGAAATATGTCCACAAATTCATCCACAAATACAAACTAGGGGTGTGTCTACAGGGGTTTTAGGTATTAGAACAATGTCTGGTCTCTTTTAGCCACGATTTAATATCTTAAAAACATTACAACTGTGTTGCATTTACAGTTCAGCTCTGATCAATGGTTTAAAGTCGTCACTCTGACTCAGCGACTTACTTTTCTGTTTATAATACTGACCCTGCCTTGAGCCAATAAGAGTGAGTGGGCGGGGATAGTGTGCAAATACAGGGGGTGAAGTTGTGTGGACAGTATTTTTTTTTTTTTTTTTTTCCACCTGTCAGCACTGACTCCCATCGATGAATACCACAGAAGGAGGTAACAACTTCTTATGGGATCTGTGCTTATTTTAGTATTGCACAAAAGTATGTTAGTATTTTAGTGAAGTTGTGTGGACAGCATGAGAGAGGACAGATCAAGCCACCAGGATGGGCTGGGAAGCAAATTTGTGTAGTGGCCAAACAGTGGTACTACAACGTCTGTATCCAACTCGTGACATCATTGGGCCCAAAAAGACCTTTTCTCATAGACTTACATTGAGAAAGAGAGTAACTCAGAGGATAATTTATTTTGAGGTGAATCAACTCCTCAGTACGAATACTCTGATAGTCTTTATTTAAATCATTACAATACACCTGAAAGTTATAAAACACACTAATAGCTGAATCCAGAGTTATTTCCCTCCTTTGTTTATGTGAATGAGACTCAGACTGAGGCTGGAGCGAGGACCGGGAGGCGGTGTTAAAGGAGTCACTGTTCTGTACAGTACTGTCACATTTAACTATAATGATATAAAGAGTATTGTTTCATCCTATACCTTGTCTGAAAATATTGGATTGTACAGTGTGAAATCACAACGGAAGTTATTTGGAGAGGCTTATATACAGAGTAGGTCTAGACCGTACTCTATAAATAATATATTGATATATCGTCCAGCCCTCACAGGCCTCAGTGAAGGGTCAGTTGGCAGCATTTTGTATGGCTGCTAGTCTGAAGACAGCAATGGTGTCTTCTGTTAAATGAAAAAAAAGTACTGCTTAGATAAAAAGGTTTATATTTAGCAGTGTGGTACAGTGTCAAAGTTTAATTTTGGTTCTGAAAGATATTCTTAATTTCGTTATTAAGATCGTCATTAGCTTCATTGATACAAAAGCTTTTCTACTTTGAGTCCACACACCTCATTCGGCAGGCACCTAAAAATAACGCTGTGCTACCATCAGAAAGTTAAACATTTAACATCAGTTAAAGTGATAATTAACTTGTGTTCTGCCATACAAGAGCTTTGCCTAAATAAAGCTCCAAACAGAAACCATGTTGTGATGCCTCACGGTGTGATGTGATCAGGGTGAAGCAGTGTCCAGAAGGCGATAGGCAGAGCCCCAGTGAGGACGAGGCGGACGACAAAATGTCGTCAGCTGAAATCCACAACGCAGAAGACTTCAAGGAGATCTTCCAGCCAAAGAACGCCATCTGTAGGTCGACTGTCAGCATCATACCTTCACTTAGAAACATTTCACATATTTAAGATTTTAATTATGAGTTGGTTCATCACTGACTTGGTTCTTCTGTCTTCCAGCTCGAACTGCTCCCAGGATATCAGAGCCTTTCCCTGCTCCTCCAGAGGATGGTGAGTCCATCAGAGCTTCATCACATTTATTACTGGACACATTCACACCTGAGGCCAGACATCAGACAGGAAGTTACCTTATACCCCTTTCACACCAGTGACCAGGGACCAAGGTTATCTGACCCTCGTTCAACCCTCCTTTTGTCCATTCAAAGCTGGAGCTGTAATGTATGTAAAAAGCATACAGACACTATACAGATTTACAGTATCTATTCATCAACATGAACCTTTTCCTCTGTCTACAGAACCCATTTATCATATATGAAGAAGAAGAAGAAGATATTCCTTTATTAGTCCCGCTAGGGGAAATTCAATTTTTTCACTCTGTTAACTTATACACACACATGCACAAACAGGTCCATATACATGCAACAATTGGAGAGATGTCAGAGTGAGGGGGCTGCTCCTGACAAGCGCCCCGAGCGGTTGGGGGTTTGGTGCCTTGCTCAGGGGCACCTCGGCAGTGCCCAAGAGGTAAACTGGCACCTCTCCAGCTACCAGTTCACACTCAGTTTTTGGCCCATGTCGGGACTTGAACCGGTGACCCTCCGGTTCCCAAGCCAACTCCCTACAGACTGAGCTACTGCCGCCTACAGACTGAGCTACTGTGAGAGTACATTGTGCTATCTAATATGATTACTCCACCATCCCAGTAAAGATCTGCTTCATATAGTAGAGCTATTTAAGTTTTTCAGCTGGTCATGTGGCAATGTTGGATAATATAAAAGCTTGTGCAAATATAACAAAACAAGCTTATATTTTATTGAGGTTGCTAAGAGCTTGATAATTTAATGAACTAAGATCGGTTTGATATTTTATAACATTTGGAATAGGTGACGGATGGAACTTTTTTTCAGGTTTATTTGGAAAGTTAAAAATGGTAATGTTACTCAGAGAAAATCTGCAGACACGCTTTAAAAACAGTCCTTTACCTCACCGTCAGACAGTCCTTTACCTCACCGTCAGACAGTCCTTAACCTCACCGTCAGACAGTCCTTTACCTCACCGTCAGACAGTCCTTTACCTCACTGTCAGACAGTCCTTTAACTCACTGAAGCTGTTATATCTGCCTTATTAGAGCTGCCAGACTCCATTCAGAAAAACAGTAATTTTCCCTCTCAGAACAGGGGGGTTGCTGGTCTACTGCTGCATCCATCAGGGTTAAACTGATATAAAATACAGTGTGTGAAATGCGTGCTGCTGCCGTCCACAGCGGTACATGACTTTACTTCTGTGCCACATAATGTCTCACAATATGAATAAAGTTTTGTTTTGTGTAATGTGAGTGATGGAGGACACAGTGAAGACTTTTTCTTCTTCTTTTCAGACACTGTGTCAGGGATCTGCCATCAGCTGAAGGACATATCTCCATTTCCTGAGAAAGTGCAGGTCAGTGAACGCAGCAGCAGCAGTGTGATGTGATGTGATGTGATGTGATGAAGTGTGGAGCTATAAACAACTATTTATTACTGTTGTTCTGTTATTCTGTGTTCCAGGCTGCTCCGCTGGCCTCCACACGGGTCCAAAGGGTAGAGCCTACAGTGGTCTCCTGCACAAAGCGTCCGGCGCCCTCCAATCCCCCTGCCTCCAGCCCGCCTCCTCCTCTTCCTCAGCCTCCCGTCATCACAGTGAAGTCTAAACCACAAGCTAAAATCATCTTGAGCACCAGGAACGAGCCCATCGGACTGAACGTGGCCGACTTCCTGCCTGTGAGTTTTTATTAAATGTGCATTCACTGGATGTTTGGGTGGAATTATTTGTTTGCACATTTTGTGTGATTTTGTGATGTCCCTCATCTACTAGCTATTTGGTTAAACTAAATAAGCAAACATAGGACCAGAGAACAGAGAAGAGGAGCTGTCATCAGATCAGAAGCTGACAGATAAACTATTTACTGCTGTTGTGTTTTTAATTATTACATCTGGACATTCACCTCCTTATTATGTGCAGATCCAGTCAGTGTTGATGGTAAATGTAGAAACAATAAATTCCTCAGTGTATGCGACATGTACCAGGGTGCATTGCATGTGAGCTTGTGGTGCCAACCGTACCACCATGACTGATGCAGCCGAGGTAAATCAGCTTCCCTGTAGGAACACAACACTTAAATATCCTCATTCAAATCATGATGTCCTAAAATGAAGTGAGAGGATGCTCATATAACATATCTGGTTCTACCAGCTTCCTGCTAGCTGTATGCAGCTGTAATAATGGATATATTGGCTGTAATTCATCACTTTTATTATCTTCTAATCCACCCATGGGCTGTATGCTGTCAGCCTGTACCGTGGTGGATGTATTAACGTCTCTGTTTGGCTATCGGCCAGTAGCTAGCAGTGCTAGTAGCATGACATCAATAGGATTTAATGGAGTTGTAGCTATTTACTAACACGCAGGGCAAAAGCACAGGACACAACCTCTTCTACACCCATGGCACATACATGAAAAAGGTAGATAGATCAAGATAGAGATTGATCTGAGAATCTGTGGCTGGATTTTTATAAATGTTCTCTGTTGAAGCCCTGCCTGTTATTTCATTAGTTAGACACTGAACACATCAGGCTGGTTATTTACTGTACTTCATCCTCTTGGTTCCTCAGTCGTCCACCAACAACAGAACCGGAGCACTGAGTGATGATGAGGCTCTGTCTCAGCTCAAGAAGGCTCATGACACCATGTGCATGATGCTGCGCAGCCGGCACAAGAACCTGGAGACGGTCCAGTCCGTGTGGGCCAGAGAAGGTATCAAGGTGAGACTACCAGAACTGAGCCAGTCTGTCATCAGGACTAACCCAGTCTGTTATCAGGACTAACCCAGTCTGTTATCAGGACTAAACTAGTCCGTCATCCGGACTAACCCAGTCTGTCCTCAGAACTAAACCAGTGTTTGCATTAGTTCCAGTCTGTCCTCAGGACTAACCCAGACTGTCATCAGGACTAACCCAGACTGTCATCAGGACTAACCTAGTCTGTCATCCGGACTAACCCAGTCTGTCCTCAGGACTAAACCAGTGTTTGCATTAGTTCCAGTCTGTCCTCAGGACTAACCCAGTGTTTGCATTAGTTCCAGACTGTCATCAGGACTAAACCCAGTCTGTCATCAGGACTAACCCAATGTTTGCATTAGTTCCAGTCTGTCATCAGGACTAACCCAATGTTTGCATTAGTTCCAGTTTGTCATCAGGACTGACTAACTTTAGAGACTACCCCACACCCAGATCTCGCCGCTTCCCAGGGCCGTGGACTTAGTGCTTTGTGGGTGTGATTTTGCACCGTGTCATTACCTTCATGTCTATACAACCATTGAGTTTATGATTAAATGATTTACTGGAGAACAACGTTCCTCATCGACTGAGACTCCTCATTTGATGTCAGAATGCTCCAGTTTGAAGGTTTTCCGAGAGGGTGAATATTCCTGGATCTTTCCAACATGGTGCAGCTCTAGTTCGTGCAGCTCAGGGATGCCATCCTCAACAGTGTAAAGCTGTGATACCTACTCTTTACCTGCCTTCACTTCCTGTTTCCTGTGTGTATAGAGCGCGCTGGATGCTGCTGTCTCCATGAATGACCTGTCTATTGATGTGGACATCCTCAACATCATCAACCTTCAGCCGTGAGTTCATTAGCTATGAATTTTATGCTATTGTGGTTAAATATAATTTTGTTACATTGTTAAATTTGTTACACTGAACCAGAATTGTCGTTTTCCTTGGCAACAGTACGGTAATCGGTCCCTAGACTGATTGTATTGATAAATCTAGTAAAATATGTGTTAACAGCAGCTATTCCGCCTCAGACAGCATAATGTGATCATAGCTCTACCTTACACTATGGAGAGATAGAGGACGACCTGAAGAAGTGGCCTCAGATAACCTACACTAGCATATTTAGGTACAGTACATTATGATTAGCTACACTTGCATTTTTAGCTACATTATGATTACCTACTCTAGCATATTTAGCTATGTTATGATTACGTACACTAGCATATTTAGCTATGTTATGATTACCTACACTTGCATATTTAACTACGATATGATAACCTACACTTGCATATTTAACTACGTAATACTAACCTACACTAGTATATTTAGCTACATTATGATTACCCACACTAGCATATTACGCTACTTTATGCTAACCTACTCTAGCATATTTAGCTATGTTATGATTACGTACACTAGCATATTTAGCTATGTTATGATTACGTACACTAGCATATTTAGCTACGTTATGATAACCTGCACTAGCAGATTTAGCTACATTATGATGACCTACACTTGCATATTTAACTATGATATGATTACCTACACTTGCATATTTAACTATGATATGATTACCTACACTTGCATATTTAACTACGATATGATAACCTACACTTGCATATTTAACTACGTAATACTAACCTACACTAGTATATTTAGCAACATTATGATTACCCACACTAGCATATTACGCTACTTTATGCTAACCTACACTAGCATATTTGACTAAGTTATGTTTACCTACACTAGCATATTTGACTAAGTTATGTTTACCTACACTAGCATATTTGACTAAGTTATGTTTACCTACACTAGCATATTTGACTAAGTTATGTTTACCTACACTAGCATATTTATGCTACGATTACATATACTAGCACATTTAGAAATGGGTTTTCTCAGGAGTGTGGCTGGCGTTTCCCTTAGAGATAGGGTGCGAAGCTCAACCATCTGTGAGGGACTCGGAGTAGAGCCGCTGCTTTTTTGCGTTGAAAGGAGCCTGCTGAGGTGGTAAGGATGGTAAGGATGCCCCCCTGGAAACCTCCTTAGGGAAGTGTGCCAGGCACAACCAGCTGGGGGGAGGCCCCAGGACTAGGTGGAGAGATTATATCTCCACACTGGCCTGTTAATGTGGCCAGGGAAAGGGAAGTTTGGGGTCCCCTGCCCACGTGACCCGTCGCTGGACAAGCAGTTGACGATGAACATGAATATGATGTTGCACTAATGTAAAACTGTGAACTATGAATTAGTTAATTGGTTCTTACATTTGATTGACCATCACTAGCTAGTTTTAAATGGATAAAGTTCAGTGATCCATCAGGTGATTGAGGACAGTATGTAACACATCTGTGATGCGGCATCGCCCTGTCAGGGTTTATTTCATAAGAATGACCTGGTCGCTGTACATTATCCCGCTTATTACACAGCTACTTTCTGAAGAAATCAATGATTTGGCACAAAAATGGTCCCCCAGAGTCCAACATTATAACCGCATCCATAGCAGCGCCTGTTATAAAGAAATATCAGACCATAGCAAGCCGTGATTGATAATATTCAACAAAGCCTGATGTTGAATATTACCACTGTAAAATATTCAGGATAAACAAGCTCACGTTCTGAGTACAGGTTCTGATATGATTATAATGATGAATAATTGTTTCAGGTCGCTGTGGAAACTGGACCTGTGTACAACAATTCTTCCTCAGATTGACAAGCTGCTGCACAGTAAATATGAGAGGTGAGGAGCAGTTATTGTCATTATCAATTCATCTGCAAATTTGTAGTTTTATCTATAAAATGTAAGTTTACTGAGGTGGAAACAAAGAAGAGAGATGGAGATACAGCAACAATAATGCTTTATTTATCCGTCAGACACTTCAGATCACAGCTTCAGTGTATTTACTCTGTTCTACAGATTATAATTCAAATTAAATACTTTTAATTAGTTTGAAAACTGTATTTCAAGCAGTTGAACAAAAGTTTTATTGTGTGTGTGTGTGTGTGTGTGTGTGGTTGTGGTTGTGGTTGTGTGGTTGTGTGTGTGATCAGCTACATCCAGACTGGCTGTACGTCTCTGAAGCTGATCATGAAGCATTTCTGGATGCTGATCTCAGACACGCTGAAAGCCACGCCGTCTGTCGGAGTCGACATCACTCGAGAGGAGCGGTGAGTCCCAACGACAGTCACCGCGTTCACAAACACTACAAACTCCTCTAATATGACTCTATTATGATCAGGTTGTACGAGCTGATCTCAGTCCAGCACTAAGGTCACATGTAAAGTTCTTAATAACTTCTGTCCTGTTGTACACATGATATACTGACTTTTTACATCTTTTATTACTTCAGTGAAATTCATACTGACTTTGTGACTTTTTTCAACATACAATGACTTTTTTTCAACATGCTATACTATGTCTTTTTATGACTTCTTTCAACATACAATACTATGACTTTTTATGACAATGTTCAACATGTGACTTTTTTGACTTTTTTTTCGACACACTATGCTGTGACTTTAATACTTTTTTTGACATATTATTCTATGACTTTATGACATTTTTCAACATACTATACTAGGACTTTCTGACCTTTTTTCGACGTACTATTTTATAACTTTTTTTTTTCAACATACTATTCTTGGACTTTTTGTAGACATACTATACTATGACTTTTTATAATTTTTTTCAACATACTATTCTATGACTTTTTTGAATTTTTTTTGCCATACTATACTGTGACTTTTTTCAGCATACGATACTATAACTTTTTTCTCACTTTTTTCGACATCCTATACTACGACTTTTTTCAACATACTATACGACTTTTTTTTAACTTTTTTTTTGACATACTATGACTTTCTGCCTTTTTTCGACATACTAAACTCTGATTTTTTTTTGACACAGACTTTTTTCTGACTTTTTTCGACACTGACTTTTTTCTGACTTTTTTCGACATACTATAATATGACTTTTTTGACATGCTATACTATTACTTTTTTTCGACATGCTATACTATGACTTTTTTTAGACATGCTATACAATTACTTTTTTGACATGCTAAACTATGACTTTTTTTTGAAATGCTAAACTATGACTTTTTTCGACATGCTATACTATGACTTTTTTTCAAAATGCTATACTATGACTTTTTTCGAAAAACTGTACTATGACTTTTCAACATACTATACCATGACTTTTGGATATACTATACTATGACTTTTTCTGATTTTTTTCGCCATGCTATGACTTTTTTCGACATACTATACTATGACTTTTTTCTGCCTTTTTTTTCGACATGCTATACTATGACTTTTTTTCGACATGCTACACGATGACTTTTTTTCAACATGCTATACTATGACTTTTTTTCGACATGCTATACTATGACTTTTTTTCGACAAGCTATACTATGACTTTTTTTCGACAAACTATACTATGACTTTTTTTTCGACATACTATACTGTGACTTTTGGACATACTATACTATGACTTTTCAACATACTATACTATGACTTTTTCTGATTTTTTTTCGCCATGCTATGACTTTTTTCGACATACTATACGATGACTTTTTTCGACATGCTATACTGACTTTTTTCGACATACTATGCTATGACTTTTTTTCGACATGCTATACAATGACTTTTTTCGACATGCTACACTATGACTTTTTTCGACAAACAATACTGACTTTTTTCGACATACTATACTATGACTTTTTTCGACATACTATACTGTGACTTTTTTTTAGACATACTATACTATGACTTTTTTCGACATGCTGTGCTATGACTTTTTTCGACATGCTATACTATGATTTTTAAACATACTATACTATGACTTTTTATGATTTTTTTCGCCATGCTGTGACTTTTTTCGACATACTATACTATGACTTTTTTCTGCCTTTTTTTTCGACATACTATACTATGACTTTTTTCTGCCTTTTTTTCGACATGCTATTCTATAACGTTTTTCGACATGCTATTCTATAACTTTTTTCGACATGCTATTCTATAACTTTTTTCCGACATGCTATACTATGACTTTTTTTCGACATGCTATACTATGACTTTTTTCGACATACTATACTATGACTTTTTAATAACTATTGTCAACATACTATACTATGACTTTTTTCGACATGCTATACTATGACTTTTTTCGAGAAACTATACTATGACTTTTTTCGACAAACTATGCTATGACTTTTCAACATACTATACTATTACTTTTGGACATACTATAAAATGACTTTTTTCGACATACCATACTGTGACTTTTTTCGCCATACTATACTACGACTTTTTGTTTAACTTTATTTGGCATTCTATACTACGACTTTTTTCGACATACTATACTATGACTTTTTTCTGACTTTTTTTCGACATACTATACTACGACTTTCTTCGACATACTATAGTAGGACTTTTTTCAACATACTATACTATGACTTTTTATGATTTTTTTCGCCATACTATACTTTGACTTTTTTCAACATGCTAAAATACGACTTTTTTCAACATACTAAACTACGACTTTTTTCGACGTACTATACTATGACTTTTTTCAACATGATATACTGTGACTTTTTTTTCGACATGCTATACTACGACTTTTTTTTCGACATGGTATACTATGACTTTTTTTCGACATGCTATACTATGACTTTTTTTCGACAAACTATACTATGACTTTTCAACATACTATACTATGACTTTTGGACATACTATACTATGACTTTTCAACATACTATACTATGACTTTTGGACATACTATACTATGACTTTTTTTTATAGTATGACTTTTTTCGACATACGATACTATAACTTTTTTCGACATACTATTCTATGACTTTTTATGAATTTTTTTGCCATACTATACTATGACTTTTGTCAGCATACTATAGTATGACTTTTTTCGACATACTATTCTGACTTTTTATGAGTTTTTGCCATACTATCCTATGACTTTTTTCAGCATAGTACTATGACTTTTTTTCTGACTTTTTTTCAACATACTATACTACGACTTTTTATGAATTTTTTCGGCATACTATAGTTTGACTTTTTTTTGCCATATTATACTGTGACTTTTTTCGACATGCTATACTAAGACTTTTTTCTGACTTTTATTCAACATACTATACTACGACTTTTTTAACTTTTTTTCAACGTACTATACTATGACTTTTTTTCGACATGCTATACTATGACTTTTTTCGACAAACTATACTATTACTTTTCAACATACTATACTATGACTTTTGGACATGCTATAATATGACTTTTTTCGAAATACCATACTATGACTTTTTTCAGCATACTATACTACGACTTTTTGCTTAACTTTATTTGGCATTCTATACTACGACTTTTTTCGACATACTATACTATGATTTTTTCTGACTTTTTTTCGACATACTATACTATGATTTTTTCTGACTTTTTTTTCGACATACTATACTAAGACTTTTTTTCTGACTTTTTTTCAACATACTATACTACGACTTTTTTAACTTTTTTTCGACATACTATACTATGACTTTCTGCCTTTTTTCGACATACTAAACTATGACCTTTTTCAACATACTAAACTATGACTTTTTTTTCTGACTTTTTTTTGGCATACTATGACTTTTTATGATTTTTTTCAACATACTATACTATGACTTTTTATGATTTTTTTCGCCATACTATACTATGACTTTTTTCAACATACTAAACTACGACTTTTTTCGACGTACTATACTATGACTTTTTTTCGACATGCTATACTATGACTTTTTTTTCGACATGCTATACTGTGACTTTTTTTCGACATGCTATACTGACTTTTTTTTCGACATGCTATACTATGACTTTTTTTCGACATGCTATACTATGACTTTTTTCGACAAACTATACTATGACTTTTCGACAAACTATACTAGGACTTTTTTTGACAAACTATACGAGGACTTTTCAACATACTATACTATTACTTTTGGACATACTATAAAATGACTTTTTTCGACATACCATACTGTGACTTTTTTCGCCATACTATACTACGACTTTTTGTTTAACTTTATTTGGCATACTATACTATGACTTTTTTCGACATAATAAACTACGACTTTTTTGACATCTATACTATAACGTGTTATGATTTTTTCGACATACTATACTACGACTTTCTTCGACATACTATAGTAGGACTTTTTTCAACATACTATACTATGACTTTTTATGATTTTTTTTCGCCATACTATACTTTGACTTTTTTCAACATGCTAAAATACGACTTTTTTCAACATACTAAACTACGACTTTTTTCGACGTACTATACTATGACTTTTTTCAACATGATATACTGTGACTTTTTTTCGACATGCTATACTACGACTTTTTTTTTCGACATGGTATACTATGACTTTTTTTCGACATGCTATACTATGACTTTTTTTCGACAAACTATACTATGACTTTTCAACATACTATACTATGACTTTTGGACATGCTATACTATGACTTTTTTTCGACAAACTATACTATGACTTTTCAACATACTATACTATGACTTTTGGACATACTATACTATGACTTTTTATGATATTTTTCGCCATGCTATGACTTTTTTCAGCACACTATACTACGACTTTTTAAAAACTTTTTTGGCATTCTATACTACGACTTTTTTCGACATACGATACTATAACTTTTTTCGACATACTATTCTATGACTTTTTATGAATTTTTTTGCCATACTATACTATGACTTTTGTCAGCATACTATAGTATGACTTTTTTCGACATACTATACTACGACTTTTTTTTTCGACATACTATTCTGACTTTTTATGAGTTTTTGCCATACTATCCTATGACTTTCTGCCTTTTTTCGACATACTAAACTATGACCTTTTTCAACATACTAAACTATGACTTTTTTTCGACACTGACTTTTTTTCTGACTTTTTTTTTTGGCATACTATGACTTTTTATGATTTTTTTCAACATACTATACTATGACTTTTTTCAACATACTAAACTACGACTTTTTTCGACGTACTATACGATGACTTTTTTTCGACATGCTATACTATGACTTTTTTTCGACATGCTATACTGTGACTTTTTTCGACATGCTATACTGACTTTTTTTCGACATGCTATACTATGACTTTTTTTCGACATGCTATACTGTGACTTTTTTCTACATGCTATACTGACTTTTTTTCGACATGCTATACTATGACTTTTTTCGACAAACTATACTATGACTTTTCGACAAACTATACTAGGACTTTTTTTGACAAACTACACGAGGACTTTTCAACATACTATACTATGACTTTTGGACATACTATAATATGACTTTTTTCGACATACTATACTCCGACTTTTTGTTTCACTTTATTTGGCATTCTATACTACGGCTTTTTTCGACATGCTATACTATGACTTTTTTTCGACATGCTATACTATGACTTTTTTTCGACACTGACTTTTTTTGACATACTATACTATGACTTTTTCTGACTTTTTTTTCGACATACTATACTATGACTTTCTGCCTTTTTTCGACATACTAAACTATGACCTTTTTCAACATACTATACTATGACTTTTTTTCGACACTGACTTTTTTCTGACTTTTTTCGACATACTATACTATGACTTTCTGCCTTTTTTCGACATACTAAACTATGACCTTTTTCAACATACTATACTATGACTTTTTTTCGACACTGACTTTTTTCTGACTTTTTTTTGACATACTATACTGTGACTTTTTCTGACTTTTTTTTGGCATACTATGACTTTTTATGATTTTTTCAACATACTATACTATGACTTTTTCTGACTTTTTTCAACATACTAAACTACGACTTTTTTCGACGTACTATACTATGACTTTTTTTCGACATGCTATACTGTGACTTTTTTTCGACATGCTATACTGTGACTTTTTTCGACATGCTATACTATGACTTTTTTTCGACATGCTATACTATGACTTTTTTTCAGCATACTATACTACGAGTTTTTGTTTAACTTTATTTGGCATTCTATACTACAACTTTTTTCGACATACTATACTATGATTTTTTCCTGACTTTTTTCGACATACTATACTATGATTTTTTCCTGACTTTTTTCGACATACTATAATATGACTTTTTTCGACATACGACACTATAACTTTTATCTGACTTTTTGTCGACATACTATACTATGACTTTCTGCCTTTTTTTCGACATACTATACTATGACTTTTTCTGACTTTTTTTTTGGCATACTATGACTTTTTGATTTTTTCAACATACTATACTATGACTTTTTCTGACTTTTTTCAACATACTAAACTACGACTTTTTTCGACGTACTATACTATGACTTTTTTTCGACATGCTATACTGTGACTTTTTTTTCGACATGCTATACTGTGACTTTTTTTCGACATGCTATACTGTGACTTTTTTCGACATGCTATACTATGACTTTTTTTCGACATGCTATACTATGACTTTTTTCAGCATACTATACTACGACTTTTTGTTTAACTTTATTTGGCATTCTATACTACAACTTTTTTCGACATACTATACTATGATTTTTTCCTGACTTTTTTCGACATACTATAGTATGACTTTTTTCGACATACGACACTATAACTTTTATCTGACTTTTTTTCGACATACTATACTATGACTTTCTGCCTTTTTTCGACATACTAAACTATGACCTTTTTCAACATACTATACTGTGACTTTTTTTTTCGACATACTATACTATGACTTTTTTTCGACACTGACTTTTTTTCTGACTTTTTTTGATATACTATACTATGACTTTTTCTCACTTTTTTTGGCATACTATGACTTTTTATGATTTTTTCAACATACTATACTATGAATTTTTATGATTTTTTTCGCCATACTATACTATGACTTTTTTCGAGAAACTATACTATGACTTTTTTCGACATGCTTTACTATGACTTTTTTTCGACATACTATACTGTGACTTTTGGACATACTATACTATGACTTTTCAACATACTATACTATGACTTTTTCTGATTTTTTTCGCCATGCTATGACTTTTTTCGACATACTATACGATGACTTTTTTCGACATGCTAGACTGACTTTTTTCGACATACTATGCTATGACTTTTTTTCGACATGCTATACAATGACTTTTTTCGACATGCTACACTATGACTTTTTTCGACAAACAATACTGACTTTTTTCGACATACTATACTATGACTTTTTTCGACATACTATACTGTGACTTTTTTTAGACATACTATACTATGACTTTTTATGATTTTTTTCGCCATGCTGTGACTTTTTTTCGACATACTATACTATGACTTTTTTCTGCCTTTTTTTTCGACATACTATACTATGACTTTTTTCTGCCTTTTTTTCGACATGCTATTCTATAACGTTTTTCGACATGCTATTCTATAACTTTTTTCGACATGCTATTCTATAACTTTTTTCCGACATGCTATACTATGACTTTTTTCGAGAAACTATACTATGACTTTTTTCGACAAACTATGCTATGACTTTTCAACATACTATACTATTACTTTTGGACATACTATAAAATGACTTTTTTCGACATACCATACTGTGACTTTTTTTCGCCATACTATACTACGACTTTTTGTTTAACTTTATTTGGCATTCTATACTACGACTTTTTTCGACATACTATACTATGACTTTTTTCTGACTTTTTTTCGACATACTATACTACGACTTTCTTCGACATACTATAGTAGGACTTTTTTCAACATACTATACTATGACTTTTTATGATTTTTTTCGCCATACTATACTTTGACTTTTTTTCAACATGCTAAAATACGACTTTTTTCAACATACTAAACTACGACTTTTTTCGACGTACTATACTATGACTTTTTTCAACATGATATACTGTGACTTTTTTTTTCGACATGCTATACTACGACTTTTTTTCGACATACTATACTATGACTTTTTTTCGACATACTATACTGTGACTTTTTTTAGACATACTATACTATGACTTTTTATGATTTTTTTCGCCATGCTGTGACTTTTTTCGACATACTATACTATGACTTTTTTCTGCCTTTTTTTCGACATACTATACTATGACTTTTTTCTGCCTTTTTTTCGACATGCTATTCTATAACGTTTTTCGACATGCTATTCTATAACTTTTTTCGACATGCTATTCTATAACTTTTTTCCGACATGCTATACTATGACTTTTTTTTCGAGAAACTATACTATGACTTTTTTTTCGACAAACTATGCTATGACTTTTCAACATACTATACTATTACTTTTGGACATACTATAAAATGACTTTTTTCGACATACCATACTGTGACTTTTTTCGCCATACTATACTACGACTTTTTGTTTAACTTTATTTGGCATTCTATACTACGACTTTTTTCGACATACTATACTATGACTTTTTTCTGACTTTTTTTCGACATACTATACTACGACTTTCTTCGACATACTATAGTAGGACTTTTTTCAACATACTATACTATGACTTTTTATGATTTTTTTCGCCATACTATACTTTGACTTTTTTCAACATGCTAAAATACGACTTTTTTTCAACATACTAAACTACGACTTTTTTCGACGTACTATACTATGACTTTTTTCAACATGATATACTGTGACTTTTTTTCGACATGCTATACTACGACTTTTTTTTCGACATGGTATACTATGACTTTTTTTCGACAAACTATACTATGACTTTTCAACATACTATACTATGACTTTTGGACATACTATACTATGACTTTTCAACATACTATACTATGACTTTTGGACATACTATACTATGACTTTTTTTTTATAGTATGACTTTTTTCGACATATGATACTATAACTTTTTTCGACATACTATACTATGACTTTCTGCCTTTTTTCAACATACCAAACTACGACTTTTTTGACATCTATATTATAACGTTTTATGATTTTTTTTCGACATACTATACTACGACTTTTTATGAATTTTTTCGGCATACTATAGTTTGACTTTTTTTTGCCATATTATACCGTGACTTTTTTCGACATGCTATACTAAGACTTTTTTCTGACTTTTATTCAACATACTATACTACGACTTTTTTAACTTTTTTTCAACATACTATACTATGACTTTTTTTCGACATGCTATACTATGACTTTTTTCGACAAACTATACTATGACTTTTCAACATACTATACTATGACTTTTGGACATGCTATAATATGACTTTTTTCGAAATACCATACTATGACTTTTTTTTCAGCATACTATACTACGACTTTTTGTTTAACTTTATTTGGCATTCTATACTACGACTTTTTTCGACATACTATACTATGATTTTTTCTGACTTTTTTTCGACATACTATACTATGACTTTTTTCGACAAACTATACTATGACTTTTTATGAATTTTTTCGGCATACTATAGTTTGACTTTTTTTTTGCCATATTATACCGTGACTTTTTTCGACATGCTATACTAAGACTTTTTTCTGACTTTTATTCAACATACTATACTACGACTTTTTTAACTTTTTTTTCAACATACTATACTATGACTTTTTTTCGACATGCTATACTATGACTTTTTTCGACAAACTATACTATGACTTTTCAACATACTATACTATTACTTTTGGACATACTATAAAATGACTTTTTTCGACATACCATACTGTGACTTTTTTCGCCATACTATACTACGACTTTTTGTTTAACTTTATTTGGCATACTATACTATGACTTTTTTCGACATAATAAACTACGACTTTTTTGACATCTATACTATAACGTGTTATGATTTTTTCGACATACTATACTACGACTTTCTTCGACATACTATAGTAGGACTTTTTTTCAACATACTATACTATGACTTTTTCTGATTTTTTTCGCCATACTATACTTTGACTTTTTTCAACATGCTAAAATACGACTTTTTTCAACATACTAAACTACGACTTTTTTCGACGTACTATACTATGACTTTTTTCAACATGATATACTGTGACTTTTTTTTTCGACATGCTATACTACGACTTTTTTTCGACATGGTATACTGTGACTTTTTTTCGACATGCTATACTGTGACTTTTTTTCGACATGCTATACTATGACTTTTTTTCGACATGCTATACTATGACTTTTTTTCGAGAAACTATACTATGACTTTTTTCGACAAACTATGCTATGACTTTTCAACATACTATACTATTACTTTTGGACATACTATAAAATGACTTTTTTTCGACATACCATACTGTGACTTTTTTCGCCATACTATACTACGACTTTTTGTTTAACTTTATTTGGCATTCTATACTACGACTTTTTTCGACATACTATACTATGACTTTTTTCTGACTTTTTTTCGACATACTATACTACGACTTTCTTCGACATACTATAGTAGGACTTTTTTCAACATACTATACTATGACTTTTTATGATTTTTTTCGCCATACTATACTTTGACTTTTTTCAACATGCTAAAATACGACTTTTTTCAACATACTAAACTACGACTTTTTTCGACGTACTATACTATGACTTTTTTCAACATGATATACTGTGACTTTTTTTTCGACATGCTATACTACGACTTTTTTTTCGACATGGTATACTATGACTTTTTTTCGACAAACTATACTATGACTTTTCAACATACTATACTATGACTTTTGGACATACTATACTATGACTTTTCAACATACTACACTATGACTTTTGGACATACTATACTATGACTTTTTTTTATAGTATGACTTTTTTCGACATACGATACTATAACTTTTTTCGACATACTATACTATGACTTTCTGCCTTTTTTCAACATACCAAACTACGACTTTTTTGACATCTATATTATAACGTTTTATGATTTTTTTTCGACATACTATACTACGACTTTTTATGAATTTTTTCGGCATACTATAGTTTGACTTTTTTTTTTGCCATATTATACCGTGACTTTTTTCGACATGCTATACTAAGACTTTTTTCTGACTTTTATTCAACATACTATACTACGACTTTTTTAACTTTTTTTCAACATACTATACTATGACTTTTTTTCGACATGCTATACTATGACTTTTTTCGACAAACTATACTATGACTTTTCAACATACTATACTATGACTTTTGGACATGCTATAATATGACTTTTTTCGAAATACCATACTATGACTTTTTTCAGCATACTATACTACGACTTTTTGTTTAACTTTATTTGGCATTCTATACTACGACTTTTTTCGACATACTATACTATGATTTTTTCTGACTTTTTTTTCGACATACTATACTATGACTTTTTTCGACAAACTATACTATGACTTTTTATGAATTTTTTCGGCATACTATAGTTTGACTTTTTTTTGCCATATTATACCGTGACTTTTTTCGACATGCTATACTAAGACTTTTTTTCTGACTTTTATTCAACGTACTATACTACGACTTTTTTAACTTTTTTTCAACATACTATACTATGACTTTTTTTTCGACATGCTATACTATGACTTTTTTCGACAAACTATACTATGACTTTTCAACATACTATACTATTACTTTTGGACATACTATAAAATGACTTTTTTCGACATACCATACTGTGACTTTTTTCGCCATACTATACTACGACTTTTTGTTTAACTTTATTTGGCATACTATACTATGACTTTTTTCGACATAATAAACTACGACTTTTTTGACATCTATACTATAACGTGTTATGATTTTTTCGACATACTATACTACGACTTTCTTCGACACACTATAGTAGGACTTTTTTCAACATACTATACTATGACTTTTTATGATTTTTTTCGCCATACTATACTTTGACTTTTTTCAACATGCTAAAATACGACTTTTTTCAACATACTAAACTACGACTTTTTTCGACGTACTATACTATGACTTTTTTCAACATGATATACTGTGACTTTTTTTCGACATGCTATACTACGACTTTTTTTCGACATGGTATACTATGACTTTTTTTCGACATGCTATACTATGACTTTTTTTCGACAAACTATACTATGACTTTTCAACATACTATACTATGACTTTTGGACATACTATACTATGACTTTTTATGATATTTTTCGCCATGCTATGACTTTTTTCAGCACACTATACTACGACTTTTTAAAAACTTTTTTGGCATTCTATACTACGACTTTTTTCGACATACGATACTATAACTTTTTTCGACATACTATTCTATGACTTTTTATGAATTTTTTTGCCATACTATACTATGACTTTTTTGTCAGCATACTATAGTATGACTTTTTTCGACATACTATACTACGACTTTTTTTCGACATACTATTCTGACTTTTTATGAGTTTTTGCCATACTAACCTATGACTTTCTGCCTTTTTTCGACATACTAAACTATGACCTTTTTCAACATACTAAACTATGACTTTTTTTCGACACTGACTTTTTTTCTGACTTTTTTTTTTGGCATACTATGACTTTTTATGATTTTTTTTTCAACATACTATACTATGACTTTTTTCAACATACTAAACTACGACTTTTTTCGACGTACTATACGATGACTTTTTTTTTTCGACATGCTATACTATGACTTTTTTTCGACATGCTATACTGTGACTTTTTTCGACATGCTATACTGACTTTTTTTCGACATGCTATACTATGACTTTTTTTCGACATGCTATACTGTGACTTTTTTCGACATGCTATACTGACTTTTTTTCGACATGCTATACTATGACTTTTTTCGACAAACTATACTATGACTTTTCGACAAACTATACTAGGACTTTTTTTGACAAACTACACGAGGACTTTTCAACATACTATACTATGACTTTTGGACATACTATAATATGACTTTTTTCGACATACTATACTCCGACTTTTTGTTTCACTTTATTTGGCATTCTATACTACGGCTTTTTTCGACATGCTATACTATGACTTTTTTTCGACATGCTATACTATGACTTTTTTTCGACACTGACTTTTTTTGACATACTATACTATGACTTTTTCTGACTTTTTTTCGACATACTATACTATGACTTTCTGCCTTTTTTCGACATACTAAACTATGACCTTTTTCAACATACTATACTATGACTTTTTTTCGACACTGACTTTTTTCTGACTTTTTTCGACATACTATACTGACTTTCTGCCTTTTTTCGACATACTAAACTATGACCTTTTTCAACATACTATACTATGACTTTTTTTCGACACTGACTTTTTTCTGACTTTTTTTTGGCATACTATGACTTTTTATGATTTTTTCAACATACTATACTATGACTTTTTCTGACTTTTTTCAACATACTAAACTACGACTTTTTTCGACGTACTATACTATGACTTTTTTTCGACATGCTATACTGTGACTTTTTTTTCGACATGCTATACTGTGACTTTTTTCGACATGCTATACTATGACTTTTTTTCGACATGCTATACTATGACTTTTTTCAGCATACTATACTACGAGTTTTTGTTTAACTTTATTTGGCATTCTATACTACAACTTTTTTCGACATACTATACTATGATTTTTTCCTGACTTTTTTCGACATACTATAGTATGACTTTTTTCGACATACGACACTATAACTTTTATCTGACTTTTTGTCGACATACTATACTATGACTTTCTGCCTTTTTTCGACATACTATACTATGACTTTTTCTGACTTTTTTTTGGCATACTATGACTTTTTGATTTTTTCAACATACTATACTATGACTTTTTCTGACTTTTTTCAACATACTAAACTACGACTTTTTTCGACGTACTATACTATGACTTTTTTTCGACATGCTATACTGTGACTTTTTTCGACATGCTATACTATGACTTTTTTTCGACATGCTATACTATGACTTTTTTCAGCATACTATACTACGACTTTTTGTTTAACTTTATTTGGCATTCTATACTACAACTTTTTTCGACATACTATACTATGATTTTTTCCTGACTTTTTTCGACATACTATAGTATGACTTTTTTCGACATACGACACTATAACTTTTATCTGACTTTTTTTCGACATACTATACTATGACTTTCTGCCTTTTTTCGACATACTAAACTATGACCTTTTTCAACATACTATACTGTGACTTTTTTTCGACATACTATACTGTGACTTTTTTTTCGACACTGACTTTTTTTCTGACTTTTTTTTGATATACTATACTATGACTTTTTCTGACTTTTTTTGGCATACTATGACTTTTTATGATTTTTTCAACATACTATACTATGAATTTTTATGATTTTTTTCGCCATACTATACTATGACTTTTTTCAACATACTAAACTACGACTTTTTTCGACGTACTATACTATGACTTTTTTTCGACATGCTTATACGATGACTTTTTTTTTTCGACATGCTATACAATGACCTTTTTTTTCCGACATGCTATACTATGACTTTTTTTTTTTCGACATGCTGTACTATGACTTTTTTTCGACATACTGTACCATGACTTTTTTCGACATACTATACTGTGACTTTTTTTGACAAACTATACTATGACTTTTCGACATACTATATTATGACTTTTGGACATACTATACTATGACTTTTTTCGACATACTATACTACGAGTTTTTTCGACATGCTATACTATGACTTTTGGACATACTATACTATGACTTTTGGACATACTATACTATGACTTTTTTCGACATGCTATACTATGACTTTTTATGAATTTTTTCGGCATACTATACTATGACTTTTTTTCGACATGCTATACTATGACTTTTTTTCGACCTGCTATACTATGACTTTTGGACATACTATACTATGACTTTTTGACATACTATACTATGACTGTTTTCGACATGCTATACTATGACTTTTTTTCGACATGCTATACTGTGACTTTTTTTCGACAAATTATACTATGACTTTTCGACAAATTATACTATGACTTTTCGACAAATTATACTATGACTTTTCGACATACTATACTATGACTTTTGGACATACTATAATATGACTTTTTTCGACATACCATACTATGACTTTTTTCAGCATACTATACTCCGACTTTTTGTTTAACTTTATTTGGCATTCTATACTACGACTTTTTTCGACATACTATACTATGATTTTTTTCTGACTTTTTTCGACATACTATAGTATGACTTTTTTCGACATATGATACTATAACTTTTATCTGACTTTTTTTCGACATACTATACTACGACTTTTTTCTGACTTTTTTTTGACATACTATACTATGACTTTTTTTGGCATACTATGACTTTTTATGAATTTTTTTCGGCATACTATAGTATGACTTTCTTCAACATACTAAACTACGACTTTTTTCGACGTACTATACTATGACCTTTTTTTCCTGACATACTATACTATGACTTTTTTCGACATGCTATACTATGACTTTTTATGAATTTTTTCGGCATACTATACTATGACCTTTCAACTTGCTATACTATGACTTTTTTCGACATGCTATTCTATGACTTTTGGACATACTATACTATGACTTTTTTCGACATACTATACTATGAATTTTTTTCGACATACTATACTATGAATTTTTTCAACATACTATACTATGACTTTTTTCGCCATACTATACTATGACTATGATTTTTTTTCGCCATACTATTCTGACTTTTTAGCACTCTTTCAACATACCATACTATGACTTTTTAATAACTTTTGTCAACATACTAAACTATGACTTGTCAACATACTATACTACGACTTTTTCTGACTTTCTTTCGACATACTATAGTATGTTTTTTCAACATACTATGACTTTCTATGATTTATTTTTCTACATACTATGACTTTTCAACATACTCTGACTTTCTTCAACATACTATACTCCAACTTTTTTTTTTCAACATACTATCCTACACATGCTAGACTTTTTTGACAAACTATACTGTGACACCAGTTTACTGCAGTCTAATCTACAATCTTAAAATAAACACATTGGCACTTTGAATTGTTAACCTGAATGCATGTTGCTGTTTGTGCTGCTGCAGATACCAGAAGTGCAGAGCGTGCTGGAAGCAGCTGAAGATCCTGAGCAACATGGTGAAGAACAAGGCGGCGCAGGTCGGTCGTCACGGCAGCACCTTCCAAGAGCTGCAGCTGCTCATGGCGCCGCTTGAAGATTCACTCTGAGACTCACCGACAGTTTCTACAAATGATGAGCGTTGCTGGACGAATCAGCTGACCTGCAGCAGGACAGACAGAAGACGGAAGAACTGTGTAAAGAAAAGTGTGATTTAAAGACGTTGTTTTCTGAAGGAACACGCTGACACTTTGAGGAAATCACAAAAGAAGAACAATATCTGCTCACTGACGGTGATGCAGGTCGGACATTGTTGTTTTTCTGAGTGAGGCAATGCCTGTTGTAGCTTCAGAGGCAGCATACTGCACGTTAAATGCTGGACAACTGGACCGGACGAAGAGCCTGGACAAGAGCAGGTGTGGATGTTATTTCTCAGTTGACTGATCCGTTCTCCCTGAGACAAAGACAATGGATGCTTTCAGGACGCTACAGTCAGCTGTTGTGCAAACACTCAAAACTTAAACTGACTTAGGAATAGTTTGACATTTTGCAGATTGCAGATACCGTTCTCATGTCTGTGTGATATATGTGAAGCTACAGCCAGCAGCTGGTTAGCTTAACATGAAGACTGGAAACGGGGGACAGCTAGCCTACCAAAATCCAAGCATCATCACTTGAAAAGCTCAGTAATGACCACATTATACTGTGTCAGTTGTTTAACGTTGGAGTCACTGTAAGTGGAACTCCTGTAAAATGTTGAAAAACTGTTGGTTCATGTTCAGCCTAAACAGATTTGTTCCTCTGCTCACCTGAATTAGGACCTCAGTTTGTTGACCAGTTAACATGCTCTCAAGTCAGCTGATGAGTTCAAAAAATACCTGCTGGATAAAAAAGCAGAAACACTATTAATCCATCATAGACTTTTCTGATGATGCTCAGATATTTCCACTTTCCTTTTCTACGTTTCAGATATTAGGTCTTCTATTTTACATGTACTGTTCTCACTGTTTATTTAAATAAAGTTGAATATGTCGGGACTAAACACGAGTCTCTGTTGTATCAGCATGACTTTTATATTCATTTATTTTTTAAACTTTGTTCGACATGCTATACTATGAGTTTTTTTCAACATACTATACTATGACTTTTTTTCCCCACATACTATACTATGACTTTTTTCGACATAATGTACTATGACTTTTTTTTGACATACTGTACTATGACTTTTTCGACATGATGTACTATGCCTTTTTTTTGACATGCTGTACTATTCCTTTTTTTTCGACATGCTATACTATGACTTTTTTCGACATGCTATATTATGACTTTTTTTCGACATACTATACTATGACTTTTTTCCGACATATTGTACTGACTTTTTTTCGACATACTATACTATGAATTTTTCTGACATTTTTAAACACTGTCCCATGACCTTTTGTGACTTTTTTTCAAGATAATATTCTATGACATTTTCAACATGCTATAAAATGAATTTTTTCGACATGCTATACTATGACTTTTTTCGACATGCTATACTGTGACTTTTTTCGACATGCTATACTATGACTTTTTTCGACATACTATACCATGACTTTTTTCGACATACTATACTATGAATTTTTTCGACATGCTTTACTATGAATTTTTCTGACATTTTTAAACACTGTCCCATGACCTTTTGTGACTTTTTTTTCAAGATAATATTCTATGACTTTTTTCAACTTGCTATACTATGACTTTTTTCGACATACTATACCATGACTTTTTTTTCGACATACTATACTATGACTTTTTTTCGACATGCTATACTATGACTTTTTTCGACATGTTATACTATGAATTTTTTTCGACATACTATACTGACATTTTTCGACATACTATGCTATGACTTTTTTCGACATGCTATACTATGACTTTTTTCGACATGCTATACTATGACTTTTTTCGACATGCTATACTATGACTTTTTTCAACTTGCTATACTATGACTTTTTTCGACATTCTATACTATGAATATTTTCATCATACAATACTATGACTTTTTTCGACATACTATACTATGACTTTTTTGGACATGCTATACTATGACTTTTTTCGACATACTATACTATGAATTTTTTTCGATATGCTATACTATGACTTCTTTCGAAATACTATACTATCACTTTTTTTGGACATACTATACTATGACTTTTTCGACATACTATACTATGACTTTTTTCGACATACTATACTATGAACTTTTTTTCGACATGCTATACTATGACTTTTTTGGACATGCTATACTATGACTTTTTTCGACATACTATACCATGACTTTTTTCGACATACTATACTATGACTTTTTTCGACATACTATACTATGACTTTTTTCGACATGTTATACTATGAATTTTTTTCGACATACTATACTGACATTTTTCGACATACTATGCTATGACTTTTTTCGACATGCTATACTATGACTTTTTTCAACTTGCTATACTATGACTTTTTTCGACATGCTATACTATGACTTTTTTCGACATGCTATACTATGACTTTTTTCAACTTGCTATACTATGACTTTTTTCGACATGCTATACTATGAATATTTTCATCATACAATACTATGACTTTTTTCGACATACTATACTATGACTTTTTTGGACATGCTATACTATGACTTTTTTCGACATACTATACTATGAATTTTTTTCGATATGCTATACTATGACTTCTTTCGACATACTATACTATCACTTTTTTTGGACATGCTATACTATGACTTTTTTGGACATGCTATACTCTGACGTTTTTCGACATGCTATACTATGAATATTTTCGACATGCTATACTATGACTTTTTTCGACATACTATACTATGACTTTTTTCGACATGCTATACTATGACTTTTTGACATACTATAGTATGAATTTTTTTTCAACATGCTATACTATGACTTTTTTCAACATGCTATACTATGACTTTTGGACATACTATACTGTGACTTTTTTCGACAGACTATACTATGACTTTTTTCGACATACTATACTATGACTTTTTTCAACTTGCTATACTATGACTTTTCGACATGCTATACTATGACTTTTGGACATACTATGACTTTTTCGACATACTATACTATGACTTTTTTTTCGACATACTATACTATGAACTTTTTTTCGACATGCTATACTATGACTTTTTTGGACATGCTATACTATGACTTTTTCCGACATACTATACCATGACTTTTTTCGACATACTATACTATGAACTTTTTTTCGACATGCTATACTATGACTTTTTTGGACATGCTATACCAAGACTTTTTTCGACATACTCTACCATGACTTTTTTCGACATACTATACTATGACTTTTTTCAACTTGCTATACTATGACTTTTTTGGACATTCTATACTATGAATATTTTCATCATACAATACTATGACTTTTTTCGACATACTATACTATGACTTTTTTGGACATGCTATACTATGACTTTTTTCGACATACTATACTATGAATTTTTTTCGATATGCTATACTATGACTTCTTTCGACATACTATACTATCACTTTTTTTGGACATGCTATACTATGACTTTTTTGGACATGCTATACTCTGACTTTTTTCGACATGCTATACTATGAATATTTTCGACATGCTATACTATGAATATTTTCGTCATACTATACTATGACTTTTTTCGACATGCTATACTATGACTTTTTTTCGACATACTATACTATGACTTTTTTCGACATGCTATACTATGACTTTTTGACATACTATAGTATGAATTTTTTTCAACATGCTATACTATGACTTTTTTTCAACATGCTATACTATGACTTTTGGACATACTATACTGTGACTTTTTTCGACAGACTATACTATGACTTTTTTCGACATACTATACTATGACTTTTTTCAACTTGCTATACTATGACTTTTCGACATACTATACTATGACTTTTTTCGACATGCTATACTATGAATTTTTTTCGACATGCTATACTATGACTTTTTTCGACATACTATACTATGAACTTTTTTTCGACATGCTATACTATGACTTTTTTGGACATGCTATACTATGACTTTTTTCGACATACTATACCATGACTTTTTTCGACATACTATACTATGACTTTTTTCGACATGCTATACTATGACTTTTTTCGACATGTTATACTATGAATTTTTTTCGACATACTATACTGACATTTTTCGACATACTATGCTATGACTTTTTTCGACATGCTATACTATGACTTTTTTCAACTTGCTATACTATGACTTTTTTCGACATGCTATACTATGACTTTTTTCGACATGCTATACTATGACTTTTTTCAACTTGCTATACTATGACTTTTTTCGACATTCTATACTATGAATATTTTCATCATACAATACTATGACTTTTTTCGACATACTATACTATGACTTTTTTGGACATGCTATACTATGACTTTTTTCGACATACTATACTATGAATTTTTTTCGATATGCTATACTATGACTTCTTTCGACATACTATACTATCACTTTTTTTGGACATACTATACTATGACTTTTTCGACATACTATACTATGACTTTTTTCGACATACTATACTATGAACTTTTTTTCGACATGCTATACTATGACTTTTTTGGACATGCTATACTATGACTTTTTTTCGACATACTATACCATGACTTTTTTCGACATACTATACTATGACTTTTTTCGACATACTATACTATGACTTTTTTCGACATGTTATACTATGAATTTTTTTCGACATACTATACTGACATTTTTCGACATACTATGCTATGACTTTTTTCGACATGCTATACTATGACTTTTTTTTCAACTTGCTATACTATGACTTTTTTCGACATGCTATACTATGACTTTTTTCGACATGCTATACTATGACTTTTTTCAACTTGCTATACTATGACTTTTTTCGACATGCTATACTATGAATATTTTCATCATACAATACTATGACTTTTTTCGACATACTATACTATGACTTTTTTGGACATGCTATACTATGACTTTTTTCGACATACTATACTATGAATTTTTTTCGATATGCTATACTATGACTTCTTTCGACATACTATACTATCACTTTTTTTGGACATGCTATACTATGACTTTTTTGGACATGCTATACTCTGACGTTTTTCGACATGCTATACTATGAATATTTTCGACATGCTATACTATGACTTTTTTCGACATACTATACTATGACTTTTTTCGACATGCTATACTATGACTTTTTGACATACTATAGTATGAATTTTTTTCAACATGCTATACTATGACTTTTTTTTCAACATGCTATACTATGACTTTTGGACATACTATACTGTGACTTTTTTCGACAGACTATACTATGACTTTTTTCGACATACTATACTATGACTTTTTTCAACTTGCTATACTATGACTTTTCGACATGCTATACTATGACTTTTGGACATACTATGACTTTTTCGACATACTATACTATGACTTTTTTCGACATACTATACTATGAACTTTTTTTCGACATGCTATACTATGACTTTTTTGGACATGCTATACTATGACTTTTTCCGACATACTATACCATGACTTTTTTCGACATACTATACTATGAACTTTTTTTCGACATGCTATACTATGACTTTTTTGGACATGCTATACCAAGACTTTTTTCGACATACTATACCATGACTTTTTTTCGACATACTATACTATGACTTTTTTCAACTTGCTATACTATGACTTTTTTGGACATGCTATACTATGAATATTTTCATCATACAATACTATGACTTTTTTCGACATACTATACTATGACTTTTTTGGACATGCTATACTATGACTTTTTTCGACATACTATACTATGAATTTTTTTTCGATATGCTATACTATGACTTCTTTCGACATACTATACTATCACTTTTTTTGGACATGCTATACTATGACTTTTTTGGACATGCTATACTCTGACTTTTTTCGACATGCTATACTATGAATATTTTCGACATGCTATACTATGAATATTTTCGTCATACTATACTATGACTTTTTTCGACATGCTATACTATGACTTTTTTCGACATACTATACTATGACTTTTTTCGACATGCTATACTATGACTTTTTGACATACTATAGTATGAATTTTTTTCAACATGCTATACTATGACTTTTTTTCAACATGCTATACTATGACTTTTGGACATACTATACTGTGACTTTTTTCGACAGACTATACTATGACTTTTTTCGACATACTATACTATGACTTTTTTCAACTTGCTATACTATGACTTTTCGACATACTATACTATGACTTTTTTCGACATGCTATACTATGAATTTTTTTCGACATGCTATACTATGACTTTTTTTCGACATACTATACTATGAACTTTTTTTCGACATGCTATACTATGACTTTTTGACATACTATAGTATAAATTTTTTTCAACATTCTATACTATGACTTTTTTTCAACATGCTATACTATGACTTGGACATACTATTCTGTGACTTTTTTCGACATACTATATTATGACTTTTTTCGACATGCTATACTATGATTTTTTTTCGACATGCTATACTATGACTTTTTTCGACATACTATACTATGAACTTTTTTTTCGACATGCTATACTATGGCTTTTTTGGACATGCTATACTATGACTTTTTTCGACATACTATACCATGACTTTTTTCGACATACTATACTATGACTTTTTTCGACATGCTATACTATGAATATTTTCATCATACTATACTGTGACTTTTTTCGACATACTATACTATGACTTTTTTTCCCCACATACTATACTATGACTTTTTTCAACATAATGTACTATAATTTTTTTTTTTGACATACTGTACTATGACTTTTCCGACATGATGTACTATGCCTTTTTTTCAACATGCTGTACTATTCCTTTTTTTCGACATGCTGTACTATTCCTTTTTTTCGACATGCTATACTATGACTTTTTTCGACATGCTATATTATGACTTTTTTCCGATATACTATACTATGACTTTTTTTTTCGACATATTGTACTATGACTTTTTTCGACATACTATACTATGAATTTTTCTGACATTTTTAAACACTGTCCCATGACCTTTTGTGAGTTTTTTTAAAAATAATATTCTATGACATTTTCAACATGCTATACTATGAATTTTTTCAACATGCTACACTATGAATTTTTTCAACATGCTATACTATGACTTTTTTCGACATGCTATACTGTGACTTTTTTCGACATACTATACTATGACTTTTTTCGACATGCTATACTATGACTTTTGGACATACTATACTATGATTTTTTTCGACATGCTAACTATAACTTTTTTCGACATACTATACTATGACTTTTTTTCGACATACTATACTATGAACTTTTTTTTCGACATGCTATACTATGACTTTTTTGGACATGCTATACTATGACTTTTTTCGACATACTATACCATGACTTTTTTCGACATACTATACTATGACTTTTTTCGACATACTATACTATGACTTTTTTCGACATGCTATACTATGACTTTTTTCGACATGCTATACTATGAATATTTTCATCATACAATACTATGACTTTTTTCGACATACTATACTATGACTTTTTTGGACATACTATACTATGAATTTTTTTCAATAAGTATATACTATGACTTCTTTCGACATACTATACTATCACTTTTTTTGGACATGCTATACTATGACTTTTTTTGGACATGCTATACTATGACTTTTTTCGACATACTATACCATGACTTTTTTCGACATACAATACTATCACTTTTTTTGGACATGCTATACTATGACTTTTTTTGACATGCTATACTATGAATATTTTCGACATGCTATACTATGACTTTTTTCGACATGCTATACTATGACTTTTTTCGACATGCTATGCTATGACTTTTTTCGACATACTATTCTACGAATTTTTTTTGACATACTATACTATGACTTTTCGACATACTATACTATGACTTTTTTCGACATGCTATACTATGACTTTTTTCGACATGCTATACTATGAATATTTTCATCATACAATACTATGACTTTTTTCGACATACTATACTATGACTTTTTTGGACATACTATACTATGAATTTTTTTCGATAAGTATATACTATGACTTCTTTCGACATACTACACTATCACTTTTTTTGGACATGCTATACTATGACTTTTTTTGGACATGCTATACTATGACTTTTTTCGACATTCTATACTATGACTTTTTTCGACATACTATACTATGACTTTTTTCGACATGCTATACTATGACTTTTTGACATACTATAGTATGAATTTTTTTCAACATGCTATACTAGGACTTTTTTCAACATGCTATACTATGACTTTTGGACATACTATACTGTGACTTTTTTCGACATACGAAACTATGACTTTTTTCGACATACTATATTATGACTTTTTTCGACATGCTATACTATGATTTTTTTTCGACATGCTATACTATGACTTTTTTCGACATACTATACTATGAACTTTTTTTTCGACATGCTATACTATGGCTTTTTTGGACATGCTATACTATGACTTTTTTCGACATACTATACCATGACTTTTTTCGACATACTATACTATGACTTTTTTCGACATGCTATACTATGAATATTTTCATCATACTATACTGTGACTTTTTTCGACATACTATACTATGACTTTTTTTCCCCACATACTATACTATGACTTTTTTCAACATAATGTACTATAATTTTTTTTTTGACATACTGTACTATGACTTTTCCGACATGATGTACTATGCCTTTTTTTCAACATGCTGTACTATTCCTTTTTTTCGACATGCTGTACTATTCCTTTTTTTCGACATGCTATACTATGACTTTTTTCGACATGCTATATTATGACTTTTTTCCGATATACTATACTATGACTTTTTTTTCGACATATTGTACTATGACTTTTTTCGACATACTATACTATGAATTTTTCTGACATTTTTAAACACTGTCCCATGACCTTTTGTGAGTTTTTTTAAAAATAATATTCTATGACATTTTCAACATGCTATACTATGAATTTTTTCAACATGCTACACTATGAATTTTTTCAACATGCTATACTATGACTTTTTTCGACATGCTATACTGTGACTTTTTTCGACATACTATACTATGACTTTTTTTCGACATGCTATACTATGACTTTTGGACATACTATACTATGATTTTTTTCGACATGCTAACTATAACTTTTTTCGACATACTATACTATGACTTTTTTTCGACATACTATACTATGAACTTTTTTTCGACATGCTATACTATGACTTTTTTGGACATGCTATACTATGACTTTTTTCGACATACTATACCATGACTTTTTTCGACATACTATACTATGACTTTTTTCGACATACTATACTATGACTTTTTTCGACATGCTATACTATGACTTTTTTCGACATGCTATACTATGAATATTTTCATCATACAATACTATGACTTTTTTCGACATACTATACTATGACTTTTTTGGACATACTATACTATGAATTTTTTTCGATAAGTATATACTATGACTTCTTTCGACATACTACACTATCACTTTTTTTGGACATGCTATACTATGACTTTTTTTGGACATGCTATACTATGACTTTTTTCGACATTCTATACTATGACTTTTTTCGACATACTATACTATGACTTTTTTCGACATGCTATACTATGACTTTTTGACATACTATAGTATGAATTTTTTTTCAACATGCTATACTAGGACTTTTTTCAACATGCTATACTATGACTTTTGGACATACTATACTGTGACTTTTTTCGACATACGAAACTATGACTTTTTTCGACATACTATATTATGACTTTTTTCAACTTGCTATACTATGACTTTTCGACATGCTATACTATGACTTTTGGACATACTATACTATGACTTTTTCGACATACTATACTATGACTTTTTTCGACATGCTATACTATGACTTTTTTTCGACATGCTATACTATGACTTTTTTCGACATACTATACTATGAACTTTTTTTCGACATGCTATACTATGACTTTTTTGGACATGCTATACTATGACATTTTTCGACATACTATACCATGACTTTTTTCGACATACTATACTATGACTTTTTTCGACATGCTATACTATGAATATTTTCATCATTCTATACTATGACTTTTTTTCCCCACATACTATACTATGACTTTTTTCGACATAATGTACTATAACTTTTTTTGACATACTGTACTATGACTTTTCCGACATGATGTACTATGCCTTTTTTTCGACATGCTGTACTATTCCTTTTTTTTTCGACATGCTGTACTATTCCTTTTTTTCGACATGCTATATTATGACTTTTTTCCGACATACTATACTATGAATTTTTCTGACATTTTTAAACACTGTCCCATGACCTTTTGTGACTTTTTTCAAGATAATATTCTATGACATTTTAAACATGCAATACTATGAATTTTTTCAACATGCTACACTATGAATTTTTTCGACATTCTATACTATGACTTTTTTTCGACATGTTATACTATGACTTTTTTCGACATACTATTCTATGAATTTTTTTTGACATACTATACTATGACTTTTCGACATACTATAGTATGAATTTTTTTCAACATGCTATACTATGACTTTTTTCAACTTGCTATACTATGACTTTTCGACATACTATACTATGACTATTTCGACATACTATACTATGACTTTTTTCGACATACTATACTATCACTTTTTTTGGACATGCTATACTATGACTTTTTTCGACATACTATACCATGACTTTTTTCGACATACTATACTATGACTTTTTTCGACATACTATACTATGACTTTTTTCGACATGCTATACTATGACTTTTTTCGACATGCTATACTATGAATATTTTCATCATACAATACTATGACTTTTTTCGACATACTATACTATGACTTTTTTGGACATACTATACTATGAATTTTTTTCAATAAGTATATACTATGACTTCTTTCGACATACTATACTATCACTTTTTTTGGACATGCTATACTATGACTTTTTTTGGACATGCTATACTATGACTTTTTTCGACATACTATACCATGACTTTTTTCGACATACAATACTATCACTTTTTTTGGACATGCTATACTATGACTTTTTTTGACATGCTATACTATGAATATTTTCGACATGCTATACTATGACTTTTTTCGACATGCTATACTATGACTTTTTTCGACATACTATACTATGACTTTTTTCGACATGCTATACTATGACTTTTTGACATACTATAGTATGAATTTTTTTCAACATGCTATACTATGACTTTTTTCAACATGCTATACTATGACTTTTGGACATACTATACTATGATTTTTTCCACATGCTATACTATGACTTTTTTCGACATGCTATACTATGACTTTTTTCGACATGCTATGCTATGACTTTTTTCGACATACTATTCTACGAATTTTTTTTGACATACTATACTATGACTTTTCGACATACTATACTATGACTTTTTTCGACATGCTATACTATGACTTTTTTCGACATGCTATACTATGAATATTTTCATCATACAATACTATGACTTTTTTCGACATACTATACTATGACTTTTTTGGACATACTATACTATGAATTTTTTTCGATAAGTATATACTATGACTTCTTTCGACATACTACACTATCACTTTTTTTGGACATGCTATACTATGACTTTTTTTGGACATGCTATACTATGACTTTTTTCGACATTCTATACTATGACTTTTTTCGACATACTATACTATGACTTTTTTCGACATGCTATACTATGACTTTTTGACATACTATAGTATGAATTTTTTTCAACATGCTATACTAGGACTTTTTTCAACATGCTATACTATGACTTTTGGACATACTATACTGTGACTTTTTTCGACATACGAAACTATGACTTTTTTCGACATACTATATTATGACTTTTTTCGACATGCTATACTATGATTTTTTTTCGACATGCTATACTATGACTTTTTTCGACATACTATACTATGAACTTTTTTTCGACATGCTATACTATGGCTTTTTTGGACATGCTATACTATGACTTTTTTCGACATACTATACCATGACTTTTTTCGACATACTATACTATGACTTTTTTCGACATGCTATACTATGAATATTTTCATCATACTATACTGTGACTTTTTTCGACATACTATACTATGACTTTTTTTCCCCACATACTATGCTATGACTTTTTTCAACATAATGTACTATAATTTTTTTTTTTGACATACTGTACTATGACTTTTCCGACATGATGTACTATGCCTTTTTTTCAACATGCTGTACTATTCCTTTTTTTCGACATGCTGTACTATTCCTTTTTTTCGACATGCTATACTATGACTTTTTTCGACATGCTATATTATGACTTTTTTCCGATATACTATACTATGACTTTTTTTTCGACATATTGTACTATGACTTTTTTCGACATACTATACTATGAATTTTTCTGACATTTTTAAACACTGTCCCATGACCTTTTGTGAGTTTTTTTAAAAATAATATTCTATGACATTTTCAACATGCTATACTATGAATTTTTTCAACATGCTACACTATGAATTTTTTCAACATGCTATACTATGACTTTTTTCGACATGCTATACTGTGACTTTTTTCGACATACTATACTATGACTTTTTTCGACATGCTATACTATGACTTTTGGACATACTATACTATGATTTTTTTCGACATGCTAACTATAACTTTTTTCGACATACTATACTATGACTTTTTTTCGACATACTATACTATGAACTTTTTTTCGACATGCTATACTATGACTTTTTTGGACATGCTATACTATGACTTTTTTCGACATACTATACCATGACTTTTTTCGACATACTATACTATGACTTTTTTCGACATACTATACTATGACTTTTTTCGACATGCTATACTATGACTTTTTTCGACATGCTATACTATGAATATTTTCATCATACAATACTATGACTTTTTTTCGACATACTATACTATGACTTTTTTGGACATACTATACTATGAATTTTTTTCGATAAGTATATACTATGACTTCTTTCGACATACTACACTATCACTTTTTTTGGACATGCTATACTATGACTTTTTTTGGACATGCTATACTATGACTTTTTTCGACATTCTATACTATGACTTTTTTCGACATACTATACTATGACTTTTTTCGACATGCTATACTATGACTTTTTGACATACTATAGTATGAATTTTTTTCAACATGCTATACTAGGACTTTTTTCAACATGCTATACTATGACTTTTGGACATACTATACTGTGACTTTTTTTCGACATACGAAACTATGACTTTTTTCGACATACTATATTATGACTTTTTTCAACTTGCTATACTATGACTTTTCGACATGCTATACTATGACTTTTGGACATACTATACTATGACTTTTTCGACATACTATACTATGACTTTTTTCGACATGCTATACTATGACTTTTTTCGACATGCTATACTATGACTTTTTTCGACATACTATACTATGAACTTTTTTTTCGACATGCTATACTATGACTTTTTTGGACATGCTATACTATGACATTTTTCGACATACTATACCATGACTTTTTTCGACATACTATACTATGACTTTTTTCGACATGCTATACTATGAATATTTTCATCATTCTATACTATGACTTTTTTTCCCCACATACTATACTATGACTTTTTTCGACATAATGTACTATAACTTTTTTTGACATACTGTACTATGACTTTTCCGACATGATGTACTATGCCTTTTTTTCGACATGCTGTACTATTCCTTTTTTTTCGACATGCTGTACTATTCCTTTTTTTCGACATGCTATATTATGACTTTTTTCCGACATACTATACTATGAATTTTTCTGACATTTTTAAACACTGTCCCATGACCTTTTGTGACTTTTTTCAAGATAATATTCTATGACATTTTAAACATGCAATACTATGAATTTTTTCAACATGCTACACTATGAATTTTTTCGACATTCTATACTATGACTTTTTTTCGACATGTTATACTATGACTTTTTTCGACATACTATTCTATGAATTTTTTTTGACATACTATACTATGACTTTTCGACATACTATAGTATGAATTTTTTTCAACATGCTATACTATGACTTTTTTCAACTTGCTATACTATGACTTTTCGACATACTATACTATGACTATTTCGACATACTATACTATGACTTTTTTCGACATACTATACTATCACTTTTTTTGGACATGCTATACTATGACTTTTTTCGACATACTATACCATGAATTTTTTTTGACATGCTATACTATGAGTTTTTTCGATATGCTATACTATGAATATTTTCGACATACTATACTATGACTTTTTTGGACATGCTATACTATGACTTTTTCGACATACTATACTATCACTTTTTTTGGACATGCTATACTATGACTTTATTCGACATACTATACCATGAATTTTTTTTGACATGCTATACTATGAATATTTTCATCATTCTATACTATGACTTTTTTTCCCCACATACTATACTATGACTTTTTTTCGACATAATGTACTATAACTTTTTTTGACATACTGTACTATGACTTTTCCGACATGATGTACTATGCCTTTTTTTCGACATGCTGTACTATTCCTTTTTTTTTCGACATGCTGTACTATTCCTTTTTTTTCGACATGCTATATTATGACTTTTTTCCGACATACTATACTATGAGTTTTTTTTCGACATATTGTACTGACTTTTTTCGACATACTATACTATGAATTTTTCTGACATTTTTAAACACTGTCCCATGACCTTTTGTGACTTTTTTCAAGATAATATTCTATGACATTTTAAACATGCAATACTATGAATTTTTTCAACATGCTACACTATGAATTTTTTCGACATTCTATACTATGACTTTTTTTCGACATGTTATACTATGACTTTTTTCGACATACTATTCTATGAATTTTTTTTGACATACTATACTATGACTTTTCGACATACTATAGTATGAATTTTTTTCAACATGCTATACTATGACTTTTTTTCAACTTGCTATACTATGACTTTTCGACATACTATACTATGACTATTTCGACATACTATACTATGACTTTTTTCGACATACTATACTATCACTTTTTTTGGACATGCTATACTATGACTTTTTTTCGACATACTATACCATGAATTTTTTTTGACATGCTATACTATGAGTTTTTTCGATATGCTATACTATGAATATTTTCGACATACTATACTATGACTTTTTTGGACATGCTATACTATGACTTTTTCGACATACTATACTATCACTTTTTTTGGACATGCTATACTATGACTTTTTTTCGACATACTATACCATGAATTTTTTTTGACATGCTATACTATGACTTTTTTCGACATGCTATACTATGAATATTTTCGACATGCTATACTATGAATATTATCGTCATACTATACTATGACATTTTTTCGACATGCTATACTGACTTTTTATCAACATACTATACTATGAATTTTTTCGACATGCTATACTATGAATTTTTTCGACATGCTATACTACGAATATTTTCGTCGTACTATACTATGACTTTTTTCGACATACTATACTATGACTTTTTTCGACATGCTATACTCTGACTTTTTTCGACATGCTATACTATGAATATTTTCATCATACAATATTATGACTTTTTTCGACATACTAAACTATGACTTTTTTGGACATGCTATACTATGACTTTTTTCGACATACTATACTATCACTTTTTTTGGACATGTTATACTATGACTTTTTTCGACATACTATACCACGATTTTTTTTTGACATGCTATACTATGACTTTTTTCGACATGCTATACTATGAATATTTTCGACATGCTATACTATGAATATTTTCGTCATACTATACTATGACATTTTTTCGACATGCTATACTAGGAATATTTTCGTCATACTATACTATGACTTTTTTCCGACATACTATACTATGACTTTTTTTCGACATATTGTACTATGACTTTTTTCGACATACTATACTATGAATTTTTCTGACATTTTTAAACACTGTCCCATGACCTTTTGTGACTTTTTTTCAAGATTTCAACATGCTATACTATGAATTTTTTCAACATGCTACACTGTGAATTTTTTCGACATGCTATACTATGACTTTTTTCGACATGCTATACTGTGACTTTTTTCGACATACTATACTATGACTTTTTTCGACATGCTACACTGTGACTTTTTTCGACATGCTATACTGTGACTTTTTTTCGACATGCTATACTGTGACTTTTTTTCGACATGCTAACTATGACTTTTTTCAACATGCTATACTATGACTTTTTTCGACATACTATTCTATGAATTTTTTTCAACATACTATACTATGACTTTTTTCAACATACTATACTATGACTTTTTTCAACATGCTATACTATGACTTTTTGACATACAATACTGTGACTTTTTTCGACATGCTATACTATGACTTTTTTTCGACATACTATACTATGACTTTTTTCGACATACTATAGTATGACTTTTTTCGACATACTATACTATGACTTTTTTCGACATACTATACTATGACTTTTTTCGACATACTATACCATGACTTTTTTCGACATACTATACTATGACTTTTTTCAACATACTATACTATGACTTTTGTCAACTTGCTATACTATGACTTTTCGGCCTGCTATACTATGACTTTTGGACATACTATACTATGACTTTTTTCGACATACTATACTATGAATTTTTCTGACATTTTTAAACACTGTCCCATGACCTTTTGTGACTTTTTTTCAAGATAATATTCTATGACATTTTCAACATGCTATACTGTGACTTTTTTCGACATGCTAACTATGACTTTTTTCGACATGCTATACTGTGACTTTTTTCGACATACTATACTATGATTTTTTCCACATGCTATACTATGACTTTTTTCGACATACTATACTATGATTTTTTCCACATGCTATACTATGACTTTTTTCGACATACTATACCATGATTTTTTTTTTGACATGCTATACTATGACTTTTTTCGACATGCTATACTATGAATATTTTCGACATGCTATACTATGAATATTTTCGTCATACTATACTATGACATTTTTTTGACATGCTATACTATGAATATTTTCGTCATACTATACTATGACTTTTTTTCCGACATACTATACTATGACTTTTTTTCGACATATTGTACTATGACTTTTTTCGACATACTATACTATGAATTTTTCTGACATTTTTAAACACTGTCCCATGACCTTTTGTGACTTTTTTTCAAGATAATATTCTATGACATTTTCAACATGCTATACTATGAATTTTTTCAACATGCTACACTATGAATTTTTTCGACATGCTATACTATGACTTTTTTCGACATGCTATACTGTGACTTTTTTCGACATACTATACTATGACTTTTTTCGACATGCTATACTGTGACTTTTTTTCGACATGCTATACTGTGACTTCTTTCGACATGCTAACTATGACTTTTTTCGACATGCTATACTATGACTTTTTTCGACATACTATTCTATGAATTTTTTTCAACATACTATACTATGACTTTTCAACATACTATACTATGACTTTTTTCAACATGCTATACTATGACTTGGACATACTATACTGTGACTTTTTTCGACATGCTATACTATGACTTTTTTCGACATACTATACTATGACTTTTTTCGACATACTATAGTATGACTTTTTTCGACATACTATACCATGACTTTTTTCGACATACTATACTATGACTTTTTTCGACATACTATACTATGACTTTTGTCAACTTGCTATACTATGACTTTTCGGCATGCTATACTATGAATTTTTTCGACATGCTATACTATGAATATTTTCGTCATACTATACAATGACATTTTTTCGACATGCTATACTGACTTTTTTTCGACATGCTATACTATGAATTTTTTCAACATGCTATACTATGAATATTTTCGTCATACTATACTATGACTTTGTTAGATATGCTGTACTATGACTTTTTTCAACATGCTATACTATGAATTTTTTCGACATGCTATACTGTGAATATTTTCGTCATACTATACTATGACTTTTTTTCGACATGCTATACTAGTTATCTTTTCGACATGCTATACTATGAATATTTTCGGCATACTATACTATGACTTTTTTCGATATACTATACTATGACTTTTTTTTCGACATACTATACTATGACTTTTTTCGACATACTATACTATGACTTTTTCGACACACTATACTATGACTTTTTCGACATACTGTACTATGACTTTTTCGACATACTATGAATATTTTCGTCATACTATACTATGACTTTTTTTTACATACTATGAATATTTTCGTCATACTATACTGTGACTTTTTTGACATACTATGACTTTTTTTTCGACATACTATACTATGACTTTTTTGACATACTATGAATATTTTCGTCATACTATACTATGACTTTTTTGACATACTATGACTTTTTTTTTCGACATACTATACTATGACTTTTTTGACATACTATGACTTTTTTTTCGACATACTATACTATGAATATTTTCATCATACAATATTATGACTTTTTTCGACATACTAAACTATGACTTTTTTGGACATGCTATACTATGACTTTTTTCGACATACTATACTATCACTTTTTTTGGACATGCTATACTATGACTTTTTTCGACATACTATGCCATGATTTTTTTTTTTGACATGCTATACTATGACTTTTTTCGACATGCTATACTATGAATATTTTCGACATGCTATACTATGAATATTTTCGTCATACTATACTATGACTTTTTTTCCGACATACTATACTATGACTTTTTTTCGACATATTGTACTATGACTTTTTTCGACATACTATACTATGAATTTTTCTGACATTTTTAAACACTGTCCCATGACCTTTTGTGACTTTTTTTCAAGATAATATTCTGACATTTTTAACATGCTATACTATGAATTTTTTCAACATGCTACACTATGAATTTTTTCGACATGCTATACTGTGACTTTTTTCGACATACTATACTATGACTTTTTTCGACATGCTATACTATGACTTTTTTCGACATACTATTCTATGAATTTTTTTCGACATACTATACTATGACTTTTCGACATACTATAGTATGAATTTTTTTCAACATACTATACTATGACTTTTTTCGACATACTATTCTATGAATTTTTTTCGACATACTATACTATGACTTTTCGACATACTATAGTATGAATTTTTTTCAACATACTATACTATGACTTTTTTCAACATACTATACTATGACTTTTTTTCAACATGCTATACTATGACTTTTGGACATACTATACTGTGACTTTTTTCAACATGCTATACTATGACTTTTTTCGACATACTATAGTATGACTTTTTTCGACATACTATACTATGACTTTTTTCGACATACTATACTATGACTTTTTTCGACATACTATACCATGACTTTTTTCGACATACTATACCATGACTTTTTTCGACATACTATACCATGACTTTTTTCGACATACTATACTATGACTTTTTTTCAACATACTATACTATGACTTTTGTCAACTTGCTATACTATGACTTTTCGGCATGCTATACTATGACTTTTGGACATACTATACTATGACTTTTTTTCGACATGCTATACTATGAATTTTTTTCGACATGCTATACTATGAATATTTTCGTCATACTATACTATGACTTTGTTAGATATGCTGTACTATGACTTTTTTCAACATGCTATACTATGAATTTTTTCGACATGCTATACTGTGAATATTTTCGTCATACTATACTATGACTTTTTTTCGACATGCTATACTAGTTATCTTTTCGACATGCTATACTATGAATATTTTCGGCATACTATACTATGACTTTTTTCGATATACTATACTATGACTTTTTTTCGACATGCTATACTATGACTTTTTTCGACATACTATACTATGACTTTTTCGACACACTATACTATGACTTTTTCGACATACTGTACTATGACTTTTTCGACATACTATGAATATTTTCGTCATACTATACTATGACTTTTTTGACATACTGTGAATATTTTCGTCATACTATACTGTGACTTTTTTGACATACTATGACTTTTTTTCGACATACCATACTATGACTTTTTTGACATACTATGAATATTTTCGTCATACTATACTATGACTTTTTTGACATACTATGACTTTTTTTCGACATACTATACTATGACTTTTTTGACATACTATGACTTTTTTTCGACATACTATACTATGAATATTTTCATCATACAATATTACGACTTTTTTCGACATACTAAACTATGACTTTTTTGGACATGCTATACTATGACTTTTTTCGACATACTATTCTATCACTTTTTTTGGACATGCTATACTATGACTTTTTTCGACATACTATACCATGATTTTTTTTTGACATGTTATACTATGACTTTTTTCGACATGCTATACTATGAATATTTTCGACATGCTATACTATGAATATTTTCGTCATACTATACTATGACTTTTTTCCGACATACTATACTATGACTTTTTTTCGACATGCTATACTATGAATATTTTCGTCATACTATACTATGACTTTTTTCCGACATACTATACTATGACTTTTTTTCGACATATTGTACTATGACTTTTTTCGACATACTATACTATGAATTTTTCTGACATTTTTAAACACTGTCCCATGACCTTTTGTGACTTTTTTTCAAGATAATATTCTATGACATTTTTAACATGCTATACTATGAATTTTTTCAACATGCTACACTATGAATTTTTTCGACATGCTATACTGTGACTTTTTTCGACATACTATACTATGACTTTTTTCGACATGCTATACTGTGACTTTTTTCGACATGCTATACTGTGACTTTTTTCGACATGCTAACTATGACTTTTTTCGACATGCTATACTATGACTTTTTTCGACATACTATTCTATGAATTTTTTTCGACATACTATACTATGACTTTTCGACATACTATAGTATGAATTTTTTTCAACATACTATACTATGACTTTTTTCAACATACTATACTATGACTTTTTTCAACATGCTATACTATGACTTTTGGACATACTATACTGTGACTTTTTTCAACATGCTATACTATGACTTTTTTCGACATACTATACTATGACTTTTTTCGACATACTATACTATGACTTTTTTCGACATACTATACCATGACTTTTTTCGACATACTATACCATGACTTTTTTCGACATACTATACCATGACTTTTTTCGACATACTATACCATGACTTTTTTCAACATACTATACTATGACTTTTGTCAACTTGCTATACTATGACTTTTCGGCATGCTATACTATGACTTTTCGGCATGCTATACTATGACTTTTTTCGACATGCTATACTATGAATTTTTTCGACATGCTATACTATGAATATTTTCGTCATACTATACTATGACTTTGTTAGATATGCTGTACTATGACTTTTTTCAACATGCTATACTATGAATTTTTTCGACATGCTATACTAGTTATCTTTTCGACATGCTATACTAGTTATCTTTTCGACATGCTATACTATGAATATTTTCGGCATACTATACTATGACTTTTTTTCGACATACTATACTATGACTTTTTTCGACATACTATACTATGACTTTTTCGACACACTATACTATGACTTTTTCGACACACTATACTATGACTTTTTCGACATACTGTACTATGACTTTTTCGACATACTGTACTATGACTTTTTCGACATACTATGAATATTTTCGTCATACTATACTATACTATGACTTTTTTGACATACTATGACTTTTTTTCGACATACTATACTATGACTTTTTTGACATACTATGAATATTTTCGTCATACTATACTATGACTTTTTTGACATACTATGACTTTTTATCGACATACTATACTATGACTTTTTTGACATACTATGACTTTTTTTTCGATATACTATACTATGACTTTTTTGACTGTTGGTAAACTTGGTTCATGTTCAGCCTAAACAGATTTGTTCCTCTGCTCACCTGAATTAGGACCTCAGTTTGTTGACCAGTTAACATGCTCTCAAGTCAGCTGATGAGTTCAAAAAATACCTGCTGGATAAAAAAGCAGAAACACTATTAATCCATCATAGACTTTTCTGATGATGCTCAGATATTTCCACTTTCCTTTTCTACGTTTCAGATATTAGGTCTTCTATTTGACATGTACTGTTCTCACTGTTTATTTAAATAAAGTTGAATATGTCGGGACTAAACACGAGTCTCTGTTGTATCAGCATGACTTTTATATTCATTTATTTATTTTTTAAACTTTTTTCGACATGCTATACGATGACGTTTTTCATTAATTTTTTGATGTACTGTACTATAACTTTTTTATGGAAAATTTTCAACATACTATACTATGACTTTTTGGGGAAAATGTTCAACTTACTTTACTATGACTTTTGAAATATTTTGACCTTGGAATATTTTTGATATACGATACTATGACTTTTTGGGGAAAATTTTTGACATACTATACTATGATATTTTTTAGTGAAAACCTTTTTTCAGGTTTTTTTTTTTTTATACGCTATACCATGACTTTTTTGGGTGAAAATTTTCGACATACTATACTATGATTTATTTGGTGACATTTTTTGAATTGCTATTCTTTGAACTTTTTTTCATTAAATTTTTTGACTTACTATTCAGATTTTTTAATTAAAATTTTAGACATACGTTACGATGAATTTTTTCATGAAATTTTCAACTTTTACAACTATTCTATGACATTTTCCTCACGAAATTTTTCGAAAGATAATGTACTATAACTATTTTGGGGAAAATTTTCATACTACTTTACTTCTACTATACTATACTTCATACTATACTATGACTTGCTTTCATAAAATTTTTCAACATACTATGCAAGGACTTGTTTTCAAGTAATAGTCATGGCATAGTATACTATAATATATACTATAACGTGGATATACTATGCCATTTTCTCATCAAATTTTTCAGTATACTATACTATGGCCTTGTCATGAAATTTTTTTTTACTACTTAATATTCTGAGTTTGTAATGACAATTTTAGACATACTATACTGACTTTTTCCTCATGAATTTTTTTGATATCCTGTACTATCACCTTTTAGATTTGACCTACTATACTATGACATTTTTTAGTGAAAACTTTAGACATACTATACAATGTTTTTTTTCATGAAATTTTTCGACATGAGTTTTTGGGGGAAAATTTTCAACATATTGTACTATGATTTTTTTGGTGAAACTTTTCAAATTACCATACTAGAACCTTTTTGTCATGATTTTTTTTTACTTACTTGGACATACTACACTATAATGTTTTTGGTGAAATTTTTAGACATACGACTTTTTTCATTAAATTTCTCAACATGAGCTAACTCAAAACTGGTGTGTGTTTTTTTTATAGGGCAGGGCAGCTTTAACCAACACCTCCAATCACATCACATTGATTGGACTCCAGGTTGGCTGACTCCTGTCTCCAATTAGCTCTTGTAGAAGTCATTAGCCTCGGGGTTCACATACTTTTTCCACCCTGCACTGTGAATGCTTAAGTTGTGTTCCATAAAAACATGAAAACATATAACTGTTTGTGCAATACTAGTTTAAGCTGGCTGTTTATCTATTGTTTTGACTAAGATAAAGATCAGAACACAATTTATGCGGAAACCCAAGTAATCCCAAAGGGTTCACATATTTTGTCTTGCAACTGTATATACATTATATACCTAAAAAAATACCTTTAAAAATCAGAGTCCCAACCAATTAATATTTGTTTAAACCTCAGTGTAGCATCAGGATCTTCCAGAATAAATGATGGAATAGAGTTTAAAATTTACTTCGTGTCATTTCACTGATAAACATCTTAATTTCCAATTCAAATTACCTTTTCACTCTACTAGATGGCAGCCATCTTGGATTTCTGGGTCAAAATGATATCAAACCAATGTCCGAATAGGAAACTTCATGGTTGACTTACACAAAAAAAAGTGTCTTCATAAATGATCCTTGGTGCCCTGGTTCAGAAGTTAACTTTTCAAGATGGCGCCAGTGGCCATTTTGAATTTGGCCCTCTCAAAAAAAATGCCATGATTTTTTGGAGAGACCTGGGGGCCAGTGTTTTCATAAAACGTCCACTGAAGCTGAAAATCAATCAACAAAACATATTAGCAAAAGAACAGTCACAGAACCGAGGTTCTGGACCCAACGACATATGTTTCAGCATCATATTACCTCTTTCTTTTCTTTTTGGAAGAGTCCACGTTTCCTCCATGAAGCTCATTTTCTCCTGAATTCAGGTGAAAACACAAAAATATAGACTCCAGATTTAAAGGAACAGTTCACAAGTTAAATGTTCAGATGGATATCAACCTCATGGCTGTGTGATACAGTCAGGAGGTAGTTAGCCTAGCGTAGCATAAAGACCCAACTCCAGCACTGTACTGGACACACAGACACGAGAACTGTTCCTTCAGATATCTCAGTGGGTCAACATGGACACCAGAGCTCCGGGTTTTATTTGGATGTTTGTTTATTAAAAAGGAAATACAAAAAAAAAAACTGTAGAAATCTACAGCGGAGACAAAGCAAGCAGACATGTTGACCATCAGTCAACGACACAGCAGCTCATCGCGTTTCTAAGCATTCCTGTTACTACAACTACGACTAACTATTCGCTCCACCTGCGTCACATCAAACTCTGCAGTTACGGAGCTCTTCTGTCTGAGGTCAAAGGTCACCTGCGGCTTCCTAGATTTGTTTCCTATGGAGGCAACAGCAGGAACACTACGACAGATTTGAGCAACTTTACGTTGAGCGAGCTGAAGGAAGACGAGGCTTCGTCAGCATAAAACGTAAAAACATCCACAGGAACTGGAGAGGACTGAGAAACAACAACGGTGTACACAGAAGAAGATTTCCTCGTATTGCTCACATCTTTTTGGACAGCTTGGTACCAGTTGAGTACCCTGATTGGATAAAAGAGGACCGCGAGGACAGAGAGACAACCTCTGTTAGAAAACTACCGAAGAGGATTCAAGATGTGTTGAAATGAGATTAATCTGGATTTTCTGAGAAAAAAACTATCTGAGATTTGACTCAAAGAATTTCCATCTCAAAACGTTAAGATGAACCTCGTTTCACTGTCGGCATCCTCAACCAGGAAAAAAATAATATCAAAATAAATCAAGATTAAAGCTTGTCAAACATAAATATATAACCATATTATGCATATATTATAAATCAACCCCATCTGGAACTGTGGGTTAGAAAATAATCTCAAAATTTAAAGTGCAACTTTACAAAGAAACAAAAGAAATACTGTGATTGGAAAGCATATACTGTTTGTCGGGGAGTCAGAAATAAACGTTATTGAGGATTTGAGTCCAGACGAGAGGAGCTCAAGGACTTTTAAATGTTTATCATTACAGCAAGAGGACAGAAACGTTTGGCCATGTTCTCTGCTGACAGATGACAGAGATACGAGCCTGTGATCTGAGATCCATCTGTAAAGTTCCCATCAGTCTTTGCTCCTCCTGACGGGGGTAATCAATCCAGCGAGGACAGGAGGGATGTGGTGTCCCAGCTGGGACAAGCCTCAGAGTGTTGGCAGACACCCTGCTGCCGGACCCGGACGTCCCCACAGCATCCTCTCCGGGTATCTCATGCCGTCAGCTTCAGTCGTCCTGCAGAGAAAATCAGACCATCAGTCAATAGTCATGTGACCTGTCACACTGTCAGACCATCAGTCATGTGACCCGTAACACCGTCAGACCATTAGTCATGTGACCCATAACACCGTCAGACCATTAGTCATGTGACCCGTAACACCGTCAGACCATCAGTCAGTAGTCATTTGACCCGTAACACCGTCAGACCATCAGTCATGTGACCCATAACACCGTCAGACATCAGTCAGTAGTCATGTGACCCTTAACACCGTCAGACCATTAGTCATGTGACCCGTCACACCGTCAGACCATTAGTCATGTGACCCATAACACCGTCAGACCATCAGTCATTTGACCCGTAACACCGTCAGACCATCAGTCAGTAGTCATGTGACCCGTAACGCCATCAGACCATTAGTCATGTGACCCGTAACACCGTCAGACCATCAGTCATATGACCCATAACACCGTCAGACCATCAGTCAGTAGTCATGTGACCCGTAACACCATCAGACCATCAGTCCGTAGTCATGTCTGTCTGTCAGTCTGTCAAACCATCAGTCATGTGACCCGTCACAGTCAGACCGTCAGTCATGTGACCCATCATACAGTCAGACCATCAGTCATGTGACCCGTCACACTGTCAGACCGTCAGTCATGTGACCCATCATACAGTCAGACCATCAGTCATGTGACCCGTCATACTGTCAAACCATGAGTCATGTGACCCATCATACAGTCAGACCGTCAGTCATGTGACCCGCCCCACAGTCAGACGTCAGTCATGTGACCCGTCAGATCATGTCCACACTGCTGCCAATAAATGTGAAAACTGCTGTGATCCACACCAGCAGGGCGGCTCCACCACTCTGGTTCAGACTGAAATATCTCAACAAACAGATGGATTGTCATGTTTTCAGATTTATCAGTGTGGACATGGCGGTACAAATCCCACAATCCTCAGCTCGGCTCAGCAGCGGACACCTGGCAATGGCGGGAGGGGGAGTGGGGCGGGATTCATCCAGACACCAACTCATTCACAATACCCACACACTCTGAAGTCACAAGGAAAAGACTTAAATAATAATACTACTAATAATAATAATAACTAATAATAATAATTATTATCTCCAGCCGTTTCTGTTGTTCCGAAAAGTTCATAACGTTGGCATTTAAATTGTAAATCAATCTGAATGCTGCCCTAACTGTGTTTATTGTGTCAGATAAACATCAGGCTATACTCATATTATCAGTATTATGATGTTAGTAGAATCAGAATCTAGTAGAGGCTCTGTAGGACTCGTTCACTGATTCAGTTTCTAGTCTTTCTGATCCAGTAGCTAGACTAACAGTTTCCCTCTCCTTCCAGTCTTTGTGCTAAGCTAGGCTAATTGTTTCCTCCTGCTTCCAGTCTTTGGGATAAGCTAGGCTAACAGTTTCCCTCTGCTTCCAGTCTTTGTGCTAAGTTGGGCTAACAGTTTCCTTTTGCTTCCAATCTTTGTGCTAAGCTAGGCTAATCCCATCCTGGAGGTATCTCTGTACTAAGAAGACAACAAAGAGGTCCTAAATGTCAGACTGTCCCTTTAAAGGTTTAACTAACAAGTAGATTTTTCATTTCTTTGTGACTTGAACTAGTTTTTTTTTTTTTTTGAGAATGAACATTCAGCACAGACAACCTAACCCTTCACAGTCATAGACATACTGTACAGTATATACAGTACATAGACATATATACATATACTGTATAAAGTCATACTGTATACACACACATATATATATATATACACATATACACATATATATACATATATATATATACACATACATATATATATACATATATATACATATATATATACATATATATACATATATATACATATATATATATACGTATATATACATATATATACATATATATATACGTATATATATACAGACATATAAACAGACATACACAGTATATATAGACATATTTACATAGATATATACAGTATACATACACATAAACACAGATATAAACAGACGTATATACGTAGACACCACATTGACTCCTGGACCGTACGTCAACATGGCCGCTACATTTACCTGTCCAGACTGGCCTCTAACCCTACACTAGTGAATGGGGGAGCTGCTGTTTCTCTGGATAAAAAAACTCTATAACCTCTACAGTTTTCAAGCAATTTCAACCAGTCGTTTTATATTAAAGTTAACGTCACACAGGGTTACAGGACAGACTGGCCAGGTCCAATACGATGCCCATGTTGACATACGATCCAGGAGTTGATGTGGCGTCTACATATACATGTCTACGTACATATGTCTGTATAATGTATGTCTATGTATACTGCATAAATCTATGTATATGTCTATTTATACTGTATATGTCTATTATACAGTATATGTCTATGTATATGTCTGTCTGCTGTATGTGTCTATGTATATGTCTATTTATATTGTATATGTGTATGTCATATGTCTATTTATACTGTGTATGTCTATTTATACTGTGTATGTCTATGTATACTGTACTATATATGTCTATGGACAGCACAGTCCACTGGGCTCTATGGGCCCTGCTCACTGCCCTGCAGGCACACAGACAGCAACTGGTGGAGCTCTGTGGTTGGGGATGGGGTGGGGTTGGGTGGGGTTGGGTGGGGGGGTGTTAGATGGGTGCAGGGGGCACCATGCCATGCTGAGCGTTTCCATGCCAAGCTATCCACCAATCAGCATACAGCACCACCTACCTGCCCACCGTCCCCCACCAATGGGCTGGCTCTGTCTACCTGTCTGTCTGCAAACCAACCAATCAGACGACAGAATGAGGACACAGAAGAAGGAGGACAGACTGACAGCAGGTCATGCTGTTTTCCTACATTTCTCAAAATTCCAGAAAAAGTCACTTTAGACTTTTACTTTGGAAATTATGCTGAAAGGATCACTTAAATAATCAATAACTGACATTTTGATCAATGATCAATTCCATCAGTCAAAAGTGTTGTCACTTAAAAACTGTTACTAACTCATCAGACAGGTGAAAACTCACACAGATGAAAACTCATCAGACAGGTAAAAACTCAGACAGGTGAACTGAAAACAGGTGACAAAGATATGAACCCTCCTGCATATCAGTAGAGAGCTCTGTGTACTTACTGTGTACTGGTGTGTATTGGTACTGTGTACTGGTGTGTATTGGTGCTGTGTACTGGTGTGTATTGGTGCTGTGTGACTGGTGTGTATTGGTGCTGTGTACTGATGTGTATTGGTGCTGTGTACTGATGTGTATTGGTGCTGTGTACTGATGTGTATTGGTGTGTATTGGTGCTGTGTACTGGTGTGTATTTGTACTGTGTACTGGTACCAGTAGAGAGCTGGGACTGGGACCTCCTGCGGGTGCTACTGGGGGTTCTGGAAGTGGAGGAGAGGGTGGAGCCGGCGCTGCTGGCCCGAGAGATGGGGAGAGGGACGGGGGTCACCGGGGGAGAGTCCAGCTGAGGAGAGGTCAAAGGTCAACATGTATTATAGAGTTTCTGCAGTACAATTTAAACTCTATACTTTTACTTTTTTTCTGTAAATAGATGCTTTTATTATTATTGTATTTTTCTTCCTCATTCAAATCCTAAAAATATTACAAATTTCTATTGTAATTAATGTTGTGTTCCGTCATGTCCTCAATATTTTAGAGCTTAGCATCTTTTGACAAGATAAACTATTGATAAATAAAATGTATAATGAAAACCCATTCGTTCAGTGGGGTCTGACTTCATAACAGATGACGAGTTTCATGTTGTCAGACTGCATAAGCAGAGCAGATACAGAGTGATCTGAAGAAAACCAACATACAAATCAAGAAATATGTGATGGAAGAAACGTTTTTTTGTGACATAAAGGACCATGAATGTCTTTGTTACCTCGACGCTGTCGTGGGTGGGCGAGGACGACGTGGACGAGTTCTCGTGTCTCCTGCAGGATGAGGAGCTCAGCTCAACGCTGCGAACACGCTGAGCGAACTTCAGCGAGCAGACCGACTCACTCACATTACTGGGCAGCGGAGACACCTGAACACAACACACAACACCCCGTCTACTTCCTGTTTCACTGTAACACAGAGGGAACATCCTGTCCACTTCCTGTTTCAGTGTAACAGACAAGGAACATCCCGACTACTTCCTGTTTCAGTATAACAGAGAGGGAACATCCCATCTACTTCCTGTTACACTGTAACACAGAGGGAACATCCCGTCTACTTCCTTTTACACTGTAACACAGAGGGTACATCCCGTCTACTTCCTGTTTCAGTGTAACAGAGAGGGAGCATCCCGTCTACTTCCTGTTTTAGTATAACAGAGAGGGAACATCCCATCTATTTCCTGTTACACTGTAACACAGAGGGAACATCACGTCTACTTCCTGTTGCATTCTAACACAGAGGGAACATGGTGTCTACTTCCTGTTTCACTGCAACAATGGAGGGAACACCCCATCTACTTCCTGTAACACAGACGGAACATCTCGTCTACTTCCTGTTTTACTGCAACAATGGAGGGAATATCATGTCTACTTCCTGTAACACAGACGGAGATACCTGAACACAACACAGAGGGAACACCCCGTCTACTTCCTGTTTCACTGTAACACAGAGGGAACATCCTGTTTACTTCCTGTTTCACTGTAACACAGAGGGAACATCCTGTCTACTTCCTTAATCACTGATCAGGACTTCCTGTGCCAGAAGTACCCTGGTCTGATTCTGGTATGGCCCTTTAGACCTGGTCCTGGTTCTGGTCTCACCTGCACCATCATGAGCGTCTTGCTGTCTCCGTTCAGAGAGTCCTGCAGCAGGTAGGTGAGGCGGGAGTTTCTGAAGGGGACGTGGGAGTGCTTGCCCCGCAGCGCGTTGATGACGTCGCCGAGCGCCGACAGAGATTTGTTGATGCACTGAGCCTCTCTGAGGCGACTGCCCTCTGCCCCCGACTTACCGATCCGCTCCGAGCCCGCCAGGTCCACCAGGTTCAGCTTACCTGCAAAGCAAACATAATTCATCAATGCTGCTGAATTCGCTTCCCAGACTGGTGATGGCTGCATGTTAAACTAATGAACTAATGGCGTGGTCCTGGTTCTGTTCCATCTGCACTGGCGATACCATTAATCTTCTACACACAGTGTTTCCCCTACATCCACCACCACTGCTAAAAGTCATCCTCTGTTCTGGTGTGTCAGCGTGGAGGGGAGAAGACAACGCTGTGAAGATAACGCTGTCGGTACCGATTAGAAACCGGCTCAGGAGTGAACAACGCGCTAACGTGCTGATGGATCCAGCTACACCAGAGAAAACTAGGTTAAAACAGATCCTCACCGTTCTCCATGAAGTGATGTCATGTAGCCCTGGTGAGCTTTATGTGGACTGAGCTCTGCACCAGACTCCATTTAAAAAAACAGCAATTTAAATTTAAATGCTTCATTGCTTGGCTGCAACCAGTCACATAGAAACTTAGGAGGTTTGGCCTTGTGTGCTCTGATTAATATGGTATGCAGTGCATGTACCTTGTGTGCGGTTTCCGGTGGCATTGTTGAGTCCAGACACGGTGATGATGAGCAGAGCGTGTGAGCGAGAGCTGTGTTCGTTCAGGTTGGTGCACGCCGTCGCTCGGTTCATGTGACCCAACTCAAACACCTGAGGGCACGCACGCACAAAGGTAATCAATCAGTATCTTCTGTAGAGCTAAAATTCATCTTCAGTATGTTCTTGATTAATACAATAATCATTCAATCACAGTTATTAAATATTCAGATGTCTTGTTTTGTCTGAAAAAGAGTCAAACCCCAAAGATTAGATGTATAGAAGTACAGGTATAGAAGATGAAGAAATCCAGCATACAGTCACATGTTAGAAGCTGGAAGCAGAGACTTTTGGACATTTTCCACAATGATTTCAGATTTCAGAGACAGAGTCAAGCTCTACTCTGAAAGCTCCAGAAAAGTACGTGGACCTCGAGGTAAATCAAACTACTAGGGGTACAGACAGAGGCCAGACAGGGCGTCCTCACCCTGTTGATATCCTCGGGGCTCTGGACGGCGAACTCGGTCAGTCCGGGGACGTAGAGCTGTCCGCTGCCGTCAGGGTTCATCTTGATGTCCAGCTTGTCGGAGGGATTCTCCCCCAACAGGTTCCTGATCAACAACACAAACCTTTACAACCTGCAGGCTCTGACTCAGGGCCCCACAACCCACCACAGGGTCACAGATCAATACATTGATCGCTATCAGATCACTAACAGCTCATTTACTGGAAGAGCCAATTATGCATACATTTATATTTGCAATGTTAAACATAATGTTTCACAGTTTTATCATCTTAGCTACTAATATTCTTAATAGAGGTATGCTAGCATTAGCATGTTAGCATACCTTAGTTATTACCAAATGCTAAATGAGCCCAATAAACAAAACTGAACCCCCCCCGCTACTTAGCCAGGATGGCACCTGTTGAGGGTGAGAGGTGTCCAGTGTTCCACACTCAACTTTTTGACCGTTACACCATCCAGGTACTCAGAGTGCATCGAGTTATACTTCAATGTAAACGCACTTATGCTGTCAAACTAGCAGTCTGCATGACATCAGAGGGTGTAAATGTGGGCTCTGTGTGGATGCCCCCGTAACGACCATTATTCTACCAGTGGTAACGTAGTGCGCAAGTGTAGGAGGTGTAGTCTGACTCAGGACCAGCTCGTCGTGTGGCGTCCTCACCGCAGTGTCTCGTTGTAGATCTCCACCATGCTAACGGAGATCTGGTAATCCCAGTCTGGAGCTTTCTCTGTCACCTCAGAGAACAGCAGGCGGAGAGCTCGTTGGTTGATGCCGGGGTCGTCCTCCATGCCCTCAACACACACACACAAATTATTATTATTATTAGTATTATTATTATTATTGATAAGACCAGGTCCAGGCCAGACCTGAGGCCTATACTACAAAGCCAGTTCAACATACCCGTCTATACGTCCATGTTGAAATTAAAAGGCACAATGGGCATGTAGTTACAAAAATTCAGTGGTGCGTGACCAAGCTCTGTGACAACTTGCAGAGCCTTGGCAGATGACGTGAAAGCCGCCATGATGTAATTTTTTGGTGTGCACAGCTCATGCCAGCTTCACTACAGTGACAATAAATCAGGCTTTAATCCTGAAATAAACAAGAATTACGTCTGCTTCCTGGTCAAGGCCTCAGGTCGTACCTGTGGACCCACATTAAAACTGGTCCTACCTCCATGGTGTAAGTTTTCCCCGAGCCTGTCTGGCCATAAGCAAAGATGCAGACGTTAAAGCCGTCGATACAGGAAGTGACCAGAGACTGAACCTCCTGAAACACCTGGTGGACCAATCAGAGAGGAGTGACACTGTTTAGACTCTTAATGTCACATTGGTCCTGTCAACAGCTGGATGTAACCAAGTACTATGTTCAAGTACTTGCTAGAGGTACTTGTACTCTAGTCACCTCTTCCTGTGTGGCCTGAGGAGGGAAGACTTTGTCCAGGTCAAAGGTCATCAGTTTGCCCTTGTTGGAGAGGTAGAGGACGGCATCGTCGTCTGAGTCAAAGCTCAGCATGGTTTTGGCATCGGCGAAGTCCTGCTCCTCCTGACTGACCGGCCGGACGCGGCAGAACACACGGATGTTACCTGGGAGACACAGGACAAGACGTCTCCATCTTTAACACTGTGCATAGAGAGGAGGCTGTGTTGCTCTAGCTCTATCTGTCTGGTGTGGAGAGGAGGCTGTGTTGCTCTAGCTCTATTTATCTGGTGTGGAGAGGAGGCTGTGTTGCTCTAGCTCTATTTATCTGGTGTGGAAAGGAGGCTGTGTTGCTCTAGCTCTATTTATCTGGTGTGGAAAGGAGGCTGTGTTGCTCTAGCACTATCTATCTGGTGTGGAGAGGAGGCTGTGTTGCTCTGGCTCTATCTGTCTGGTGTGGAGGTTGAGGTTGCTCTGGCTCTATCTGTTTGGTGTGGAGAGGAGGCTGTGTTGCTCTGGCTCTATCTGTCTGGTGTGGAGAGGAGGCTGTGTTGCTCTGGCTCTATCTGTCTGGTGTGGAGAGGAGGCTGTGTTGCTCTAGCTCTATTTATCTGGTGTGGAGAGGAGGCTGTGTTGCTCTAGCACTATCTATCTATCTGGTGTGGAGAGGAGGCTGTGTTGCTCTGGCTCTATCTGTCTGGTGTGGAGAGGAGGCTGTGTTGCTCTAGCTCTATCTGTCTGGTGTGGAGAGGAGGCTGTGTATGCTCTAGCTCTATCTAGCTGGTGTGGAGAGGAGGCTGTGTTACTGTAGCTCTATCTAGCTGGTGTGGAGAGGAGGCTGTGTTGCTCTAGCGCTATCTAGCTGGTGTGGAGAGGAGGCTGTGTTACTGTAGCTCTATCTGTCTGGTGTGGAGAGGAGGCTGTGTTGCTCTGGCTCTATCTAGCTGGTGTGGAGAGGAGGCTGTGTTGCTCTAGCGCTATCTGTCTGGTGTGGAGAGGAGGCTGTGTATGCTCTAGCTCTATCTAGCTGGTGTGGAGAGGAGGCTGTGTTACTGTAGCTCTATCTAGCTGGTGTGGAGAGGAGGCTGTGTTGCTCTAGCGCTATCTAGCTGGTGTGGAGAGGAGGCTGTGTTACTGTAGCTCTATCTGTCTGGTGTGGAGAGGAGGCTGTGTTGCTCTGGCTCTATCTAGCTGGTGTGGAGAGGAGGCTGTGTTGCTCTAGCGCTATCTAGCTGGTGTGGAGAGGAGGCTGTGTTGCTCTAGCGCTATCTAGCTGGTGTGGAGAGGAGGCTGTGTTGCTCTAGCGCTATCTAGCTGGTGTGGAGAGGAGGCTGTGTTGCTCTAGCGCTATCTAGCTGGTGTGGAGAGGAGGCTGTGTTGCTCTAGCGCTATCTAGCTGGTGTGGAGAGGAGGCTGTGTTTCTCTAGCGCTATCTAGCTGGTGTGGAGAGGAGGTGAAGAGAACAAACAGGATATGAAACACTCAAGACTGATGATATTTGAACATATTCTGAGACCTTTGAGTCGAACCAGCTCGTTGTGACATTTCTTCCTCAAGTTCATCTCTCTCTTGTATTTACGCAGCAGCTCCTGATTGGTGCTGCTGACCTCGCTGATCACCTGACAGATCTGACAGATAGACACACACAATTATCAACAACAAGAACAATAACAATAAGAGCTCAAACAGAATGAGAACATGTAAACATCAGCCTAAAGTGGTTTATTCTGAAAGAACATTTTATTCCACTTGAAAGGATCGATGTTCATAACCTGATTTAATGATTAATAACGTGTCTGTAGATGAGTTTCTGAATATCTACTGACTAATATGTAAACAAGCCGCTATCATGCTGTCATGTCTCACTCCTTATACATCAGTGTTTATCTATTAACCGCTGCTAGCTATCTGTCTGTCTGTCTAAACCGAAGTGAGAACACAACATGAAGCAATGAGGAAGCAGCTTAGTTCACACAGAGAATAAGGTGAAGATGCAACACATTGAATCTGGGTTTTTATAGCAGTTTGTGACACACAGCCTCTCATGTGATTACAGTCAGCTCTGTGTATTCAACACAAACCAACCAGCCAGCAGTCTACTCTCATGCCTATCTATAAAAATGAAAGCTTTGTGACTGTGAGGAGCTGCAGCTGGAAGAGGAGGGAAAATAAAAGTTATTTAAAGGGCGTAAATGGATGTACGTCATTGGAGCATTTGATGTTAATCAGAGTATAAACAGCTGCATGTAAACAAGAATATTAGTGGAATATTCATGTTCATAAGTCATGTTAACAGCTTGGTAGGTATGCTGTGTTTTTCAGAATAAGAGCAGAAAGTATAAATGTGAGTGTGTTTCAGGGCGTTGTCATCCAACAGTTCACTGACCTCCTGCTTGGCCTCGCTGATAGCTTTATCCAGCATGAAGGGGAACTCCTGGACCTGCCTCTTCAAACTGTTGTAGTCACAGGTGAGGGTCCGGAGGGCCGGCTGCAGGCTCAGCAGGTTCATACGCACTCCTGAAACACAACAACAGTGTGAACACACAGAGTCCACAAAAACACACTGTGCCACAAAAAGGAAACACCGTCTGACCTGCCAGGTTCTCGTGGACGGCCTTCATCTCGCTCTCAGCTCTGATGAACGCCTCCTCGATCACACGGTTCTTCTCCTCCTCCAGGTTCTGCATCTCCACCTCCAGCTGACCCTGAGCCCTCGCCATCTCCCCTTCATACACCAGGATCTGAGGAGGCAGGAGGACGTTATCAGAGGACCGACAACGACGACACAACATAGAGTCCACAGACAACGATATGAGACAACCAACAACTACACAACATAGAGTCGACCGACAATGATGACACAACGTAGAGTTGACAACAACGATGACAAAACGTAGAGTCAACTGATAACGTCAATACAACGAGATGACCGACAATGATGACGCAACGTAGAGTCGACAGACAATGATGACACAACGAGACGACCAACAAAGACGACACAATGTAGAGACGACAGAGATTATATGAGACAACCAACAATGACTCAACGTAAAGTCGACCAGCAATGCCGATATAATGTAGAGACAACGACGATACAATGAGACGATTGACAATGACGACACAACAGTCGACAGACAAACAACAATACGAGATTACCAAATGTAAATGTGAACACATGTAAATGTAAAAACATATGTAAACGTAAAGACATATGTAAACGTAAAGACATATGTAAATCTGAACACAAAGGTGTACCAAGTTCAGGAGGTGGATCCTGAAACACAGGAAGGCCACATTCACACTAGAAGTGTCAGTTATGTTTGTTTTAAAATTATCAGTCCAACATTTTACTCTTCCAACCAGATTTATAAAACAACACAGATACCAGTTTCATCTCGGTGTGTTCAGTACAGCGAGAGGACATGGTTAGCTTAGCTTAGCACAAAGACTGCAAGCAGGGGGAAACTGTTAGCTTAGCTTAGCACAAAGACTGGAAACGGGGGAAACGTTAGCTTAGCACAAAGACTGGAAAATACAATATTGACACTGATAGTCAATTCAGCTGATTTAAAATGAGCTTTAAATCATAGGCATCTGTTTTTACTTCTGAGTCACTGCCTCAAGTCTTTGTGGTTTATATGGCAGCTCTGGAGCTGTCAGTCAGCAGAGAAGGCCAACCTTGGACAATCCCCGAACCACCTCGCTGTTGCCCCTGCCGACAGCGTTAGAGACCTGGATCCGAACGCATGCAGAGAGAAGAGGGTTAAATTGTAGAGGTGACAGGGGTTAAGCTGACCATTGATCAGTCTTGCATCATCGGACTCCTCCATCACCTGCTTCCAGACACACCTGTGACTCTCCAGGCCAACCCCACCAGCGCTCTGGATCATGAAGCCACAGTTATCTGGCTATTCTTGGGCTTAAAGGGATACTTCAGGTATTTCTCAGTGGGGTTCTATGAGGTTCTGATCCACAGTCAGTGGATTACTAAAGTAGATGGTGGTTAAAGGGATAGTTCAGGTGTTTCTCAGCGGGGATCTAGGAGGTTCTGATTCATAGTCAGTGTATTACTACAGATATATATCTATACAGTGTAATATCTGCCTTCAGGTCAGAGTGAACAGGTTTTAAATGTCGGCTAAACACAGAAACCAACAATAAACAGTTGAAACAAGCTCTATAGTGAGACAGCTGAACAAATCTGAATGTGAAATGAAGTGACCAGAGCATGGCTGCTGTGATTCATGGTGAAGCATCAAGGACTGTTCCTAGTTATTTCACATGGTAATAAAACTATTTCGTAAATTAAGTATTTTAAGTGTGGATTCAAGAATCCAAAGAAAAGAATTTAACATTTCCAGCAAGTCCAACATGTTTCCAGTTCTTGGAAGGTACAGTATACTGTATGTTTTCTCTTCTGATGGAGCCACGCTAGCTAGGCTAACCCCGTCCTGGATGTGCAAAGATGAAGCTGGTATCTGAAACATGTGACTTGCTGCTTCATGCAGCCGTCTGAAGACGCCCAGTCAGGTTGGTTTTACTGACAGGAAGCAGACTATAGTAGGTATAGTATAGCAGGTGTTACCTGCGTCCTGAGCTGAGCGCAGGTCCTCTGAGACTCATGCAGCTGTGTCTCAAGCTCTCTCAGCAGCTGCCTTTGAACACTCAGCTGCTCCTGCAGGCCGGCGTTCTTCATCTGCAGCTCGGTGAGCGCTCTGTGAGAGTCAGCTGACTCCACCTCCACCGTCTGAGTCACATACTGCAGAACAGAAACAGTCATACTGGTTACGTCTCATGTGCGTTGCTAAGACTAGGTCTGACCAGTCCCTAACCAGTCTCTGACCAGTCTCTGACTGGCATCTCCTCACCTTGACTCTGGGGGATGTGGCTGCCTGCCTAGCGAGCTCCTCCTCACACTCCTGCAGTCGGAGGGTGAGTTTATGCTCAGCCTCACCCTGCCGCCACCTTGACTCCTCCAGCTGCCTCCGGCCATCCTCCAGCTGCCGAGTGGACTCGTCCAGCTGCCGGCGGAGACTGTCCACTCTGGAGGTTTTGTCCAGCAGCTCTCGCTCCAGTTCAGCCAGCCGTCGTTCCCTCTGGCGGGCCTGGCACTCCCAGCGAGACACCTCCCTCTGCAGGGACTCCACATCCTGCAGGATAGTGTTCACTGTGAGAACATCTCTACATGCAGACTGAAGCACCTTCACTTAGGTAAAAACCAAAGAACCAGTTTGTCATCTGGTTCTGGTGAGTTACAGAAACAGATCATGGTGTCCACACTGGATGATGACAACCTCGCTGACCAGCTGTGTCTCTCAGGCATATGGTTTTGCTGCTAGCAGTCCTTCCATTTCATTACATTTACATTTACATTTATATTTATTTTAGACAGAAAAAGGCGAAGAAGCGCATTTGTAAATAATGATAGTTGAAGAAGCCACATTTATGTTTATTTATATAATATAATGTGTTGATTGTCTGTTGGTGTTTACAGGTGTGTGAACCCTCCATAGTCCATGGTTACATCAAATACCATCACTGACCTCAGCCTCAGTACATACACTGACTCTGAAACTGTTAAACAACAGTCTGCATTTAGTTTTCAATTTAAGATTATTTTGAAATAAATTCTACTCAACAGTGAACGATAGATTTATTTTGTCAATCTGTCTGTCTACCTGTCTGACTATCTACCTGTCTGTCTGTCTCTCTGTCTGTGGAGAGAGATGTTGCAGCTGCAGCTGTGGACCTGTCAGTTAATTTGTATGGTCTGTCTGGTCTGGTCTGTCTGTCTGTCTGTGGGAACAGTAGCTGTCGACCTGTCTCTTTATTTGTCTGGTCTGTCTGGTCCGTCTGTCTACCTGTCTGTGGGAACAGCAGCTGTCTCCAGCAGCAGCAGCACTGAGGTTCTGCAGCTCTGATCTCCTGCATGACTTCAGCTCCTGTTTCAGACGCTGGTTCTCATCCAGCAGCAGCTGCAGCTGCTTTTCCAGGTCTGTCGCCCCCTACAGGATGGACACACACACAGACATATTATTTACATTAAGACCTCTTAATGTAAAACTTTTATATATATATATATATATATATATATATATATATATATATATATATATATATATATATATATATATATATATATATATATATATATATTTTTTTTTTTTTTTTTTTTTTTTTTTTTTTTTTATTTTTTTCCAACAAATGCCATGTTTGAGCGTAGGGCGCTTCATAAGTGTGCTTGGTACCACAACACCCTAGGCCAACTGTCGATGATCAGCTTTTTGGTTATATCATCAGATCTGCGACCAAATGTCTTGGACACTCGGGTAAAGAGAGGAGCAGAGCTGTCAACTGATCACCACCTGGTGGTGAGTTGGATCAGATGACAGGGGAGGCTGCAAAACCCAAACATGGAGTGAGGGTGAACTGGGATTGTCTGACTGAGGCCCCTGTCCATGATGCCTTCAATTCCTACCTCCTGAAGGATTTTTCGCATATCCCAGGGGAGATTGGGGACATGGAATCTGAGTGGGTCATGCTCTAAGTCTCCATTGTGGAAGCGGCTGCTAGGAGTAGTGGTTATAAGGTCATCGGTGCCTGTCATGAAGGCAACCTAAAAACCTCTAAGTGGACACCAGCAGTGAAGGAGGCCATCAAGCTGAAGACGGAGGTCTTTTTAGCTCGTTTGGCCCGGGGTCCCCAGAAACAGCTGACAGATACTAGTCAGCCAGAAGGGCCAAAGCTGTGGCAATCGCCAAAGCTAAAATCCAGGTGTGAGAGGAATTTGGGGAGACCACGGAGAAGGTCTTTCAGTTGGTCTCAAAGATGTTCTGGCAAACCATTAGACAACTCAGAAAAGACTCAGGCAGTTTTCAGCAGAGGAGAACTGTGGACCCGGAATGGGGATACCGTCAAATGGTGGAAAGAGCACATTGAGTAACTCAACATGTCCTATGTAGAGGAGGCAGAGTTTGAAAACTCAGGGGAAGGCTTAGCCATAGCCTAGGCAGAGGTTGCTGAAGTAGTTAAAAAGCTCCTCAGCGGCAAGGCACCGGGGTGGATGAGATTCACCCTGAGATGCTGAAGCTCTGGACACTGTTGGACCGTCTTGGCTGACGCCTCTTCAGTGTTAAGTGGAGGATGCTCAGTCTCCCCAGGAAAGATTTTCCTAGGGTGCTATAAAGGAGGCTCTGACTGTCTGAATCTCAGATCCAGGAGGAACAATGCAGATTCCGTCCTGGCCATGGAACAGTGGACCAGCTCTTTACTCTTGCAGGACTGTTGGAGGGGTCATGGGAGTTGGCCCATCCAGTCTACATGTGTTTTGTGGACTTGGAGAAGGCTTATGACAGTGTCCCCGTGAGTGTCCTGTGTGGGGTACTGCAGGAATTTGGGGCACCAGAGTCGCTGCTATGAGCCATCTGGTCCTTGCATAACCAAACTGAGAGTTGCGTCCATATACTTGGCACAAAGTCAAACAAGTTTCCAGTAGGTTATGGCCTCTGCCAGGATTGAACACAGTGGAGAGATTACATATCTGGTGTGGTCTGGAAATTCAGAAAAACATTGCTGTGGAGAGGGACGTCTGGAATTCCCTGCTAAGCCTAGTGCCTCCACGACCCGGATTAGAAGAAGAGGATGGATGGATGAACTTGTATATTCCATCATGTTCCACTATTAATTAGTGTTGTGTTACTGGGGTTATTTTCTTTCTTGTGTGTGTTTTCCCAGGGTTCCTCAGGAATGTGGTTCAGCTGCATCTCACCAGTTCAGAGCGAAGTCTCTCCACCTCCTGAGTCTGATCCAACAGCTTCTCCTCCAGCTCCTCCACCTGACAACAACAACAACATGGGCACATCACACTGAGTAAGACACAACTCATCAACACTCTGATGAAACCAGAACCAGATTTATCACATTAATGAATCAACCTGTCAAAGAGTCAGACTGGTTCCACCTGTGACGCAGATACATACCTGTCAGTCTGACAGATGAAAGTCAGCTCACATTATTCACATCACAGAGAGTCGTCACACACACATTCCTGTTAAATACAGAAACCAACCAACCAGAAACTGACAGACTCGCTCAGCTCTGACCCTCATCCTCCAGAATCCAACCAACCAGAGACCGACAGACTCGCTCAGCTCTGACCCTCATCCTCCAGAATCCAACCAACCAGAAACTGACAGACTCCCTCAGCTCTGACCCTCATCCTCCAGAATCCAACCAACCAGAGACCGACAGACTCGCTCAGCTCTGACCCTCATCCTCCAGAATCCAACCAACCAGAGACCGACAGACTCGCTCAGCTCTGACCCTCATCCTCCAGAATCCAACCAACCAGAGACCGACAGACTCGCTCAGCTCTGACCCGCATCCTCCAGAAACCAACCAACCAGAGACCAACAGACTACCTCAGCTCTGACCCGCATCCTCCAGAAACCAACCAACCAGAGACCGACAGACTACCTCAGCTCTGACCCGCATCCTCCAGAAACCAACCAACCAGAGACCAACAGACTACCTCAGCTCTGACCCTCATCCTACAGGTCTGGTTTCCTCCTCAGAGTCCCCTCATAATTTTCTGTCCACTCTGTTTTTCAGACCTTCTTAGCCACTTGATTTATAAGTGAAATTTAGGAACCATCAGGGAAAAAAATATTCAAATATATCATGTTGTAATTCATTCTAACACATGCTGGCCAGTGCCGGGTCTCTCGAGTTAATATCATACAACACACACACCTTTACATGTGTGGAGAGAGCGCACCTATTGGCTGTTGACAATGTTCCTGTCACTGAACGTTAGTATTTGCGTGAGCGGAGACCAGAAGCTATAATGCCACACATTACATATCTGACAGGAGCATATAGCATTACAGGTGTACAGTGTTCCCGTCTGTCAGCTGTTACAGGTGTGAAATGTTTCCTGTAGACATACCTGTGTGCGCAGCCGAGTAACGAGCTGCTCTTCTTCTGGACAACTGAGACGATCTGAGATCTGTTCACCTGGCTGCGACGCCCTCACACCTGCACACACAGACACACAATTGATCAAGTGTTTCCCGTCTGTCAGTTGCGGATAATAAACTAGTACCGAATAAAACTCTGGATATAAATGAAGGTTCCCAGTGGATGTTTTGACCTCTAGTGGTGCTGTGGAGCAGCATTGTTCTCCACACCGATGCACCAACAAAGGCAGTGAACAAGACTAGACACACACATCTCTGTAAGCTCACAGTGTTAACAGTGTTAGCAACAGTGTGAGCTGTGTGAGTGGTCACAAAAGCACAAAGCATGACAAGAGATCAGCAGTGCAATTAATGCTGGATGTGTAGAAGAAAGAACGCCCAGTGAGATGAAAAGAAAATGCACATCAACCTGTAACACCTGTAACATCTGTAACATAAGCTCTGTCCTCACTGTTAGCGGAGCAGATGGTGTCTGAACACCTGTAACATCTGTAACATCAGCTGTGTTCTCAACGTTGGGTGGAGCAGATGGTGTCTGAACACTAGTAACATCTGTAACATCTGTAACATAAGCTCTGTCCTCACTGTTAGCGGAGCAGATGGTGTCTGAACACCTGTAACATCAGCTGTGTTCTCAACGTTGGGTGGAGCAGATGGTGTCTGAACACTAGTGACATCTGTAACATCAGCTGTGTTCTCACCATTGAGCGGAGCAGACGGCGTCCCCTGAATGCTCTGCTGCTGCAGCTGCTGGAGCAGCAGGAGGCGAGTGACTTCTTCAGAGTGAAGACGATTCTGAAACTCGCAGACTTTATCCTGTAGAGTCTGAACACAAACATGAAGGAAGGACACCATTTATTCAGTCACTGAAACTCAGGAGATGTTTGAAGAAATGACATGACATATTCAGTCAGTGGAGCTAGGGAGCCATCTGAAGGAATGACATCAGTGATTCAGTCATTGAAACTAAGGAACTATTTGAAGGAATGACATTTTTACAGTCAGTGGAGCTAAGGAGCCGTTTCTAAGAATTCTGTCAGTGATGAGAAGACAAGGGAAAAACTAGAAAACAGCAGAAACTAGAAGACAGTGAGAAGCAGAATGTAAAGTTTTTACATTGGCAGGAGTCCACCAGCAGGACCAGGTGACCCTCTGAAGACAGGAAACATCGTGGAAACATGGAGGACAGCATGATCAGACAGGAAGCAACAGAGACATATGAAGACACATGGAGAGACTCTGGGACTCCTGTTCTACCGTTACACCTCTGGTATTTAGGAGGTTTACAGTCAACAGCAATCAGTAAATCAAATACGCATACACAAAAAATGAAAAAAATCTGGTGTCTGTGGCTATCAGGATTGTAATAAACCGTACAATCATTTCAGTCTAACTAGTCTACCAGCCTGTCCACCTGTGTGCACTCATTGCTCATCACCAGAGTCTTTGTCCAGCTGCTAGTTTGACAGCTGTGAGAACTAACATTAACCATGTTGGCCGTTAACAATCACATCAGGGCAACTCTGACAACTCTAATGCATTATGATAATGTTGGGGGAGTGTCTTTAGAGGCCTGAAGGGATGGACTGTTGTGCTGCTAATGCTGCGAGTGCTGCTAATGCTGCCAGTACTGCAAGTGCAGATACTGCTGCTAATGCTGCTAGTGCTGCTAGTTCTGCTAGCGCTAGTGCTGCTAATGTCATTGAAGAAGAGTTGACAACACTGAGCCGGTTTAACAGTTGGAAATTTTATGTGATCTGGTGGATTCAGAAACATCAGATCAACCGTGATGTCACAGATATGACGAGTAGGCTGACAGGAAGTCCCCAAGGAGAAACGCACGCACGCACGCACGCACGCACACACACACACACACACACACACACACACACACACACACACACACACACACACACACACACACACACACACACACACACACACACACACACACACACACACACACACACACACTGTACCTGAACAGTGTATATGTTACCTGGATGAGCAGCTTTTGGCTGGGTGCGTTGGTTTCTGACAGCTCTGTGGTCAGAGAGGGGCGGTGCGAGAAGGCGGCAGTGGGCAGAGACAGGAAGGAGCCGTCGTCTTCACCATCACTCATCAGGAAGTCCACTGAGCTTGCTATGGACACATGGGAGGGTCAAAGGTCAGAGTGTTCCTGCAGCGAGTGAACCATCTGCACACGGACATTTCCTTCTTCTACTAACATTAAAACATATCTTCCCTTCCAGCTGCTGCCCACTACCAGTTATTACCAGTTACTATCACTTATTAGCAGTTATTACGACTGAGCAAAGTCACATGCTTCACCTGTACCACCAGAAACCAGCAAAACAACGTCACCTGTACAGCTAGAAACCAGAGGAGCAACATTACCTGTACCACCGGAAACCAGAGGAGCAACGTCACCTGTATCACAGGAAAATAAAAGGAGCAACATCACCTGTACCATCGGAAAATAAAGGAGCAACATCACCTGTACCATCGGAAACCAGAGGAGCAACGTCACCTGTACCATCGGAAACCAGAGGAGCAACGTCAACTATACCACCGGAAAATAAAGTAGGAACATCACCTGTACCACCGGAAACCAGAGGAGCAACATCACCTGTACCACCAGAAAATAAAGGAGCAATGTCCGCTGTACCACCAGAAAACAGCAGAGCAGCATCACCCGTACCATCGGAAACCAGAGGAGCAACTAGAAACCAAAGCCACCCTGATAAGCACTGAAAACAGCAATAACCTGGTGACATTAACTGTTGGATTGCTTGTGAAGCTTCTTCGGTCCACATATTGAACTTTCCTGGATCAGCACCCTGAACTCCACAGACCTCCTGAGCTTCATGTGTGGGAGAAAATGTAAACCTGTTACGGAGAAAAGTGTCTTGAATGAAGAGAATGAAATGCGAAAGCAGAGTTGTGAGTGACCAGCGATTCAGATCAGCGTACAAAACAAGACTTCACCTGAATTCTTTTCCTGAATCAGCTCTCAGACTTCTTCTGTTCCTGAGAAAACCTGCACTCCTCCTGAATACCATGGAGATCAGTCCGACCAGATAGCCGCTGATAACGGCCGCTGATAACGGCTGCTGACACATTAACCTGCTGAAACTCTCTGTTTGGTCACCAGTTTTCTACGGGCCTCAAATCTTATCAACCTGAGAACAATCTGCCCTCTGTGGGAAAAATCTGAGCATTAAACAGACTTAACTGCCTGCCAGAGTGTGGAGAGCTGAACACGTGGACTCAGACCTGCTTTAAACTAAATACTGTTCTCAACTGACAGGATTACAAACACTAACACTAGCAGGAGAAAATGCTGGGTGCTTGTTTTTCTGGATGAAAATGGAAAAATGTAACTGCTGACACCAATGAAAAACGAAACAGTCAGTTTTCTTCCTGCAGTGTCTTCAGTGTCAGCACTCCATCTGTCCCTCTCTCTCTGTTAACCAAACTGAAGTGTCAAGACGTCACTTTGGACTCTGTAGAAAATAGCAGCGAGCATGTCTCCAAATCTTGAACAGTACCGGGTGCCAGATAGTCGTAAGAACAGAAGAAACATCATCAGTGTGATTACTCAAGACATAGTGCTAGTATTGAGTATTCAGGTGAATCACGGGCGCCAATCAGGAAAGAGACCACATGATGACACAATAGGCCAGGACGCCGCCCCTAACAGTGGAGGAGGCGTAACCAAAACAGTTACAAACAACCAGCAATATAATGAAAACGCCCAAGACCAAAACAATGGCAAAAGCCACACCATAAAATTAGAAGAATGCTAACACACTAAACCTAAGCTGATGAATGCTCAGTGGCTCGCAGGCTGAAACTACCTAGCACCAAAAAGCACAGAAGAAATCCAAAAATACCGGGAATCAATCACATGTAAAGTACTCCGGACTCTACCAGCTACTGTTGGAGGACAGCTACTGTTTGATCAGAAGTAATCAGTAAGTATCAGAGCTGATTAAGGCTGCACAATGATCCCATAGAGTCTCGGTCTCATAGAGATATACCGTCTATGGCATAAACAGTATAACAGATGTGGACGTGGTCACCGTGACGTCAGCCGTTGTGGATGTTTTGAAGCCTCCAGTCCAGCATCTCTTGTTTTGGTCAGACAGGAGAACCAACGGGGAGCAAACTGAGGGTTTTACACACCTAAAACATCTATATCAGTTTATGTGGACGCTACATTTAGAGTCACTTTCAAGTCAGTTCCCCATCAGAAAGCGCTGATCCTTCTAGTGATCAGCTGAAACTTCTGCTTTTGGTTGTTTGTGCTGCAAAAACTTGTAAAAGTTTAGAAAAAGACATTTAAACTAAACACTTTGGTATCTGGAAGTGATTCTAAATCCATGATTATAAACTATTGACTGTTTTTAACAGCATTCTGTTGTTGTCTGGCATTAATTATGTTCTCTATATTCTTATGTTTATTCTGTTTTATTGTACTCTGACCGTCATGATGATCCCGCCAGGTTTAAATAAAGGTTTAATGAATAAGAAAACAGCATATGATCTATAAAAACTGTTACACAACAACACAAAATACTCCTCTTTTATAACTTTTAAAAATATAGTTTTGTCTTTAAATGAAGCTCCGACATCACTTCTAATCAACTAAAGATTTTTTTCATTATTGATTAATCTCATAATATCTCACTTCATTCATTTTGTCAGTAAAATATGACATCTTCAGATGTTTGTTGTTGTCCAAAACCCCTCAAATATTCACTTTACTGAGATGAAAACTCAAAAATAATAACTGTTTAACCACTAATATATCGAGGCTGCTGAAGGAATCAGCTTTCAGGTAAAGAAAGAAGAAAAGCAACATGACCAACAGAACCGGCTCCACAGAGGAAAACAACCAGAGCTGTGGTGTCGCTGAGCCGGTAGGTCGTCTCCGGGGAACACTGTCAGTAACACGATCAGCTGACAAACACACACTAATCAATAAATCTATCAATAATAAAGGATATTATCTGCTCACCTGCTGCTTCTCAGGCTCCATATCCATTCATTACTAACAGTTATGACTCACCTGAACACACACACCACACACACACCACAACACACACCACAACCACACACACACACACACACACACACACACACACACACACACACCAGGAATGCAGCCACACAGGTGTTTCTTTTATTCTCCTGTTTAAAGGTCCCTCCTGCTCCGCCACACACGCCTGACTCATCGTCCAATCAAAGGTCTCCCTGACTCACCATCCAATGAGAGGTCTTTCTTCCAGAGCTCCTGCAGGCAGGGGGCGTGGCCAAGGTCCCAGGTCTTTCTTGTGCTGAACATGACCGCCGGACTGAGCAGAGCGCTGGACCGCTGGACCGGCTGCAAACACACAGGAAGACACAGCATTACACCTGAGCTTTTCACAATAAAACAGACTGGAAAAAGCAGAGTCGAATCAAGAAAGGAAAGATTTTGCCCTTTGAACAGCAGCTGGTTCTACTGTGATGAGTCCAGTAATATTCTGTATCACTGGTCTCGTCTGTGCAGAGTCAAGTTGGGTTGTGTGAACAGGCTCAGACTGGTTTGATATTATTACCTGATTTCACCACCAGGTGAGTCAGTAGCTGCTCTGAGTGGGACATAATGAGACTGAATGAGAGCGGAGTAACTCCTGTCAACTAGGTGGTGCTAGTGCATCTATTATATAACACTATGAAAACAAATATCTCTTTCAAACAACTGGATTTATTCAGGTTTCTCACCAAAAACTACGATTTACAACAATACACATGAACACATCATGATAACATTAGAATTTACCTTCACCAAATCTTTACTGAACAGAGCCTGAACGCACCATAATGTAAATCAATCCTGAGCTGGCAGGCCGAGAGCTAGTTAACGTTAGCTGATAGCAGCTGATAAGAGCTAGTTAGCGTTAGCTGATTGCAGCCAGTAAGTGCTATTTAGCCTTACCTGTTAGTAGCTGTTACGAGCTAGTTAACGTTAGCGATAGTAGCTGGTAAGAGCTAGTTAATTTTAGCTGTTAGAAGCCATTAAGAGTGACTTGACTTTAGCTGTTAGCATCTGATAAGAGCTAGTTAACGTTAGCTGTTAGCAGCTGGTAAGAGTTAGTTAACGTTAGCTGTTAACAGCCGGTAAGAGCTAGTTAACTTTAGCTGCCAGAAGACAGTAAGAGCTAGTTAACTTTAGCTGTCAGAAGACAGTAAGAGCTAGTCAACTTTAGCTGTTAGGAGCCAGTAAGAGCTAGTTAACGTTAGCTGTTAGCAGCCGGTAAGAGCTAGTTAACATTAGCTGTTAGGAGCCGGTAAGAGCTAGTTGACTTTAGCTGTCAGAAGCCAGTAAGAGCTAGTTAACTTTAGCTGTTAGCAGCCAGTAAGAGCTAGTTAACATTAGCTGTTAGCAGCTAGTAAGCGCTGCTGTCCCATCTCACCTGTGGGATCCACCAATCAGACGACAGCCTCTAAACTGAACCTGTTCCTGTTCTCTCACCCGTCCATGTCCACAGCGAGCTTTTCTCTCTCTGTCCCGCCAACTCTGGTTGATCAGAAATCCCACCCAGCCCAGCATGGTGCCGCTCCCAGGCTCTCAACTGGTCCCAGTCAGCCATTCACACAGAACCAGGGACCTGGACTGGATCCCAGCAGGATTATCACCATCTGATCTGAGACCAGCTGATGAGGGAGCTTCAGGATGAACTCAGAGTAAACATAATCTGGTAATCCTCAGAGCAGATGGGCTGGTTAACCCTGGACTGACCGTCAATAAATGACTCATCTATTCAGTGGCCATTTTATTAGGCACACCTGTGATATCGAATACAATCCAATACAGCAGCTCAACCACAAATTATAACAGACAGCAATGTTTTGAGCCATTTTAATGACACTCCCATCAGCCTCAGCTGGACTGTACTCATATTTAGCCAATGTTCGCACACTAACATGCTAAACTGATAGTCAGCTAATGTTAGCATACTAACACGCTACACATGTTAACATGTTACATTGATAGTTAGCTAATGTTAGCATGCTAACACAATAAATTTTTAGCTAATGTTAGAATGCTAAGATGCCAAACTGCTAATCAGCTAATATTAGCATGCTATCATGCTAAACCAATAGTCAGCTAATGTTAACATGCTAACACGATAAACTGATAATTAGCTAATGTTAGCATGCTAACATGCTGAACTGATTATTAGAAGAAGAAGAAGAAGAAGATATTCCTTTATTAGTCCCGCTAGGGGAAATTCAATTTTTTACACTCTGTTAACTTATACACACACATGCACAAACAGGTCCATATACATGCAACAATTGGAGAGATGTCAGAGTGAGGGGGCTGCTCCTGACAAGTGCCCCGAGCAGTTGGGGGTTTGGTGCCTTGCTCAGGGGCACCTCGGCAGTGCCCAAGAGGTAAATGGCACCTCTCCAGCTACCAGTTCACACTCAGTTCTTGGTCCATGTCGGGACTTGAACCGGTGACCCTCCGGTTCCCAAGCCAACTCCCTACAGACTGAGCTACTGCCGCCCCCAATTAGCTAATGTTAGCATGTTAACACACTGAAATGATAATTAGCTAATGTTAGCATGCTAACACAGTAAACTGGTAATTAACAAATGTTGGCAAGCTAACATGCTAAACTGATAATCAGCTAATGTTAACATGCTAAACTAAGGTGACTAAATTTTCAAACCCCCACACCGGGACCCTTAATTGTACCACATGTTCATGCATGTGCACACGCCAATACGCACACACCACTGGCGTTTTTATCAGGATGGCTAACTTGGCACACCTGGGCATGACAGCACACATCATCACTGTGGTTAGAGCTGCAGCGAGGTGGCTATGCTAGTATATAGAGTACATGAAGTATAGTGTGCACTGTATATACTATAGTTATCTGGAGTACATTAGTGAATGAATGAGTTGAACAGAACATGATAAGTAGAATACTGTTATCAGGATTCTAACTGTACTGAGCTCAGGTTAACCTTTCGCCTTGAATTAACGGGATCAGAACACCTTATGTTCTCGGTTCCATTAATCGGCGTATTGTTTCCATACAGCAGCAGTAGTTCAGCCGATATTTTATTATACATAAGTTAATGAGGACCACTTGGACCGACGTGCTCTTTCTCTGATCCAGAGTCAGTGATCAGGTGTTTTCATTCAGTCAGAGACACCAAAACTAACCGCTCCATTCTAACCAGTGACTTCTTCATTGCAAGTCCATCAAAATTAGTAAAAATATGAACATGAACATATGAGTTTTGTGTGCAGCAGGAGAATTTCTCTTAGTCAGAAAAATGATGATGATGATGGCCAGTTGGTTTCAATTTGTTCAACTTAAATAGATTTTACTTTGGTACTGAGGTCGCTACAGCGCAGAGTGTAGGACCAGCTCCACACCACTAGAGGGCCTCCTCCTCTGTCCTCCTCCACCTCTATCCTCCTCTACCACCAACCACACAACGACCGGGTGAGTAACAGCCTCCAACCACACAACGACCGGGTGAGTAACAGCCTCCAACCACACAACGACCAGGTGAGTTACAGCCTCCAACCACACAACGACCGGGTGAGTTACAGCCTCCAACCACACAACGACCGGGTGAGTTACAGCTTCCAACCACAACGACCAGGTGAGTTACAGCCTCAAACCACAACGACCAGGTGAGTTACAGCTTCGAACCACAACGACCGGGTTAGATACAGCCTGTAACCACAACGACCAGGTGAGTTACAGCCCTCAAACCACAACAACCAGGTGAGTTACAGCTTCCAACCACAACGACCGGGTGAGTTACAGCTTCCAACCACAACGACCGAGTGAGTTACAGCGTCAAACCACAACGACCAGGTGAGTTACAGCTTCCAACCACAACGACCGGGTGAATTACAGCTTCCAACCACAACGACCAGGTGAGTTACAGCTTCCAACCACAACGACCGGGTTAGATACAGCCTCTAACCACAACGACCAGGTGAGTTACAGCCTCTAACCACAATGACCAGGTGAGTTACAGCTTCCAACCACAACGACCGGGTTAGATACAGCCTCTAACCACAACGACCAGGTGAGTTACAGCTTCCAACCACAACGACCGGGTTAGATACAGCCTCTAACCACAACGACCGGGTTAGATACAGCCTCTAACCACAACGACCAGGGGGGGTACAGCCTCTTACCACAATGACCAGGTGAGTTACAGCTTCCAACCACAACGACCGGGTGAGATACAGCCTCTAACCACAACGACCAGGTGAGTTACAGCCTCTAACCACAACGACCAGGTGAGTTACAGCCTCAAACCACAACGACCAGGTGAGTTACAGCCTCAAACCACAATGACCAGGTGAGTTACAGATTCCAACCACAACGACCGGGTGAGTTACAGCCTCGAACCACAACGACCAGGTGAGTTACAGATTCCAACCACAACGACCAGGTGAGTTACAGCTTCCAACCACAACGACCGGGTTAGATACAGCCTGTAACCACAACGACCAGGTGAGTTACAGCCTCAAACCACAATGACCAGGTGAGTTACAGATTCCAACCACAACGACCGGGTGAGTTACAGCCTCAAACCACAACGACCAGGTGAGTTACAGCTTCCAACCACAACGACCGGGTTAGATACAGCCTGTAACCACAACGACCAGGTGAGTTACAGCCTCAAACCACAATGACCAGGTGAGTTACAGCTTCCAACCACAACGACCGGGTTAGATACAGCCTGTAACCACAACGACCAGGTGAGTTACAGCCTCAAACCACAATGACCAGGTGAGTTACAGATTCCAACCACAACGACCAGGTGAGTTACAGCCTCAAACCACAACGACCAGGTGAGTTACAGATTCCAACCACAACGACCGGGTTAGATACAGCCTGTAACCACAACGACCAGGTGAGTTACAGATCCACTACACCACCCACACCAGGAGTTACAGCCACAGGACCTTGGCCAGACGTTACCATGTGGGATGTGAAGAGAGTGAAGATGTCAGCAGACAAAAGGAGGACATCAGTGAGGACGTCCACACAGGAAGACACATCACATGTTAAACAGGACATGCTGCTGCCGTCCTCTGAACACTCTACACATATTGAGGTCAACAGAAACACGATCGTCTGCATCAGGTTACAGCCAGACCTCCATCTCAGCCAGCCTCTACTCAACATGTCTGTTTCCTCCTCCCCGTCCTGCTCGTCCTCCATTGCTCCGTCTCTCCATCCCTCCCTCTGTGTCTGTACTGTCTGTCTCTCCATCCCTCCCTCTTTGTGTCTGTGCTGTCCGTCTCTCCATCCCTCCCTCTTTGTGTCTGTCCGGTCCGTCCTTACCTCCCTCCCTGCGGCCTCGCCGTCCACATCATTGCTGCATCCTCCTCCTCGTTGCGGCTCCACGCAGCGACACTCACACACACACACAGCAGGATCAGTGTCAACGCCGCCGCCAGCCCCCTCAACAAAAACACACACACACACACACACACACACAGCCTCCTCCCTCTCTGTTCCCCTAGCAACAGCACAGCAGCATCACACCTCCTCTAGCTCCACCCCCTCCCCCTCCTCAGATAAATATTTCAGCCTCCACTGAAGCGTGGTGAGCCCCCCCCCCCCACTGAAATATTCAACAGCCCTGTGTATGTGTGTGTGTGCGTATGAGTGTGTGAGTATGTGTATGTGTGTGTGTACACTTTAGTTCCTCACTGCGTCATGTTTCTCATTAGTGTCATTACTGATGTCAGCGTCTCCCATCAGCAGTTAATTGTACGTCCACGTCGCACTACGTCCACGTCGTCATCCTTCTGGACAAACCGCTCTCAAAAATATATATCGTAGAAGAACAAAATCTATACATAAGTTCAAAACATATATCATACAAGAACATAAATATACTGTATATAAGTAGTATAAGTAAATATATACTAAGTACACAAAAACAAATATCCTACAAGTACGATATATATCTCAAGTACAATAATATCATACAGTACAAAAATATATCTTCTACAACTACAAAAAATATATATATAAGTATAATATAGCCCATAAAAAAATATATATAACTTAAGTACAAAAAATACATCCTACACGTACAATACACATCCTATAAGTACAAATATATATACATATATGTGTATATACACGTATATCTACATATATCTACATATACATATATATACATATATGTGTATATACACGTATATCTACATATATATATACATATATATATATATATATAACAGATATATATATATATACACACACACACATATATATACACAACATATATATACACACACACATATATATATATATATAACACACACACACACATATATATATATATATAACACACATATATACATATACATATATATATACATATACATATATATATATATATATAACACACATATATATATTCACATATATACACGTGTGTGTGTGTGTGTATATATATATATGTGTATGTGTAACAAGTACATTAACATCCCTCCATCATACATATTGCCTTTTTGTCTCCATCTCCCATCCTCTCTCTGATCACCTCTCTCTCTCCGTCTCCCGTCCTCTCTCTGATCACCTCTCTCTCTCCGTCTCCCGTCCTCTCTCTCCCCCCCTCTCTCTGATCACCTGTCTCTACTCTGTTGTCTCATTCCGAATAAAGCTCTATTTTATTCTGAGAACCCACTTTGTGTTTGTTTACGTAATTTGAGATGGTAACTTCTGCTAGCTTGCCAGCAGCTCAGCATTAGCATACCAAAACTCCTCCCAAAGTAAGTTATCAGCAAAGCACACGGAGACATTATAGGCCTGATGTTACCGGTGTTGACAGCTGAATGTGAACAGTGAGCAGAGCTCAGCACTCAGATTATCATCATCAGATGATGCATTTGATGTTACATAAGTGATCTGAGCCTCCATGCCACCGACATGGAACAGGACTTCAGCCATTAACTGTGTCACACCATGTGATCAGATGCTTCACATTCCCCTGATGACAGGAAACGTCACGCTGCTGAGAACCCCAAGCATCAGATTTAAGTGGAAGAAACCGACATTAACCAGCAGTTACAAGGTCTGTGAACACACTGAAGCTTCAGCTGAGCTCCAGTCTCATTCTGGGGTTAAAGGTCATCATTCAGAGGAAGATCATCATTCACAACTCCCACAGAGAAATGTTGGATTAAAGGCCTCCTCCCCCCTCACCTCACACACAAACTGCAGCATAAAGCTGTAAAGTTTAAAACATAAAGCAATATCTTTTATGACTACACACTGTATTGGTGTACAAGTCAGTTTAATATGAATACATGCAGTTTAATACAAATAAATCTAGTTTAATACATCTAGTTTAATACATCTAGTTTAATATAAATACATCTAGTTTAATATTAATGCATCTAGTTTAATATACAGTAAATACACTAGTTTAATATCACTCTACCAGGGTTGACCAAGGCCAAATCTTTCAAAATATGGAGATGCTACTTATAAAGCATATCACCCAGCCCTTCTCCACAGGAGCTTAGTGTTAAAATCTGTAACTTAACTCCAGCGGTCAAATATAGAAAATAATGATAGGGTAGTAAAAAATTAGCATAATATGGAAATACTCGAGTACCTCAAATGACTTGAGTAACTTGAGTAAATTAACTTTCCACCATTGTTTCTTGCTCCTCCTTTTTTGAGTCTTCTGCCTGAACCTGAGCTCCGTCTGCTCACCTGAACTCGCTTCCTGCTGTCAGGGATGTTACGTATGCCGCCTCCTCGCCTCCGCTTCCCTTCAGCCCTGCAGCTCCTCTGTCCTCTTCGGTCCACGGTCTTCACTGAATCTTCTGTACCACCCTGAGACCTGGACGGCCCCCATGCCTCGGGGACACCTCCACCCTTCAGACGAACTGCGGCCTCCAAGCTCTCCCCGGGCTCCACGCCGTTGTTGATCCAGCGCTTGAAGAGGCTGTGGAGGGTTAGGGCCGCCAGGGTGCACAGGACATACATGACCCCGTCACACGGGTCCAGCTCACCTGGGTGGTACCGCTCCGGTCCAAGCGAGAGCTGCTTTACATCCTCGTAGATTTAAAGAAGCAGGACTCTGTGAATATTTTCCCACCCAGCTGAACAAAGCTCATCAGCTGTTTGAATCCTGCTGCTGTGTTGACTTTGTATAACCCACTGTCTCACCTGCTTCACCTCTGTACTGACTCCGCCCCTCTCTGAGCTGATAAACACCTGTGGACCTTGTCCCGTCCAGTTACTGACAGTAACCAGAGCCAGCAGCTTCAGTTTCTCAGCGTAACTCAAGACAGTCAACTCACATCTCAGTGTCGCGTTAACCCTTCGACACCACAGCTGCTGCATCAACGTCAACATCACAGACGCCGTCAGGATCAGCGTCTTCCATCAACATGTGCATGTCGGCGAGAAGACGACCAACTAGAGTTTGACTTGGCTCTGATATTTCGGCTAAGGGCTGTAGGTGACTGGAGGAAGCGGAGCTGAGCTTATTTGTGTTTAAAAAGGTGCCCTAATATTGGTTGTAAAAATGCAAATGAGCTCCAGAGGGTTAAAACCACCAAAGCTGAAGCTTATTTAGCTGATACGAGTGATATCAGAACTTTTAACAGTTTTAAAACAGGAAATGAGTCTGAATAAAAACCTGTAACCATGACTTAAATCAGGAAATATCTGCTCCAAGAATCCACCAAAAAGAAACAAGGTGCTGCAGCCTTCCTGATGCGTCTCATCCAGACTGAGGATCCGTTAATGAGTCCGTTAAAGTTCCCTCTGTGTCCGATCCGCCGCCGAGCTGCTGTGTTTGGTCTCGGTCCTCCGGCTGGTTCGTTAGTTCAGTTTGTGTTGTTATTGGACGAGCAGCAGGTCTCTCCGTTATCATGTGACCCTCCAGCAGATTAACGCTGAGGCAGGTCGTCTCTTCACCTCCATCAGACGGACTAAGAGAGAGGGATCCCCCCCTCCTCCCCGTCCTGAGACCATCTGCTGCTGCAGGATAAAACTGATGATGTAACATGATGATACTCCATCATGCATTTATGGAAATGTTTGATATCTACAGGACAGTCTTCACATGTACTCAGTTACATATAATAACGCCTAATCATTGAGTTTACATTTCACACTTTAGCAATAAAAACTGTCATATCTCTCCTATACAGGTTTATATATCTGTAGGTAGTCGACCCACCGATGCAATACTGTCACCGTACCAGGGTGTCGATTCAACATGTATTGTGATTTTTAAATACTGTGATTTGATATTGTGATTTTTTTCAGTTTTTTTTTAATTGTAGACCATGGGGGTAAAAGCTGAATCATACATTTCTAGGGACTTTCATTTTGGAAAATATTGGTATTTTCTTTTTAATGTATAAGTGACGTGTAATGTTTTATACTTCTTCTGAATATAATTCAATGAATCTTATTTCCATAAATGTATTTTGTATATCCAGTTCCCTTTGTTAAGACCTTATTTTGAAAAGCGGTCCCACATGTCTGCTTCCTCTAACTTCTCCAAGGTGGTCTCGAGCTCTCAGTCAGCTCCGTTCTCTTTATCCATCCATGTTCAGCTCCATCGGGGCCGTTTGAATGTATTTAACATAAATGTCAGTATATGGCGCTCTACAGTTGTAGCGTCGGCCCATTTGACCACAGAGATGAGAGCGACGGCCGGCTGGACTGCACATTACAATAACATTTCCCGTCCATGACAGCGTTAGCGTGATTCATGCATCAGTTGTTCACACCAAATGTGAATTTCCCCACTGTGGGACTAATAAAGGAATATCTTATCTTATCTTACCAGTAGTGTTTCTGCTGCTCTTGCTACATAGTTTGACTTTCATAATGGTCAATACATGCCATTATAAATGTCATTTATATTTATTTTAGACAGACAAAGGTCAAGAAATGTGGTAATTTGTAAATCATTATAATAATCCACATTTTAAACCCTGTACTATATTCAATCATGGAGCCCTGCAAGTCACTGCACATATTTCAGAATAAAAGCCTTGTGTTAATAAATGAATTCTGTCTACAGGAAAAATAGTTGGGGGCTTTTATTTTGAAATGAAAACAGGAAGTGTTGAATTAAATATAAATCTTTTTCAAGTCAGTGTCGTATTCTGCCCGATAAAGACACTAAAACTGTAGTAATGTAGCTGGTAGTATGTCAGTATACAGTCAGAAGAGTACTTCCACTGAGGCAGCACTCGCTGAAATAAAACCAGGCAGCAGGCGTCGCTGACGGTCCTGATGTGGCCCCGGCTTTAGCGGGAGCGCCTGACGGTCCTGATGCGGTTCCTGATGCGGTTCCTGGTGCAGCCCCAGCTTTAGCTGGAGCTCCTAACATTCCTGGTGCGGCCCCGGCTTTTGCAGGCGCTGCTGGTGTTCCTGATATGGCCCCGGTTTTAGCGGGAGATCCAGTTAGCGGGTGCCACTGATGTTCCTGGTGCTGCCCGGCTTTAGCAGGCGCTCCTACCGTTCCAGGTCTGGCTACGGCTTTCCTGACATTTCTGGTAGGGCCCCAGCTTTAGGATTTCTTGGGTGGGTGGATTTGGGCTCAGACCAGATTCAGAACCTCTTAGTCCAGAGAAAGGTCCAGAAGACTTGTATTAGTGAAAGGCTCTGAAGATGCTGGTGGTCCTGCTCACAGCAGCATCAGATCACCGTTCTGGACTTAATGGTTTAGTTTCGTGAATGAATGTAGTCTAACACAGGACATAAGGTTACTGTATGCATTTTAAATAAAGGACGTCATGGAGACCTGCACCACCCCGTTTTCTATATGTGACAGACCTGGGGGCCCAAAGGACTGGACCCAGAGGGAGCTGACAACCTGAATCACGATGCTAGGTTAAGACCAGGACCTCCCTGTACACTGAGCTGACCTGTCCTGAAGCATACAGTCAAAAAGAGCTGGGACTGTTCTGGAAACTGATCAGCAGCAACAGTGAGGAACTTTACAGTCCACCGACCACTTTCAGGCTCCTAATGAGGGGCACAGGGTCACAGGAGGAAACCGGGTCACATGGTACCAAGCCTCCAATCAGACGGTCACATATTAAACTGCATTCACAGGGAGGATCCAGAGGAGCTGTACCAGGTCATCCTGGAGGATCCTGGAGAAGGTTCTGAGAGTTCTGGAAGAGTTTCCAAGGAATTCTAGTGGTCTCTAGAGACCCTGAGACGCCAACGAATCATGAAGCTTGAGTTTTGATTTTCTGACCATGTGTCTCAGCTCTGACTGGTTGAGACGCCATGATGTCAGTGGACAGGAAACACCGTCCACACAGGACAGGCTGAAGACGACAGCAGCTTCCTGCTTTCTGGTCACATGACAAACATGAAAAATGACGGTAACGTGTTAAAACTAGAGCCGTCACTGTTAACGCAGTAATAACAGCATGACACTAATTCATATAACCGCCACCAATTTATTTAACACATCAACACAACTTGTGATTTTGGGTTTGCAGCTCAGTTTTACAGCTAGAGTGAAGATCCTGGTCTCATCTGAAACTAGAGAACCTGACGAATCCATCAGTACCAACCAGGTCAGACTAGCTGGTAGTGACAGAGGTTAAATAAAGGCTCCAAACTTGACCTCTGACCTCCAGATATGTGGATGTAAATGGGTTCTCTAGGTATCCACCAGTCTCCCCTTTATAGACATGCCCACTTTATGATAATCCCAGTCAGTTTGGATCAAGTCATAGTCAAGTCAGCACTCTGACACACTGACAGGAGCAGATTTTTTTTGCTAAATGCAGTACCTGTGCGGGTTTCTGGACAATATCTGTCATTGTTTTGTGTTGTTAACTGATTTACAGTAATAAACAGATTACCAGCCCTTGATTAGATACTAATAAATATAAAAGAAAAGAGTTTTCAGATTGTTCAGCTGAATTCAGCAGCTTTTAAAAGAGGAGGAGGGAGGGAGAGAGAGAGAGGAGCTGTTTGGGTTTAGTGGTTGAAAAACTCCCACAATGCATTGCACAGTGTACAGTGCAGACGCCCAGTGGAGCTCTTCATCTGAGTTATTCTGAGAGGAAATTACAGAGTGAGGAGCAGCTGGAAAAACACCCTGAGACATGAAGCAGGAAGCAGGAAGCAGACTGAACCATGACTACAGTCCAACCCCCCCGGGAAGAGCGCCGGCCGTTGATCCCAACGTTCATAGAGACCAAACGGTGGAACTGCAACTGCTGTGTCCGTCACGTGACGTCACTGGGCCCAAAAAAAGACTTTTCCTCATAGACTTACACTGAGAAAGGGACGTCTGTAACTCAGACGATCGTTTATTTTGAGGTGACTCAACTCCCCAGTACGAACACTCTAATAGTCATATAAATCACTAGATCCTAGAAGTTGTAAAACACACTAATAGCTTAAGTCACCAGTACAATAACAGCTCCATGATACATTTAGCCTAGCTTAGCACAATGAATGGGAGCAGGGGAAACTGTTAGCATAGGTTAGCACAAAGATGGGGAGCAGGGGAAACTGTTGGTCTGGCTTCGCTCAATGACTAGGAGCAGAGGGAAACTTTGATCCTAGCTTAGCACAAAGACTGACAGCAGGGGAAAACTGTTGGCGTAGCTTAGCACAAAGATGGGGAGCAGGGGAAACAGCCTAGCTTATCACAGAGAATGGGAGCAGGGGGAAACTGTTAGGCTAGCTTAGCACAAAGACTGGGAGCAGAGGGAACTACAGTATCTCCACCAGAAGAGAAAGAAATCCATCTTTTAATAACTAAAATTTGCTGAAGATCAATGTGAAATGAAGCTGCTGTCCAACATGTTTCAACATCTGAACACAACTGCAGATTAAAAGCCCTGTCACCCCGAGCACATCTTCATCTGAAAGATGTTTACATGTAAAATGATCATTTAATTCATCATCACTTTATTCATGATCATTAATAAAATGATCATGAATAGAGCTGAAATTAAAGAGTGGATCTGCCTCTGCTTTATATTTTCTGAATGAAGCTCTTCATGTTGTGCTTTATTGTCTCCAACCATCACACAGACAGCACAGATGCATCATGGGAGATGTGGCTCCACCTGCTGGACTCAGACTGGATCAGTGACGGTCTGCAGCCGTCTAGTTTTAATCTCACCAAACAGCTACACACTCTGGTAGAGCTTCAGTGTTGCCGTCTGTGGTCACAGGTGAGCAACACAGACTGAACCTATAACAGGACTTCACTCAGGGTTTACTTTATGTTGAAGTCTGCTGAAATCATTAATGTTCACAGTCAAAATAAGTGAGTCTGGGACGATCCACCTATCTACAAATTCAATACTGTCACCGTATCAGGGTGTCGATTCCATATGTATTGTGATTTTTAAGTATTATGATTCAATTATGAGATTTACTGTGATTGTTGTTAACTTTTTTACCACTAGACCACAGACAAAACAGCAGAGTCTTCTAGGAACTTTTACTTTGTAAAATCTTTACATGAATCCAGAAAAAAATTATTGATTTGTAGCATGTATGTAGTCAGAGATGTCCTGAAGTCAAATTAGTGGTATTTTCTTTTAAAATTATACAGGGACATGTAACGTTTTATACTTCTGCTGAATATAATCCAATCAATCTTATTTTCATAGATGTATTTTGTATATACAGTTCCCTTTGTTCACATTTTATTTTGAAAATGTCTGACGACTGACTGACTGCTGGGTCAGTTACAGAGACCACGTAGAGCAGAAAGACCATAGAGCTAAACCATTATGGCCAAAATCATAATCAGAATTATTTCATTTAATATTGAGATCCTGATTATTCAGATATTTTAGGGACAAAATACTTTTCACATTTAAATAAACAGGCTGCTGCTGTTACTTCCATGTTGTGTTTCACTCCAACTGTCAAAAACTCTACTTGTCATTTTACTTTATTGTCTATTGTGTGAGTTCCCGCTAACTGGGGCCACACCAGGACCGTCAGCAACGCCTGCTGCCTGGTTTTATTTCAGCGACTGCTGCCTCAGTGGAAGTGCTCTTCTGACTGTATACTGACATACTACCAGCTACATTACTACAGTTTTAGTGTCTTTTATCGGTAGAATATGACACCGACTTGAAAAAAGTAAAGATTTATATTCAAATCAACACTTCCTGTTTTCATTTCAAAATAAAAGCCCTCAAGCATTTTTCCTGTGGACAGAATTCCTTCATTTATTAACACAAGGCTTTTATTCTGAAATATGTGCAGTGACTAGCAGGGCTCCATGACTGAATATAGTACACGGTTTAAAATGCGGATTATTACTATTATTTGCAAATTACCACACATTTCTTTCTCTGTCCAAAATAAATGTAAATGTCATTTATAATGACCATTATGAAAGTCAAACTATGTAGTAAGAGCAGCAGAAACGCTGCTGGTGTGAACAACCGACGCATGAATCACGCAGCCGTTCAGCGACTGCACGCACAGCCGGTCTGGACAAGCCGTCAGAGATAAAAACACCCATTTCTGTATAACGAAAGGATCAACGCAGTGGTGACGAATATGAGCTGAGAGAAAACATACGGGGCACTGCGTTTTAAAAATCCAGTTAAGTATGAAAAGCAGAGCTAGACATCATGGCTAAAGCTGCATGCTAACGTGCGGTCCAGTCGGCCGTCGCTCTCATCTCCGCTACAGCTACAACGGTAGAGCACCATATACTGACATTTATGTTAAATACATTCAAACAGCCCTGATGGAGCTGAACATGGATGGATAAAGAGAAAAGAGCTGACGGAGAGCGAGAGACCACCTTGGAGAACTTAGAGGAAGTAGACACCTGGGACTATGTCCGCTTTTCAAAATAAGATGTTAACAAAGGGAAGTGGATCTACAAAATACATCTATGGAAATAAGATTGATGGATTATATTCAGCAGAAGTATAAAACATCACATGTCCCTTATAAATTAAAAAGAAAATACCACTAATCTGAAATGTCTTTATTCTTTGAGTTTTGGGTTGCTGGATAAAAAATGTAATAAATAATTCCTGACAATGATCCTGATAGTCTAAAACTACTGGATCACTGAGTCCAATTCCTTTATTTTTACTGAACAAAACACTGAAAACACTTGGGTTTGACATCAAAATATGAATATGAGACAAGAGATCAGTATTTCAGTTTCTATTTCCAGGTATTTACATCTAGATCTGTTTCACAACTCAGAAGATAGCACCATTTGTAACAGAACAGCATGTTTAGGTGATCTAAAGTATAGGAACAGATGGAGTCAAAATAGATTAAAGTGAATAATACTTAATATTTAGTTGTAATAACTGCATCAAGCCTGCGACCCACTGACGTCACCAAACTTTTACATTCTTATTTTGTGATGCTTTTCCAGTCTTTCTCCACGGCCTCTATCAGTTGTTCGTTTCGGGGGGTTTCTCCCTTCAGTTTCCCCTTTAGCAGGTAAAATGCTGCTCAATAGGGTTTAAGTCTGCAGATTGTCTTGTCCAGTCTAAAACCTTCCTCTTCTTTCCCCTGATGAACTCCTCGGTTGTTCTCGGTGTGTTTTGGGTCGTTGTCTTGCTGCATGATGAAGGATCTCCTGATCAGTTTGGTTTATCTCCCTTTAAACTGTCAGACAAGTCAGTGAAGATCAATGAGTCGTCCCAGAAGAAGCCATGCAGCCCAGCCATGACGTTACCTCCACTGTGTTTCACAGATGAGCTGCTGTGTTGTGGATCATGAGCAGATCTTTTCTTTCTCTGCACATTAGTCTTTCCATCACTTTGGTAAAGGTTCATCTTTGTCTCATCAGTCCAGAAAACTTTGTCCCAGAACTTTTGAGCCTCGTCTGTGTAAATTTTGGCTAATTTCAATCTGTCCTTCCTCTTCTTATTGCTAATGAGTGGTTGTCATCTTCTGGTGTCGCCTCTGTCCTTTTGTTCCTGAAGTCTTCGGTGAACGGTGGACTGTGATTCCTTCACTCCAGCCCTCTGGAGGTTGTTGCTGACATCACTGACAGTTGTTTTAGGGTTTTTCTTTACAGCTCTCACAATGTTTCTGTCATCAACTACTGACGTTTTCCTACCGGATCGATGTTTGTTGCTCAGTACACCACTGGTTTCTTTCTTCCTCAGGATGTTCAAAATGGTTGCACTGGCTATGGCCAATGTTTGTGCAATGGCTCTGATTGATTTTCATCTTCTCTCAGCTTTTCTCCCGTAGACGGTTCTCTGGTCTTCATGCCGGTTACACCCTTTTTAACTACAGATGCAGTCTGCTCAGGAAAAAACCCAAAGCTGAATCTAAGAGGAGACATTCAGCACTGTTTAATGTTTGAATAAATGTTGTGATAATATTTTCAAACAAAAGGTGCCATCTTCTGAGTTTTTCAACAGATCTGGAAATAGAAGCTGAAATACTGATCTCTTGACTCACATTCATCATTTGATGTCAAACCCAAATGTTTTCAGTGTGCAGCAGAAATAAAGGAGTCGGCTTCAGTGTTTCAATGGTTTAACTACTAGTTTAGAGGGGATTGTGTTTATGTGTGTGTGGTGTGTATACTGTGTTTGTCTCTATTGTTGTGGATCTCTTTGACTCGGTGGAAACTGCTGGACTCTCACTGAAAGAGACGCTGTCAAAGCTGCTGTTTGACACTTTTACCGGTCGGTTCATCTAAAGGACACCGGGGGGACAGCTAGCTGAGGACAGCTGAAGCTAACAGCGACTCCACACACAACCACAGCCGGACTTTGAGCCTCCAGAGTCGGAGGAAAAGTTTGCAGACGGTAACGTTTTCCCTTACCTCTGGTCCCGAGTAGCGCCTCCTCGTCTCCTCCTCTCCTCCTCCTCTGTTCGCGGCTTCCTCGCAGTAAATCTCCTCCAGTTTCACTCGGTACGCTCTGGAGTCGTTTCCCCGTGAATTGGCAGACACGGGCCGGTGGTTGTCGGCGTCCCGGCGGCGGATGGTCGGTGTGTGGCCCCGCGGCTCGGCTGCTCTCCGCCGTCACAAAGTCAATACTGCTGCTTGGCTGGCGCTGCTGCCTTCAGGGACTGTCGGACATGTGGCTAATTCAGTGGTTTGAGCGCGCATGGGCGAGGAAAAAAAAAAACAGTGGATTTATAGAGCTGAGGGCGGGTCTGACCACATGACAAAGTCCCGGGATTCACACGAAGGAAACATGTTGACGTGTAGTGGTGACGACACGGGTCATCATGTCACACTCAGTTTACTAAAGGTGGATTTAAATAACGGTCTGGGTTTCTGAGTGTCCCTCTGAGTGTTTTACAGGACCAGTTCAACATGTTCACATGTAGTGTTGTCATGTCTGTATTTAGTTACAGTAGGCTACAGAGCTGCAGCTTGGGCAGTGTTAGCCTAGCTTAGCATAGAGGTTCCATGCTAAGCTGTATTAATACTAGTTTCTGTCAATATGTACTGTCACTCACTCTCCAGGATCACCAGTGTTAGTTGAGAAAGTTAACTTTAACCAATGGGACCAGATTAGCCGTCCCCTACCCTGCTGCAGACTACTTCAGGAAGAGGAGACGGCTGGCTAACGCTAGCCAGTCTATCTCTCTCCAGAACTGGCTAGTTAGCTAACGCCTGCTCTCCTGGTGAAGTAGTCTCCTAGCGGCGAGGAGTGAGGCAGACGAACCGTGACCCAGTCCCTGTCTGCTGTTGGGCTCATCTTCTGTAGCATGGTGAGATTAGCAAGGTAGCTAGCTAACTAGCCAGTCGCTAAATGAGTAAAATTTAGTGCTTCATCCACACACTCTTGTCACAGGGAAAGAAAGCACAGTGCTGTCACCAGATGACTGACAACTCACCTCATGTTTCATGACAGCACGGTGGAATTAGCAAGCTAAGCTAGCTAAGAAGCCAGCCCTCCGACCAGCAGGGTGGTGGCCAACAGCAAAGATAAACTGAGAGTGTATAAATCTTTGGATGACTATCGTTAACTATCCTTCAGTAAAGTCAGTCAAGAGAGTTGTATAATATCGGAGAAGCGTTTCATGGAGAAGGGGTTGCTAATAGTTCAGCCTTCTGCTAACAGCAGCCAATGGCTGCTGTGAGCAGAAGGCTAAATATTAGCAACATTTACTCTCTGTCTGAAAAGTTTCTCTGATATTGTAGCACGCTACAGCCTTGAATCACAGTTTGTCATCTCAATTGTTGTGATATCTGGATTCTGGCAGCCAACAACACAGCAAGATGAGATTTTAGATGTGTTAGCCTCCAGCCTCTGGTTAGCCTCCAGCTAACACCATGACCTCATCATGACCTCAGCACTCATCACTAATTAATAATAATAACAATAACTAGAAAATGCATTTTTTTCCTGAAAATGTGTGAATGCTGAAATTCATTGCAAAATATTGCTGAAAATGCAGAAATGTGAAATGACTAAAAATGTTAAACCTTAAATGCATTACACTGCACTGCTGAAAACCCTAGAAGTTGAAATGTAAAAATGTCCGAGTTGGAAGCTGAACTGCATCATCTAAAGAAGCTAAGAGCTGAAATGCATTGCTTGAAAACCTGGAAGCTTAACTGTAATACTGTCAAAAGTGGTAAATGTCCTGGACAAGCGGAAAGAAGAAAAGCTTTATATGAACATTGGACAGACGAACCACATTGCTAAACACAGAGAGAGAGAATTTGAATTTTAACCAGACCTTTATTTCTTGTGTGTTCTGATTACACAAGTTTTGCTGTGATAAAAAATTACAACAAAACTGCTGTACTATAACTGTACTACCTAACCTGGGAAAGTTTAACCCTCTGAAATATACTGGCCCTTCCACCGCAAACCCCAGTCTATCTCATTTTCTTTGTCGCTGTGTGATTCCTGCAGGAAAACTCTCTGATCTTTGTTGTGTGATCATTTCTGAAATAACTGCCCTCTTCTGTCAATCCCTTCCACCATTAATTAATTAATTTAACGGAGAAACTAGAGCAGTAAAATCAATAACAGTGAAACTAGTGCAGTAAAATCAATGGAAAAGATGAGAGCTCATGTACTGTCAGTCAGTTTACCTCTTGGGCACTGCTGAGGTGCCCCTGAGCAAGGCACCAAACCCCCAACTGCTCGGGGCGCTTGTCAGGAGCAGCCCCCCTCACTCTCTCTCTCCATTAATGCATGTATGTGTACTGTGTGAAGTGTAAAAACTGAATTTCCCTACGGAGATCAATAAAGGTTCATCTTATTGAGCGGTTGACAGTGGAAACAGGAAACATATGATTTTCACTGTCGCATAACAGAAAGTTCTTATTTTACATTGAGTTTCCTAAAGCTGGGCACACACTACAATTTTATAAATGTTGTTGTGTATTTCCTACTCTTACTGTATGAGTAGATCGTTTGCGATGTAAAGCCAAAGATCCCGATTTATGTGATCACACTTCACGATCCAATCATCAGCGCACTGTACGGTCTGATCATCAACCAGGACCTGAGTGATCACCCTGCACGGTCCGATCGTGAGCCACGACCTGAGTGATCACACTGTATGGTCCAATCGTCAACCACAAAGTTAGTGATCACAATGTATGATCCAATCATCAGAGAGCCCCACGAGTAATCACACTGTGCCACAACCTGAGTGGTCACACTGTACGGTCCGATCGTCAGCTCTGACCTGAGTGATCACACTGTATGGTCCCGTCGGCTGCTGCGGGCTGTTCTGGCTGTTTACAGTTGTCAATAAAGATTGGTTTGAAAGTGTGAGTCTGTGGACGGATGAAGTGAAATATCGACCTCTACATCATCATCATCATCATCATCATCACCATCATCATCATCATCACCATCATCATCATCACCATCATCATCATCACCATCATCATCATCCATTTTAACAGTTATGAAGCTCTCATGTGAATCTACAAATGGACAGAGCAGTCAGAGTGGAGACATAGAGACAGAGGAAGGAAGGAAGACATGCTGGATGCTTCTCATTTGCTTTATTTCATGTCTCAGTTCATTATTCATATGTATATTATTACACCTACAGACTGATAGAAACCTGATTGAAACTGCTTCTATTCTGTTGAATAGAAGTCAATCAAAATGAAAAGCTGCCACAGAACTGGTCTACATTCAGCTAGTTCTGCATGTTAATGACGGACAGTCAGTTTATTATCTAACAGAGTCACATGACAGGCTGCTAATCAATAAGTACAGATACATTCATCCATTCACGCTACTCTATTATTTCTCATCATAACCTGTGAATCTGAATACACAGCAGTTGATCGTGTCTTTATAAATATCAATGCAAATACAGAAAGACACAAAAAACACAAAAACACTACTGATGAAAAATTCACAGTCAGGCTGTTCGACTGATCCTCTCTTTCAATAATAACTCCTCTACCAGAGAGTTCTCCATCTACTAGGGTTCTCCATCCAATAAAGTAGAGTTCTCCATCTACTAAACTAGAGCTCTCCATCTACTAGGGTTCTCCATCCAATAAAGTAGAGTTCTCCATCTACTAAACTAGAGCTCTCCATCTACTAGGGTTCTCCATCCAATAAAGTAGAGTTCTCCATCTACTAAACTAGAGCTCTCCATCTACTAAAGTAGAGTTGTCATCTACTAAACTAAAGAACATCTATTATTAAAGAGGACGTTCTCTAATTCAGGCTTAGAGAGGAGTCCTCTCTGTCCACCAGCAGGTTAAATATCTGATCATGTCTAAATAAAGATTCCAGCTGACCGTCATCATCAGAAAAACTGATGTCTCATTTCTCTAAATTCTCTCTTTATTTCCTTACCCCCCCCCCCCGTCACCTCAGGAAGTCAGAGGGGAGGAGAGAGGATGTGAGTGAAGGAAATAAGGAGACAAATAAAAAACAAATACGATGCACAGTTTGTCAGTTTGTACATCAGAGACCAGAATGCACCGGGGTTTGTTGCCTGTCTCTGTCCACATCTCTTCTCTCTTGCTGAAAGGCATTCTGGGAAGCAGAATGCATCGCGTGAGGTGGACTCAGTCCTTCGTCTGCTCGCCCTCGCCAGGCGCCACCTCCACGGAGAGCAGCTCCTCTCCTTGCTGCCGCGGCGTCATCCTGATGATCAACGAGCTGTCGGCGGTCTCCGACACGGCGTCGTCACCGTCGTCCTGCGCCAGAGTGAGAGGAACCGGAGAGCGGCGGTGCATTGGAGACGGAGGGGGTACCGGAGAGATGGAGGGAAGAGCCTGAGAGGAAAACAGGATGAGACGAGCTGCTCACTCTTTCTTCTTGTCTGGTCTAAATTTGACTCTGTTCTGATTGTAGGAATAAAATAGGAGCAGAACAGATATTGGCTTACCTAACTTCATACAGTACCACACTGGAGCATCCAACACATACCTAACTTCATACAGTACCACACTGGAGCATCCAACAACACCTAACTTCATACAGTCCAACACTGGAGCATCCAACACATACCTAACTTCATACAGTACCACACTGGAGCATCCAACAACACCTAACTTCATACGGTCCAACACTGGAGCATCCAACACATATGTACCTAACTTCAAACAGTGTACCACTGGAGCCATATATCGACCATCCATCTCCGCAGCTGCGTCCATTCTCTTTCTGGCGAGCTACGAACTTCATGGCCCCCAGTGACATGTTGTCACCATGACAACTAACAACAATCGCCATTTTGTTTTGCTGTAGTCAAATGTTAGAAAACAGTTCAATGTTCGTTCTACTCCTAATCTATTTCCGTGGTTGGTTCCCTTGAAGAAAAATGCTCTACATTTCCTGCAGCTAGTTTGGTCTCAAATGACATGACAAAATGAAATTTTCTTAAACATGGACAACTTATATTATTTTAATATTGTTTTTTAAGAACTGTGTGAAGTTCACAACATGAGCCAGCTTTGAGCCTATGACTGTAAGGAGATGAAAATCTTTATCTTCATCAAAAACTGTGGCACTAATTCAGATTTTCCTTTCTTAAAAGTTCACCGAAAAATTGATAAATCTTTTGTCCTGTTAAAATAAATGTTTGGTTTGAAAATTAATTCAAAATGCAAAGAGGTCTGACTGCATATGTCTCTGGAACTATTTTCCTTCTATATTAGCTAATATTTGATTTATTTAAGGAAGGACAACATAGTAATCAGTGTCTCTTTAAATGTGCTGCTGTTAGCAGGTGAGATCATCTAAAGCCAATGTAACTAATCAAGGGAAAATGAATCTGGCAGACAGAGGCAGACATGCTAGAACACTTGTGGTGAATCTGTCCATTCAAACTGATGTGAGCATTGTTTGTCAATTAAAAAACATATTGAAAAATAATTTACAAACTATGGAACATGATGAAACACTCCATATTTGTCTTTTCCGTGTCTCTGTTGGGACATTACCGTGTCTGTCTGCACATCAGTGATCATGAACCAGACGGCAGGAAGGTGGATCACTCTGTCTCACCTCCGATGTGGTCTCCGATGGTTTGTAGCTCTTCCTCAGTTTGGCGAAGGCTCCTTCTAGTCCCTCCTGCTGCGACACCTTCAGGGCAGTCTTAAACATTTTTGGGGTGTCCGGTCTGGGCGGGATGATCTGCATGGGCTCTTTACCTGCGGCCTTCTCATCAGGCTTCTTATCCTTTGAAAGCATCGTCCTGTACAAACACAGAGACACAATGAATGCAGTCTGACACGTAGTACAACACTGAAGCATCCAACACATACCTAACTTCAAACAGTGTACCACTGGAGCATCCAACACATACCTAACTTCATACAGTCCGACACTGGAGCATCCAACAATACCTAACTTCATACAGTCCGACACTGGAGCATCCAACAATACCTAACTTCATACAGTCCGACACTGGAGCATCCAACAATACCTAACTTCATACAGTCCGACACTGGAGCATCCAACAATACCTAACTTCATACAGTCCAACAGTGGAGCATCCAACACATACCTAACTTCATACAGTCCAAAACTGGAGCATCCAACAATACCTAACTACATACAGTCCAACAGTGGAGCATCCAACACATACCTAACTTCATACAGTCCAAAACTGGAGCATCCAACAATACCTAACTACATACAGTCCAACAGTGGAGCATCCAACACATACCTAACTTTATACAGTATAACTCTGAAGCACCGAACACATACCTAACTTTATAGTACAACAGAACTACAACCACAAACTGGAACATTCAACACATAACTATCTTCAGACAGTATAACAGAACTACAACCACAAACTGGAGCATTCAACACATACCTAACTTCATACAGTCCAAAACTGGAGCATCCAACAATACCTAACTACATACAGTCCAACAGTGGAGCATCCAACACATACCTAACTTCAGTGTACCACTGGAGCATCCAACACATACCTAACTTCATACAGTCCGACACTGGAGCATCCAACAATACCTAACTACATACAGTCCAACAGTGGAGCATCCAACACATACCTAACTTCAAACAGTGTACCACTGGAGCATCCAACACATACCTAACTTCATACAGTATAACTCTGAAGCACCGAACACATACCTAACTTTATAGTACAATAGAACTACAACCACAAACTGGAACATTCAACACATAACTAACTTCAGACAGTATAACAGAACTACAACCACAAACTGGAACATTCAACACATAACTAACTTCAGACAGTATAACAGAACTACAACCACAAACTGGAGCATTCAATACATAACTAACTTCGTACAGTACAACAGAACTACAACCACAAACTGGAGCATTCAATACATCACTAACTTCATACCTAACTTCACACCAACACATACCAACACACCAGGCAGCTCCATGCAACCCACTGCAGCACCATGATCTGGTCTGATCTGACCCGGTTCTCTGACTGTCTGCAGTGGAAGTAGAGCGACCTGAGTGAGCAGCTTAGACAGCACAGTAATCTAATCCTGTCCAGACACACCAGAGAGATCAGACGGGAGGAAGTCGGCGAGGAAGACCACCAGACGATGGATATGAAGGAGATGTAGAGCAAACTGTTCCAGCAAGATGAAACTAAGGTGGTGCACATTTGATTTATTGATTTCTTTCAGACTTCAAGGTAATATTTCTACATTGATTGATGAATGAATCCACATGGACAGAGCTGCTGAGCAACTTCTACTAAGTCACATAAGTGATGGAAAGTAACTAAGTACATTTACTCAAGCACTGTACTTAAAGTGTTAATCCTTAAGATTTCAGTCTTGATTGACTTAATATTTCTATGAGAGTGAAAACAAGTAAACTGATCTCAGAGTTCAGCAATCTGGAGTCTTTGTCTTCATACATGAGCTTCAAGTTTTCAAAACTGTGTGCAAAGTTTGATTTTTAATCTATAGAGACCCTTTTAGTGCAGACATCATGATGATGTCATGATGACATCACGACCATGTCACGGTGTTAGCTGGAGGTTAAACAAAGGAAAGACTGGAGGCTAACACTAGCAGTTGGCTAACGTTACACATCTAAAATGTCATCTTGCTGTGTTGTTGGCTGCCAGAATCTCGGTGGCTCCTGAACACAGGCGGTTCCCTGTCTGCCTGTACATCACTTTCTTTTATGAAACTCAGGTGTTCCCAGGTGTTTTATGAGCAGGACTTGGTCTTACTTAGCCTTCTTGCGGAGGAGTTTCTGGGACTCTGGGTAGTGCACCAAGATCTCTGCCAGGTCCTTCTTATCCAGGATGAAAAGGTTGGCAAATCCATGCGCCTTTACATTGGCCGTACGTCGGTTGCCTCCGCCTCCTGCCAGCAAACTAACCAATCAATGAAACAAGAGAGTTGTCACCCTTTGGGAGGAGGCTGCTTCACCCTCTCAGTGGAACCATGTTCAGAACTGGAAACAGTCTGGAGCCATGCTAGTTCATATGTTTTAATATAAAGTCTTCTGTGTCTCCAGAGGAGCTGCTGTGTAGTGTCCTATTGATTAATGTCCTCAAGTGATGTCACTCGAGTCAGTGCTGGCTGAAGACTACAAGTTAGCTAGCTAACGCCTCCTAGCTAAGTTAGCTAGCAGGCTATTGTTGGTGACGCGGAACATAGCTAAGTTAGCTAGCAGGCTATTGTTGGTGACGCGGAACATAGCTAAGTTAGCTAGCTGGCTAGTGTTGGTGACATGGATCCTAGCTAAGTTAGCTAGCAGGCTATTGTTGGTGACGCGGAACATAGCTAAGTTAGCTAGCTGGCTAGTGTTGGTGACATGGATCCTAGCTAAGTTAGCTAGCTGGCTAGTGTTGGTGATGACGAAAGATGTAGTTCACTGACTATTACAAACTTTCTGGACATGAAAAATGATCTTTAAAATGAACAAACATCATCTGTGTGATTCATGGATCAATTCAAACAGTATCAAATAAATATTTCTCTCTGTCTGTTGACTAACGTTCATACTTTTACTGAAAAAAGGCCAAATTGTGGTCACAGGAAGGGACGGGGCTTCACCTCCTTTCATATACAATGCTTTCATTGGGAAAGAGCTGTCTGGAAGTTTGTGCTATGCAACTCTCACAGGAATGAATGAGGCCCCGCCTCCAACGCTGCATCCTGTTCTCTATATGTATCCATGGTAACAGGTGTGAAATGACAGGAAGCAGCTCTGACCTGATCTCTCCGAACACAGATCCGGATCTGATGGTGACGAACACGGTCTGCAGGTCTGGACCGCCGACCACCTGAACCTCCCCCTGTTTAATGATGTACATCTCCCTCCCGATCTCCCCCTGCAACGCACACACACACACACATAGCTAGTAACAGAGGAGATGTGTATGTGCATGCGTGCGCATGCATGTGAACGCTTGCATGTGCAGACCTTTTTACAGACGAAGTCTCCTGGCAGGTAGACGACAGATTTGAGCCTTGTCAGCATGTCAAACACCATCTGTCGGTCACAGCCCTGAGGACAAAATCACATTAAACACATTTAGCACATGAAGAAAATCATGTAAAACACATTTATTATGCTGCGTGAATAATCAAATCTGATTGGTTAATCATGACATCTGTGGTCTGTCATTTCTTTATAGCAGACCGTTGGACCGCTATGGACACAGTTCTGATATTTGTGTCAAATTATTGATTTCTTCAGTATGTAGCCATGATGATCTCGGAACTAGGTGGACGCCCTTCAGGACATGACGAAGATGATTATAGAACTTGTTGGACGTCATTCAGGACAAGACAAAGGTGATTACAGACACTGTTGGATGCCCATCAAGATGGTATGACGAGATTTAGTGTCCTCCTGACCTGAAACAAGGCGACTTTACTGACGATGGCGTAGTTGACGTCCACCGCCATGTCCAGCCTCATTTTTGCAGGAAGTTGCACCAGCAGCTCCTGTTCATCTGCAGAGAAAAAAAAACACATTGGTCTGAGTGTACCTGAAATCAGCACGAGATGTTCAGGGACAATGCTGACTTCTGTAGTTTCTGTGAGTCCTGTAGATAAAACCAGAACTGCAGCACTCAGGAACTGACCTACACTATGAAGTGTGGATCTGAAGTACACTATGAAGTACTGAACTAAAGTACACTATAAAGCGATGAACTGAACTACCCTATGAAGTGCTGAGCTGAACTACACTATGAAGTACTGAACTTAAGTACACTATGAAGTACTAAACTAAAGTACATTATGAAGCGATGAACTGAACTACACTATAAAGTACTGAACTGAACCGCACTGACGTACAATAAAGACGCTATGTGGACAATAAAGATTCTCTCAGGAAAATGAAGATGCTATATCGACAATAAAGCTGTAAACAACAAACAGCTCTGACCATCTTCTGTTGACTGCCGCTGCTTACCCAGCATGCCCTGGCTCATCCAGGTGTAGTCGTACCACGTCTTGATGCGGTTCTGGACCTCTCCAGGGATGTTGTAGGAGTTCATGTACTTGACGGTGCTGTCCATGCAGGCCCGGTAGTAGTTCTCTCCGGCTGTGGCCGCTCCGACCACATCTCTCATCTGAGGACCAATCAGTGACCTTCTGTCACATCTTTACACATTGGATTCATTTTTATTCTCTGTTTGCTGTCAAGCTGAGCGTTATCATTATTCTTATCATAAACAGTGTCACTAAAAGCAGACGACCAGGAGGAGGAAATGAAAACACTGTGATGGTTGACTGACCTGACCGATCATGATGGAGAACGCAAAGACGCCAACGAAGTAGTTGATGAGCTGGAAGCAGATCTCAAAGACGGTGGTGGGGTCCGGCAGTCCACCGATGGTGATCAGCGTCTTCACGGCGAAATAGTAGCAGCGAATATAACTGGAAGAAACAATTCAAGCTCCATGTGATATCCTCTATTCAATATCAGTAAATACAGCCTTGTTTTGAGCTTCCTGGTGTCACCTCTCATGTCGTAGTGCACCATTTTATTTGACTCTGTCTTCTCTTCTCAGTAATGTTACATAAATATACTCGCACAACCCACAAAGATAGCAGTTAGGCAAAAAAATAGTAGACACTAATGATCACATCAATGATGATGACATCATAGGAGGTTCCTTATCCCCAACGACAACTGAATACAACTCATGTCAGTCAAATATTTCTCTAATTAAATGAGCCAATAAAATGACTGAATGGACACAGTGACGTCTACTGGGTTTTCTACCCGTGTTTTAGACATGGACTGTATATAAGAATCAGAGGTAGTGACATGACATGACATCAACGTAACGTCACTCAGTGGTTTGTGGACTGATGTTACGAAGCCTGAAGTTCAGCATTTTGCCGTCACCATCTTGGTTTTTGTCTGTCTCCATCCTGGTTTCTAGCTGTCGCCATCTTGGTTTCTCTCTGTCTCCTTGATTTTTGGCCATCTCCATATTGGTTTTTGTCTGTCACCATCTTGGTTTTTTGCCGTCACCATCTCAGTTTTTGGCCATCTCCATCTTGGTTTTTGGTTGTTTTCATCTTGGTTTTTGGTAGTCTCCATCTTGGGTTTCGGTTGTCACCTCCTTAATTTCTTGGCCGTCACCAACTTGGTTTTTGGCCATTGCCATCTTCATGTTTGGAACCCGAAGTGACACGGGAGGGCAGAGCTGAGTACAACTGAACACTAAATATGACATTTTTAGGTGACCAAAATGTTATAAATTTAGTTAACTCTGACAAAGTAAAATGATGTTGTGAAAGGGTTAAAGGGGTAAGACGAAAACACAGACAACTTCCAGACTGGACAACACCAGCAACCTGCCAAACACAAGGTATCCTCAACCAAAAATAATCCCCTGCTTTATGGTGTATTTGACTCTAAATGTGACCATAATTTACTAAATGAGCATCATGCTGTATTGAAGAAGACTTGAAACTAGCAATTAAGACCATAAACTCATATCTACAGTGTTTACTGAGGTAATAAATCAGATGAGACATAGGCTCATTTTTTCATAGACTTCTATACAACAAGAGGAGTCGCCCCCTGCTGGCTGGGAGACAGAATGCAGGTTGAACTTTTACCATAAAATGACAAATTGGTATTTTTGTTTTCACATTATTTTTCAAAAGCCCACAAAATGCAGCCCACTGTCTTTCCTGCCCAAGTCAACCAAAATTGGGTGCAAACCACCCCAACCTGGCAACACTGCATGCAGTCTTCTTCTTCACTGCCTTTATTGGCACAATGCTGCATATCTTTGCACATTAGCGCCGCCTGTAGATCTGTGGAGTGCTGTGAAACATTGACAGCAAGACTGTGTATTGTGTCACATGCGTGGTCACCCATCCACTCATGTAAAACCATTAGCTTTAACTAATATAGTACTGCTCAGTGGCTCATTTAATGTCACTGTTCTCCTGTAAGACTGTTCTTTTAAACACAATGAAAGTGTAACATGTTGGAAAACACTGGTAAAGAAAAAGGAAGCTGAATCAGTGCTGCTATTTGACAGTGTGGCGTGGAGCAGAAGAATCGGAAATGTCTCTTACGCATTGCCTTTTCCATTGTAGACCCACTTGGTGGATCCCAGTCCTTCATAGTCTGAGCCCCAGTAGAAGAGACAGGCGTTGATGTGCAGAGAGTACAGCAGATAGGTGGAGGTCCGGATCACCCTGACAGACATCAACATCATCACAGGTCAATGAAATAAAAGCACACAAATGTCATATACTAAAGTAATGACACATGGGGTTCCTCAAGGATCACTTCTGGGGCCCTTTAGCCTTTAATGTTTATATAAGATCAGATAAAAGTGAACATACAAACAATAAAGATTATCAATAAGGTTCAAAAAACAAATGTTTCTCCTTATTTCTCCTTGTGAATTTCTCCACTGTGGGACCAATAAAGGAATATCTTATCTTATCTTATTATCTTATCTTATCAGTTTTCTGCTGCTGTTCTCATGTTTCTGATGTCTGAATGCCACAAAACTTTCTGAACTTCCACCAGCACAAAACCACAGTGCCAATTATTGGGAGGACTTTAACCTGAACTTATTCTGAGCCATCACATGCCTGGTTTTGGTGTTCAAGATGACTCTAAACATATGGACAAGGACTAGGATGACAGCTGACATTTCATCAATTCCTCCACCAACAATCTGTCCTCACCTGTAGATGTAGGCTTTCATAGGTTTAGGGGTCAGGGGTTAAGGTTAGGGGTTAGGGGGTTAGAGGTTAAGGGTTGGGGGTTGGGGGGGGGGTTAGGGGTTAGGGGTTAGGGTTAGTTTCCTCTCTGCTCATGGTGGTGGTTGTTAGTAAATGATGAATGTGTCCTCACCTGTAGATGTAGGCTTTCATAGGTTTAGGGGTCAGGGGTTAAGGTTAGGGGTTAGGGGGTTAGAGGTTAAGGGTTGGGGGTTGGGGGTTAGGGGTTAGGGGTTAGGGGTTAGGGGTTAGGGTTAGTTTCCTCTCTGCTCATGGTGGTGGTTGTTAGTAAATGATGAATGTGTCCTCACCTGTAGATGTAGGCTTTCTTCATCACAGCCTCCATCCTGTCGTTGAACTCAAAGAAAGCCATGTACTGAAATACAGGAAGCAGCCAGCGCTTCATATTCATATGATATATTATATTTTATATTCAGCTGTCAGTATGAACATGAAGATATGAAAGAGATGGTGACCTTCAGCAGACGAGGGAACCTCAGCAGAGAGTTGACTCCAGTGAAATAGTAAAATATCTCCATGGGGAAGAGACTGATGACGTCCATCTGCAGGTGGATATAAACATCGACAAAAAGTCATTAATGTGTCATATCAACATACGAACATACGAACATAAGAACATATTAAGTCATTTACAAATTAACATATTAATACACTAACATATTAACATATTAATACACTAACATATTAACATATTAATACATTTACATATTAATATATGACCATATTAACATGTGAACATATTGACATATGAGCTATTAACATATTAATACATGAACATGTGAACATGTTAAAATATTAACATACACACATATGAACACACTAAAATATCCATCTCCAGTGAGGAGATGATGGATGGACGAAGATGATGGAGGAAGACAACACCATCCACCACAGAGACAACAGTGTCCACCAAAGAGACAACACCATCCATCATAAACACGCCTAGGTGAACTATAGAGGATGCATAGCCCAAGTACAATAATATAACAATAATATACATAATATTTCAGACAGGTCTGCGACCCCCTAGTGGGTCGCGAACTATGGCTTTAGAGTCAGCCTGGTCTGTATTTATGTTTGACAGGTTCTGTCAGGTTCTGGTCTTACCTTGAATCTCTCAGTGGTCATGTAGTTTTCTCTCATGTCCTTTTTATCACACTGAAATGAAACAGCTGCAGGTTAAAGGAGCTCCAATCACAGAGACAGATGTTTGTTTACGGGCTGATGTCACCGACCACAATGTCTCCTCCGCGGACAAACTGCAACCGGGGCTGAAACACCAGGATGTCGGTGATGTAGATAAGGTCGCAGGTGTAGTCAATCAGCAGCCACAGGTGGATGTTGTCGGGGGTTTGGTAGGGGAACGCCCACCGGACGGGAATCAACCACACATTCCAGTTCCACGCCGCCACCACACAGAAGAGCCAGATCACGTAGGTCAGGTCTGTGGACAAAGAGACAGGAAGTCCTCATCACTTCAGGTCAACGTCAGGACTTTTATTCAACTACTAGACTGGTATTTTACTTCATGCTACTTTCTACTTCCAGTACATACTACTAGAGTACTGTCCTGGTGAGACACCTACAGTACTGGAAAGTAAGTAGTAGACGGACTCTAGGTGTCTCACCGGTGAAGGGGTCCATGCTGGAGGGGAAGCGGTACGCCACAATAACGCGGAGCCAGTCGGGCAATGGGGGAAGTTTGGGCAGTTTTCGAAGTTTGGGCAGTCTGGGAATTTTCACAGGCTGACCCAATAGTTGAAAGGGGAGCACGTATTCCTTCTCCTCCTCTTCCTCTTCTTCTTCTGCTGCTGCAGGTGCATCATCCTTCTTCTCTGGTGGAGGAGGAGGAGGAGGAGGAGGAGGAGGAGCTTTGCTTGGGGCTGCAGAGATCAGACAGAATCAGACCATAATGTTGATTTCATACATATCTGATGTGATTCTGATTTTACAGGATAAATAAAAACAATTGAATCAATCAGTGTCAACATCCTGAACTGAAGAGAAAAACGTGAGGATGTGAAGAGATGAAGACAACAATCCAACAACATGATGAGTTCTTACAGGCTGAAGGACTTTCTTCCTCAGACTCATCTGGGTCCACCAGCCGTTCTTTCTGCCGCTCTGTTCGACCTTTAAAGAGCTTGACAAGCTCGCTCAGACGGTCCTGGATCACCACGCTGCCGACGCTGGCGGCTGACAGAGGACGTGTCCTGCAGGAAAACAGCAGCAGGACGGTAAACATGGAGGACAGAAGACATTGACCTGGACTAAGTGTGTCTGTGTGGTTTCTCTCACTCATCGTCTGCAGCCAGCAGGTCTCCCTGACTGGACCAGGTCTTCAGACCAGTCCTCGACAGTTCCTCATCATCCTCTTCTGCACACAGATCACCTACAGCACTGAAGGGGACACAACAGGAGGACATTAGGACATCCTCATTTTCACTTCTATAAAGTTAGTTATGCAATTTTGGTCACCTAAAAATGTCTTATTCAGCATTTAGCTGCACTTAGCACCACCTGATTATATCACCAAGATGGGGATGGCCAAAAACCAACATGGCAGAGCCAAAAACCAAGACGGTGACAGTCAAAAACCAAGATGGAGATGGCTAAAAACCAAGATGGTAAACTCAAAATCCAAGATGGTGGCGGACAGACACTAAGATGCTGATGACCCAAAACCAAGATGGTGATGGACAGAAATCCAGATGGTGACGGTTAAAAACCAAAATGGAGGGCCAAAAACTAAGATGGCAACAACCAAAAATCAAGATGGTGACAGCCAAGATAGAGAACTGAGGTTTCATAAGGTTATACCACAAACCAACGGCTGACACCATGGTGACTACGTCCACTTCTACAGTATTTTCTAATATAACATTTTTCAGTGTTGTAGGGGTCATGGTGCCCCATCAGACTCGTCTGTTACCTGAGCTTTGGCAGCGGGACACTCAGAGTGCTGAACTCTGGATCTGGGGTTGTGATGATTTTGGGGATGTTCAGGCCTTTTCTCAGCCCCACATCCTGATCCACATCCTCCACTCTCAGCATCGGAGCTTCACCTACACCTAGACCACAGCTTCCTGAGGGACAGAGCACAAGAACACCCGGCCGCCATGTTGAGTCGAAACAAGCATTATTGTAAGAGAATCTGGATTCATATTTGATCAGCGCTGCCTGAGTTTCAGCAGCAGTGACCGACAGCTGCTGTGGACACTGCTTGCCTCTGATTGGTTGTTTCTTTGTGGTCTATAAAATTCTGTTAATGCCATGAGGAGCAATAGCAGGAAGTAGATTATCTGTCTCATATACTGCTGTCAAGACACAGACAGTTTTATAAAAATAACTGTTTTAAATCATGAAAGAAAAAGATAGCAACTTTAGCTTTAAGCAGAGGGAACAGAGCACAGCACAACATCCACTTCCACCTGAGATCACCTGAGACGTGGTCAGCTGGCAGCACATGGTGAAGCAGTGCAGAGCTGCAGAGCATGATGGGAGTGATGGCGAGGAGGATGTGGGATGTTATCAATACAGAGGGGTTTGTTTGGCACTGTTTCCATCTACTCTATAGGGTTAGTCTATGGGTGTGCTGGAGAAGGACAGGGTTATGGCTGCTGAGGATGCTGGGAGTTGGAGTTAAGGCGTGTGAAGCGGCTGACGATGCTCATGCAGCACCGTCGCGCCTGCTTGGGGAGCTGCGACAGCTGGGCGAGCTCCGGCGGTGGCCTCGGCATGGACAGTTTGGGAGGGGCGAGGTAAAGCTCATGCAGCAGCTTCCTGCAGCTCTCCAGACACCCAGCAGCGAGCGGGAACCGAAGCAGAACACTCTTTATTGGAGAACAAATGTTGGGAACTGGACAGAGAGACAGTCAAATATAAGAACCATTAGGATTCATACTAAAATACAGTAAAGATTAATGTATATTAATGTGCAGAGCTCTCTAAACAGCCAGTGTTATTAATCAGCTATAATGATTTAGCGAAGGCTCGACCCTTGACCTCTATGAAGTCAGATAGATCAGAGATGTGGTCTGATTGGACTAAAACTGACTTAATGGTGTGATTGATTATTTATGAGCTCAGACTTCCTGTCACAGAGGTCACTGATTAGTGGAGCTGCTGTTCTCTGATGATGAAACCCAAATTCTGCATAAAATCCATCATAATTTATTTTATTCTGAAAGAGAAAAATGTGCATTAGCTTCATACATGAAGCTAATAAGAGACTTTGAGAGGCTGATAAATGGAAGAAGACCAAACGAGTTAATTATTATTGATCCTGATTTCAGTGATCTGCTCTCACCTCCACATCCTCCTTCTGCTGCTTCGGCCTGAGAGGAGAAGAAGAAGGAAGAGAAAATATTAATTAATTCTCAGCACACCCTGCAAGCACAATGAATGAAATACAATTTACACGCCTTCAGAATTAAGACTTAAACTGATATTCAGTTAAGCATCACACTTCATTCATTTACTATCAAAATAGTAAGTGGACCTTGAAGTAGGATCCTTTTGTCAAATTATTTGACTACTTTCTGCAAGGACAGTGGCACAGACATGAGATGACAAGAAACCCTGACCAGGAACCATGACAAGAAATTGTGACCAGGAACCCTGTCCAGGAACACTGGTCAGGAACCCTGACCAGGAAGTCTGACCAGGTGTCTTGACAAGGAACCATGAGCAGGAACCTTAACCAGGAACCGTGACCAGGAGCTGTGACCAGGAACCGTGACCAGGAACCATTTGGATCTTTATAGTCGGTGTAGGTTTCTCACGGTCAACAGACATTCTCAAGATTCCCTTAAACATCCTCCTTTGTCCATCTGCATCAGTGTGGTTAGAAATATTCAGACATGCTTGGAACATGGAACGTAATTATTAGGAGACCAGGCTGGGACAGGCTCTGTGGCCATA
>CAMQGK010000038.1:2070000-2210000 GCA_947000775.1 Pterois miles | reverse complement strand
TCCAGTCGTCGGCGGGGCGCGGCGGCAGTAGCCTAGGTAAATGGATCTTATTTAGCGGCGCGTCAACACGTGTAAGGGGGCTTACGGCTCATTACTCTGGGCTCCGATCCTCTCTGCTCACCCACTGATGGATGGCAGGGGCTGCTGGGAGGAGGCGCAGGTAGGCGGGCGGGAGAAAGAGAGCAGCGTGGACATCGACCTCACCCTCCTTCCTGCCTCCCTCCCTGCTTATGCTCTTTGATTTTACACTTCTTCTCCTCACTTTGTTTCGTGTACTTTTTTTTTTTCATGCTTTGAATGTGATTTTCATAACAGATGGCCGTATTTATCTTTTCTTTATCTAACTGACACATAAAAATGAAGACTAAATCACAACCAAAGAAGAATGTCAAAAAACAAATACGGTTAGGAACATTTTGCAAGTATTTGGTTTGAATGCCACGGTATACAATAGGCCTTTTTCCCTGCTGACATCTTGACACGTCTCAGCAGGAAAAGCACAGGTGTAATACAATGAGTGATGGCTGAATTCCACTTCGCTTCTTCTGCAAAGACAGGAGCTCGTTTCTCGTTACAGCAGGTGTTTTCCTGCTGTAGAATGCATGATGTGACACTTTATAAAGAGAACTCACTCATGGTATTCATGCTGTATGATCCTCTGATGCTTACCCTGAGGTTTCTTCCCGTTTTTCGGTCTTGTCGAAACAGAGGGTCCGATGACGCAGTCACACCAAAGTGAGCTTTTTCATTCGTTCAAAGTCAATGCAAAGAGGCAAATAGGCATGAATTTGCACGTGGCAAGGCGAATTATGCAATGCGAACATGCAAAATTTGGGTCAATTTCGTATTTGAGTGAGAAATTCATTTGATGCATTGTCGCGAAAGCCTTTCAGTGATGAGATTCTCCTGCTGCCATCACTGACGTCCTGACGTTGAATCAGAAATGGAGGAAAATAAATCTTGTAGCTGTCTGTGGTCGCCCAGAGCTACGAAAGTACATCATATCTGTACAGACACTGGACACAAGTCTGTGTATAAATGTGTGTAAAAACCACTGACTGTCTGTAGAATAAACAACAACATTGCTGTCGTATTTGTTGATGGAGCAGCTGCATAGTCTGGCACTGATCGATTCAAACTCCATTCAGAAAACAAGCATTTTAAAAGTTGTTTGCTTGTTGTCTTGTGGTCAGACCTGACAAAGCATGAATTTAGACTTTTTACAATTCTGCATTATTATGTAGTTATTTTGGCATCCTTCTGATCTGTTTATTCCTATTAAATCACAACACAATCTTTATTTTAGGTTCATACCACAGTAGTGACGTGGCTTTGCTAGATACAGTCAGTGCAGTGGCATTGTATGTGAATACAGCTCGCCACCGGGTGGCACGACGTGTTTGGTTTCCCAACATATCTCGGACTTCCACAACATGTATAAAGCAGCAACGGTAGTTATTTCTTCAATGGCTGATGGTCAAAATGGCGGAAAGAAAAGTTGTGAACCACTGAATATAGAAAAGCCCCTTTTCCTCCCTGGCCGGTCTAGAGCGAGTAATATTAATAAACACAAATGATCCCGGTGGTCCAAGTCATATGAGTAAAGAAAGGCAAAAATTGGTGTGAATAAATCAATGCAGATCTTTCTGTCCATTGCTTGTAGATAAAATGATCAAGACACAAGTTAACTGTTCGCCTTTAGAAAGTCATCGCCTGTAGAAAGTTTCAAAACACAAAAGGATTGCAAAGTCCTTCAGTATATGTAGATTTTTACGATGTTTTCCAGACCACCACAAAGAAGAAAGTGGTACCACAAATAGTAATCCACATTCCTCAAGATCCAACATCAACAGCAGTGAAACATTTTAAGTAGTGACAGAGTGCTAACAGACCTTTCATTATCATTGGAGGGGAGATGGATGGGAAAAAAACTGAAGTTTGGAAAACAAATAAGTATTTTTTGTGAGATCTCGTGAAAGTTTTTCAATCAGGTCATTAAAAAAAAAAAAAACAATGAAAAAATAGGTAAGTGAATTTTAGTTTAGTATATCTCCTGGTACTAGCTAGCTAGCCACTGTACCTTAGCTATGATCACGCAGAAATAAGACAGTATCTTAGCTGACGTGTTTCATCCAGTGAAGCGGGGAAGTGGCAGATCGAGCGAGACCAGCTGGGGTGAGTTCATCCCAGTATGAAGCATGCAGGCATCGTAGCTTCAGACAGAGAGAGCGTCACTATGAGGCTTTGGGTGTGTCATCTTTCTAATTACGTATTTTCAGTCCGATACTTCAGCAGTTTTACAACAAATTGCGACTTTCTTGACTAGCAGAATTATGTTTTACATAGACAAACGTCAAATATGTGACTCATGACACAATTCCCACCAGAGGGGGCGGGACTTCAACTCTCACTAGAGACCCTAAATAAAAAAAATTGCAAAAGTTTTGCAAGATATTACAAAATTTTCTTGAAAGTCTTCCACAATATTTCTATTTTTAAACCTTCAGTCCCCCCTCCCCCGCCGATGTCTCCGTAGGAAACAAACACATTGATGCACATCAACACCACAGTAAACTTTTACCCTCCACACCTGTTGTTCTTTAGAGGCTTGTGGGTCTGTGATTGGCTCAGTAGGTGGTAAATTTGAGGTCAGGCCTGCTGCTTTCAAACTCTCTACAGCACCAGTCCTCTGTATGTGGTGAACTTTTAAACCCTTACATTAGCTCCCTGACACTTAATTGTTACCAGCACACAAACCTGCACTGTAAACGTCTCAACCATGACACACAGCTACCACACACACACACACACACACACACACACACACACACACACACACACACTCCCTCCCATATACTGCTTCCAAAGCATTGAGTCAAGTCCCTCTCTCTTAAGCTCGTAGAGCATTCCTCTCCTTCATGGAAGCAGGGCCCTCCTAGTGAAGCGCTTAATTGGCTGCAGATTGCTCTTTAACCTCAGGGTTACACCGTGCACACGCAACAACACACACACATACACACACACACACACACAAGACACAGCGACACACAGACAGAGGCAAATACACACACGCACACACCTCTTCTGCAGGCTGTTAAAGTCTTAAGGGAAATGGAGTGTGGTTTTTACAACTCAGTGGGGAGGTCAAAGGTCAACAGATTTATAACAATCTCTAAGGATCTGTCAGTCAAGGCAAAGATGCCAAGGCAACTGCTACACACACACACATTTGGATGCTTACTCAGTCTTCTCAAAGTGCCTTCTTTGCTGTTTTTCGTCTCGTTTCAATGTCTCTGCATAGACGGGGGAGATTTTTTCGTCTCAGTCTAGTCAAACATGCTGGACTGGATGGGATGCAGACCACATGACTTTAGAGTTGATTCAGCCGGTTTTGGTCTTGCCAGTCACCTCTGTGCGTTTAGCCCAAATGGGACGTCTCAGTCCCAGGGCTAGCCATTTCAGCCCTCTGCCCAACTGGGCTGGCTGCGACGGTTCGGCCCTTTGCTTTGCCGTCCAACAGAGACATGTGCGTCTGTCTGCCTATCCCACTGGGACAACTGTGCTCCTCTTCTAAACAAAAGCACTTGCTGTCATTGAGATTAAACTGTGGCTTGAGAGAAAGAGGGGTTTTTGGTGTTGCAGGCCTCTTAAAAGTAGTCTCATCAGTGTTAAGAGAATTTTGAATCAACATATGCAGAGCTAGACTTTGTGTGGACATGTAATGAAATGGTGTTGGACATTTCTGATACATGTCCTATAATGTAATTCAGATATTTTTTTAGTGCTGTCAAAGTTAACGCGATAACACGTTAATGCAAATTCATTTTCAACACTCGACACTAGTTTTGCGTATTATATTTCACGCATTAATGCAACTTGTGATTTTTAGGTTGTAGCAGACTCAGTTTTAAAGCTGAAGAGACCGGCATCATATGAAACTGGAATTGAAACTAAGTGAAATGTACAAATTTGTCTTCTCAATCATGTCCATGCACATATGATTTTCTGTGCATGGGTATGCAGTCTGAATCCTGCATGGGGAAGGCAGACAAATACTAAAGCTAAGTAAATACTAGAGCTGTCAAAGTTAATGTGATAATGTGTTAGGGCAAATTCATTTTGACGCCACTAACTTTTTATGTAACACGTTAATGCACTTTGAGCTATTTTAGGTTGTAATAGTTTTTTTCTAATGAATCTATTGGTACCAACCATGTCATGCTGGCTCATCGTCAGCGACACTAAATAACGCTTCAAACTTCCGCAAAAATTTGGCAAAGAAAAACTGGAACAGACATTTTCAAAGGGGTCCCTTGACCTCTGACCTCCAGATGTGTGAATGTAAATGGGTTCTCTGGGTCCCCACCAGTCTCCCCTTTACAGACATGCCCACTTTATGATAATCCCAGTCAGTCTGGATCAAGTCATAGTCAAATGAGCACTCTGACACACTGACAGCTGTTGTTGCCTGTTGAGCTGCAGTATACCATGTTATGATTTGAGCATATTTTTATGCTAAATGCAGTAAGTGAGGGTTTCTGGACATTATCTGTTTTGGGTCATTAGTTGATTAGTTGATTTCCAATAATTAAGCTATAGACGTGTTTGCATAGAGCAGCATTTGTACACTCCCATGTTGATAAGAGTATTAAATACTTGACAAATCTAACTTGAAAGTACATTTTGAACATATAAAAAATATTTTAGTCATTTGACAGCTCTAAATATAATTTTTTTCTACATTTTTGTTACCATACTGTATGTGTGCATGCGTGGGGGTGCTGGCCTCTTCCCTCACTACTCCCCGTTGTTTATGATACATGGTGGATGAGCTTTTCTGGATGACTCACTCTCCTCTTCCAGAAGAAATCAAGATCTCTGTGTTTCTCTCCCAAATTAGCTTTTGCACTTTTTTATCCCAGAGCATGAAGGGACTGACTGCTAATACGATTGTGTTCGATGGAGAAAGAATGAGACTGAAAGAGAGACAGAGGAGACGAAAGAGAAGGAACATTAGTTATCTGAAGCAGCGAGTCCGTTAACATCTAAATGCTGCTTTTTGACGAGCTCGCACCGCTGTCGAAAAACACACAATTTATACAGATGTCTGGTTTAATGAATGATAAGTTTCAAGGAAAAACATTTAAGAGTATTTTTTGAAAAGGAACAAAGGAGCCTGGTAGAGAGTAGTAATGCCTGCCAGTCATTTCCATTGTACAGGCTTATGAATGATTAAGCTACTGTAGCAAACAAGGGCAGATCATATTACGGACGCCATTTTGTCAGTTCCCCCTGCAATCTTTCATATCTCCACCAGTCGTTTACCAGATTTATTCCAAACAGGGTGATGGTGGTGTGTTTATTTATGTGTGTGTGGGGAGGGGTTGCAGGCAGGGTGGCATGCTCAGAGTTAATACCACAAATTGTTGTTAGATGCAGGTCTGCCTCTGCCATGCGTTTTGGACAGGAAGGTAACGTGATTGGCTTTGTTCAGTCTTCCTGGCAGCCGACACCAGCTGACATCTGTTCCCTCCTAACCACTCAGACTTATCTCCATCAGGGAACACACACACACACACACACACACAGACACACACACACACACACACACACACACACACACTATATCACACAGAACAGACATGTGCGCACACACCGATTCACACGGTCATACACACAGCCGTACTTGTGCTCATGAGGGGGAGAAAAAAAAAAAGCACACACATACTGCAGACGCTCGCACACACACGTGAGCTAATTTTGTGATAATGGAGAGTTCAGTGTGCCAGTTGTATGTGGGAAGCAAATAAATGCATTCACATATGTGTGGAAAGCTAAAAAAGAACTGATCACAAAGTAAGACAGAAATGGCAGAAATCGACATTGTATTGAAATTACTGCGAACAAAAACTGGACTGTGTGGCATGAGTTGGAGAGGACGGGAGTAAGCGGCTGATTTGCTTATGCGTTCAGGGCTGATTGTGGCGGCTTTGCAAATCTTATTGCGTTGCTAATTTAAATTATTGGCGGCCGAGTCCCTGGCACGGAGGCCTGGGCGTATATATCTTAGACATGTGGAATCTGAAGGCAGAGTGGCATGAACACTTTTCCGGGTAGACGAATAAAGAATATCAGTCAGTTTAGCCTCTCTTAAGCAAATAACTGTCTGCAAAACTGGCTGGTGTATAAAGGGCTTTTTTTTTTACCTCCTCTGAGATGAGAGGGTGAAAAAAAATGTAGAAGAAGAAAAAAATAAAAAGACAGAGGTCTGCGTGTGAGAGGGGGAGGCTGTTTGAAATTAGCCCTCCACTCTGGGGTCCTGGGAAATGAATGTGACATGTCCAGATTTGGTGTTTTTGTTGCAATTACCAGAAAACACCAGATGAATTCTTTGCAAGCCATGTGTGCTGGTTTGTGTATGCATGAGTGTGTGGTGAGCGTGTACACATATGGATGTCTGAGCATGTGTGTGTGTGTGTGTGTGTGTGTGTGTGTGTTTGTGTGTGAGAGCAGGTGGCGGGCATATTTGAAGATGACAGTAGGGGTCTGACCCATGCCAGGCCCAATAAAGCGGCCTTGTGATGGAGCTTATGTGACACACTGTCCCCGGGGCTCTGAGGGCTCGCTCTCCCCTCACACACACACACACACACACACACACACACACACACACACACACACACACACACACTCATACAGCCTCATTTCCCCGGTGGTGCTCCCCGTCATATAGCGAAGGCTTCGCTCGGATCAGCGCAGCGTACGTGTGAGGCCTGCGTGTGGTCTAATGACGACACGCTAGTGCGCTATAGATCCAAGTCACCTCTGCGTTTTGTACTCAGTTACTCGTATTTCCAGTTGTAACAACCACCTATGAGTGTTTTGAAATGTTTTGAATGCTGCTTACACTTGCAGAGTTGAGCTGAAGTCATTTGGAGTCGATCAGTGTTGTGCTGTGCGTCACACTAAACTAGAAAAACCACAGCAGGATACACAGAAGACTCGTATGTGCAGTCCTACGATAATGAAATTTGAAAATGGCATCTCTGAAAAGTTTTACCAGACTCGTCTTTTTGTTTTCGACCTCAGAAATTAGCCACCCATAATCATTTCCACAGATCACCCTTTTATTGAGAGATCACATTCTACATGTGCAATATTTCCTTAATGTTATGATTAGGGCTGGCAATTGATTAAAATATTTAATTGTGAATAATCATGATTGTACATATTTAATTGCTATAAGTCACAAATTATCTGTTCAAAATGTATCTTAAAGGGAGTTTGGTCAAGTATGTGGTATTCTTATCAACATGGAAGTGGGCAAATATGCTGCTTTATGCAAATATGTGTATATATTTATTATTGGAAATCAATTAACAACACAAAATAATGCTAACTATTGTCCAGAAGCCCTCACAGCCTTTTAGCATCAGACATGTGCTCCAATCATAACATGGCAAACTGCAGCCCAACAGGCAACAACAGCTGTCAGTGTGTCAGTGTGCTGACTTGACTGTGACTTGCCCCAAACTACATGTGATTATCATAAAGTGGGCATGTCTGTAAAGGGGAGACTGGTGGGGACCCAGAGAACCCATTTACATTCACATATCTTTAGGTCAGAGGTCAAGGGACCCCTTTGCATGTGGCCATGCCAGGTTTTCCTCGCCACAATTTAGTTTGTAGCATTATTTATCCTTCACGATAAGCTAGTGTGACCTGGTTGGTATCCATGGAGTCATTAGGTTTTCTATTTTGATATGATGCCAGTATTTAGCATTAAAACTGAACCTGCTTTGAGCTAAAAATCACAAGTTGTGTCAATGCATTACAGAAATTAGTGGCGTTAAAACTAATTTGTGTTAACTTTACTTTGACAGCCATGGTTATAATGTTAGATAAAAAGTATGAATCAATACTGAAAAATATCCTGGATTTTATACTTTTATCACAGCATTAATAGACCAAACTAGTCCACAACGCTTTCTCTTAGAACTCAAACAGATTTTTAAAAAATAGGCCTGCTCCGAGTGTTGAACACACCCTCTGTGAATAGAGCCATAAGGCTAACATGAGGAAGGGAAGCCAGAGTGGTTCCATCATAGATCAGCTTGACAGTAATGCTGTGAGGCAGACACAACTGTCTCGGGGACAGAGAAGAAAAAAAGGTTGGATGTTACCTGTCAGATAAACAAAAATCCATCTGATCTCACAACTCGTACGTTCACTCTGATGCTCTGTCTCACTTCCTCCCTCCGCTGTGCTGTTGGGAGGGTGAAGCACATATCGCATGTATTCCATCAGGCCAGGACAGAGGAATGGCTTAATGTGAGTGTGTGGTTATAATAAATAGAGAGTCTTTGACACCTTACAGGTGCATACAGCAACTTCACACCTTGGTGGCTGGGATGGCAGCTGCAGACAGAGAGGTAATTACCTGGGAACTGCTTTAGTTGTAACGTGATGTCAGCACATACTGTCCAGTACTGCATGTTGCCACGCAGGAGTACCAACTGATACGCAAGTATGGAGAAAGTGTCACGTACTGTAGCAGTGAAGTCCGATTACTTCGGACAGGGTGCTCACTCGCTGGTCTTTAGTCGGTAGCTGGACTGTGACGTTTCCATGTGTCACCTAATGTTAATAAACAGCCCGGTCGCACAACAGTTTGTGAAATAGTCACAAAATTTAGTGTATTGATTTGTGTACATAGACAGATTTCTTTGTGATGCTCAGCACAAAATCAATTCATATGTAATCCGCATAATAGTGAACCGGAAAGTATAGAGACCAGCCAACGGGGTGAATGGGTGGGTAAAAAAAACTTTCACCCAGGAGCCCACTGTTCACGTCCCGTGTCAAACCACAATTCAGAGTTGATATTTTTGTCACGTAACTTCTGTACTTAAGTTATGTCACTTCCGGTGTTATTTAAACCCAAACTGTGATCTTTTCCTAAACCTAACTGAGAGGTTATTTGAGAAGACTGGAGCGGAAATTGACAAGTACATCACATGTAGCTGTACATAAAAAGATGTTGTTGAAAGTCGTGCGCAGCATCACAAAAACAAGGTGTCTATGTTCACAAATCAAATTTTCAAAATCAAAATTTGCCGTGAGACTGCGTTGTAGTAAACCAAGATGGCGGTGCATGAACAACGTGAGGCTCAACATCTATCCAGATTTTGCGAATTAGTAACACATTTCAGCATTTACATTGACTTTTTCAATGTGGCCGTTTTAACAGTCTCAGTCTCGTTATTGATCATAACGGCGGTGCTCCTAGTCTGTAAGATTATTTTATCTGACAAAATATTCTGCTTCAGTCCATAATTTGTTGGCATTTAGCCGTTCATGTTCAACATTTTCACTGTGGTGTAAAAATGATAATCAATAGTTTGGACTTTTTTTAAGTGCACACAGAATAGACAGCTAGCTCAGTGAAGAAATACTCAATTTGACAAAAAGGTTTGCTGTATTAGAATCACAGTGGAGGCATGTGAACTTTTGTCTAATCAAATCTGCGTGAACAGGATTCGTCAGTACTGCTTGGAGTAGTCAGGATGCTTCAAAAATCAAAGGCCTGTTGTCAACAGATTCTGCATGAATGAATGTTGTTGATTTCAAAGCTGCCATTAGAGAAGTTGGTTATACATTTATTTTCATAATTGATAAGGAAATGCCTTTTAAAGAAGGGAAAGTAAGAAAGAATAGAAGAAGGAAGGCACTTTTTCAGTTGCATCTTCCAGTTATTTCACATCTCCTTTGAAAAAAACAACCTCAGTGGACTGACTGTGTAGGTATGCATACACCATGCACTGCCGTTGCGAGCGTCCATTTTCTCATTTTTGATGGCTGGCTTATGCTATTTCAGTCCTGAATCTCCAGCTTCTCCCCCCATTATCTCCTGTGTAATGCTTTGTGTCCTTTGCCATTGTTTATCGTAATGATTGGATTTTGTGGAGGGAATATCATGCTCTCTCAGCTATTTATTTCATTTCAGTTGAAGTTACAAGTTTTGCAGTCTGTGGATTTTAGGAGACCACGTCTTGAGTTCAACATAACGTGGCTTAGGGACTTTGTATATTTGTACTTTGTTGTTTGTCTCTGAGCACATCCAAAGATGTAATATGGGAGAACAATTTCAAATTTAGCAAACTACTGTGGAAGAAGAAGTCTAAGTTGGGAAACCTAAGGAGTATCTGTGAGAGGCTGCGAGTGTAAGGATCTAATGTTGCTAAATAAAGAGCTTGTCTGATAATGGGATTTACGGTTCAATATACACTGTGTAGAGATAGCCAAGCTAAAAGCTTTAACTTACCAATGACACATGAGATGAGGAATACAATCTGAGTAGTCCATATCAAAATAACAATTAATGGCAGCCATCATTCCTGATAAGATGAAAGGAACCTGGTCACATGACCCTTTCCATTACAGCAAATATACATCTCAAATTTGTAGGAAACATATTTCATATCTATGCTGAATTGCTTAAGTCTACATTCACATGTACAGCTTTTTAAGAAGAGCTAATACAGAGCTGCAGGAATGAGTCCTAAAAAAAGAAGAAGAAGAAGAAGATAGTCCTTTATTAGTCCCACGAGGGGAAATTCAATTTTTTCACTCTGTTGTTAACTTATACACGGTACATGCAGACCCGAACACACACATGCACAAACATGCAACAATGGAGAGATGTCAGAGTGAGGGGGCTGCTCCTGACAAGCGCCCCGAGCAGGTGGGGGTTTGGTGCCTTGCTCAGGGGCACCTCGGCAGTGCCCAAGAGGTAAACTGGCTACCACTCCAGCTACCAGTTCACACTCAGTTCTTGGTCCATATCGGGACTTGAACCGGTGACCCTCCGGTTCCCAAGCCAACTCCCTACAGACTGAGCTACTGCTGCCCCCATTGTAAAACCTGAAAGCCCTTCCAGGTGCCTTGTCTGGAAGTTAGGGATGGGATGGGTAAAAATCTGAACCGTTCGATTCGCTAGATTCACAGTTTTGGTCCTATATGTGTCGTTCAGTTCATTTGAAATAGTTTAGGAGGCCGATTGTGTCTTTTTTCCATCCCGTTTATTGTCACACTAGAAGACAGAGAGGTAGAACACATGCGCAGTGTAACTGGAGCTGCAGTCGTACGTTGTTATTGGCTCAGTTTTGGTGAGGGCGGACCAGATTTTACTTCGCATGTGTTGTACCGTCAGAGATACAACGTGTTGATGATGTGTGAGCCAGCCTCGTTCCTTCTCAAACTTCTCAGCTGGCAGAGACACTGAAGTGCAGAGTATGGCTGTTATTCTGTTAAGGAAATGGCGAATGAACACGATAAAGTACAAGTAGAAGATCCACCAGCATCGTTTCGCTCTGCTGTGTGGGAACATTACAGATTTGGTGTTACCAAAAACCGTGACCCCAAATCGTGATATGAACCAAACTGTGAGTATAATGCACCGTCCCCCCCCCCCCCCCAGTGGAAGTCAGTGTTTTTTTTGAATGGGTTATTAGTTAGATGACTGAAATAAGGTCTGCGGTTAACATAAGCTGAAGAGATTTTTTTGCATTTTGTTGTATGACATAAAATACAACAATACATACCCCACTCGTGAAACTGTGTCTTATAAAAGGAGGTTGCTAACAAGCTAAATGAAACTGTTGTCTATACTCATGCAACCATGGTGTTATTTGTTTATAGCCTAACGTTAGCTTTTTATTTCTGCCGATCGCATTCACACTTCAAAAATCATAAAAACAGTGTTCATTTGTGAAGATTATATTGTTGAACAATTTTTTTTAGCATCATAAACAGTTGTTTGCCACAGATCTTACTTACTGCAATAATCTCAAAATCCCATGAAAAAAATGCCTTTTTGGCAATTGAACCAAGGGCAATGCTAACTTCCTGGTTGGCCTACAAAAGTACGTCATTCCTGGAGCACTCTATTGGCCTACAAAACCACAACAACACTGAATATTGTAAGTAATTGTCAGCTTTGTCCTCTATTTATTTCTTCCTTTCTTGCTTTCCTGTCCCTTTTTCTTTTTTTTTGTTCTTATGAATGAGATTATTTTTTAAACGGACATCCTGTCTTCATTGAGAGTTTGTGGGAAGAGTAAAAGGAACAAACTGAAATACAGAGAAAAATGTTTGTATTGAACCTTTTTATTTCCATTTTCAGAGCTTTATAAAGCTTTCGCTCAGCATGTTTAAAGTTATATTAACTTCTCTCAAGTGGATGCTTTTCACTCTTTTTTATTTCTCTTTCCTCCTTTTTTCCTGAAGGATTTATTCTCCTTGATGTATTAGGCTTCAGTAATTGGTAAGTGGTCTTTAGAGTCCGCCTTGTACTCCTGAGTATTTGGATAGTAATTTGACATTTTAATATCACCGAAAGACTTGCACAAAATCACGATTTGACCTCAGCTCGTATCACCTAAAAGTGTCCGAGAAGGATTGCACAATTAGAATCACACTTTGCACGTCTGAAGAAAAAAAGCTCAAGGTGATAAAGTATAAATTTATATCGCCCTTTCTCCCCCTCTAAGCTCTGTGGGCGAAAAAGTGTGAACTAACAAGCGTCCAGCAGCTTGTAACACAAAGGGCCGTCTACACATGTTATTCAAGAGAAGCAGTGGAGTCTGGCCAGGCACTGCCGTTAAAAAAGAGTGAGTGAGAGGGGGAGAGTGAGTAAGCAAAGCCGTATAGTGATTTGCCATTTATAATTGGCCTGCAATGGTAGATGGTGGCTGGCAAGGACTGTTTTTTTTTTTTTTTTTTTTTTTTTTTTTTCTTAAACACAATCTGTGCCTGCGGTCGGGGCGATGCATCGCTAATGACAGAAAGCCAGAGTGGTGTGGAAGCACAACAGCGCCTGGTGGCTACAAGGCCAGTACTCGCAAATATGTTCTATCAGATTTCACATAGATGATGTTTCATAGTAACAGATCATAAAATTGTGGGTACACTCTAGTTCAAATGCTTCATCTTCACAAGTGAAAAAAAATTGTGGGCAAAAGTCACATTGCACATTAAAGGCCATTAAATACGTTGCCAAATGCCGCATTTGAAACCTTTGTTTATCCACCGATATTCCACAGAGCTTCCCTGCTCTTTGCCAGTGGCACTCGGCTTATACTCCACGCAGCACACACTGGTGGCTGCCCATTAAAAACACTGAAGCAGTTGGGGGTGAAGGTCTTAGAGAACCAGCCTCAAAGCAACAGTGTAGAAATACATTTATTAAAATAGAGATCTTATCCAAAAATGACCAGAAAACACTCAGTCCCAGTCCAGAATAGACCGGACGATAATTACACCCAATTCAAAATGTGGTCGACCCCGACAGACCCATGATACGCCACCGTTTAACGAGCAGCTGTGGTGCAAAAGAGCAGAAACACCAACAAGTCCTCTGAATTAAACTTGTAGTGTATTTGTAATTTTTAGGTTTGTATTACAGATTTTGTTATTGGAAGCAAAAGACAAGAAAGCAAATGGCTAGGCCAAGAGTAGCTCAGTCCCAATGCTGATGCCCATGCATATAAGCAAATACAGTCAGCCAAATGAAAGAAGACATGAGGTCAATAATATGAGCCTGCTAAGCAACGTATCAGTAACTACTTGGTTAAGATAAGGGAACAGTTGCAGCCATTGTCAAATGAAACCAACATTGACGAACGGCGGTCTCCTGTGTCTACGCTTTGTTGAATCCACTCGACCTCCTCCCTCTGCACAATCTGTGGCTTTATAACAACTTTACACTATTTCCTCTTCCTCTCCTGACCAATGAGGATCACAACTTCTGTGTTTGCAGCTGGAGGGCTTTGTGAGCATAAACATAAATCTTTTTTGGGCATCTACTAAATCAACTTCTTGGGAGGACATTCTCAGCGACACGTCCTACAAGTCAAGATCACAGTCTTACACTCTCACCTTAAAAGAACTACATTTTCCTGCAATGATTGTGATGCATCACAGCTGATAGCGAGTCTGCCTAGATCCATTTGGATATTAGACGTATTGACACACCGAAAGGCCCACATTAATTGAATGGGACCCTACCCAACCTGATTAGAATGTAATTTGGACCCTGTTTGACTTGCATAGCAGGTTGGGTCTTGGAAAACTAAGTGGTCCTGTGACCGATCCTGTGACCTCCTCTAGTTCGGGGTTGAGTGCCGTGTTCAAGGACATTAGGGCAGTATTTAATGAGGGAGAGGACCCATTTTTCCAAGTCTGTCAGTCTGGAGACAACCCATTCTCACCCCAAATACGTCAAACTCTGACGATCCCTGTCTCTTGTGTCCTTCACCATCTAGTCCCGACGCACCGAGGTACCCTTTAGCACTGGTATGTGACGCACCAGGCTTTCAACCAACTCCAATGTAAACCCATCTGTTATTACTATGATCACAGCCACTCGTCAAATATTGCCGTTTGGTGAGTGCCCCGTTGACATCCGAGACCCGACACTTGGGGTACCCCTCTTGCGTTACTTTTGGATGGACCAGGGATGCCGTGTCAATATATGCTCATTACATGAATAATGTCCTTTCAAAATAAATGTCCGTTTTCACAGGAAGTTAGCTTGAGGCAACACAACCTCATAGTTAGGGTTAGGAAATGTTTGACGTTAACTTCTGTGACTAGTGACTTGCATGAGTGGCAGCTCACGTGACTCACAGGGCTGACGACAACAACGACTCGCATGACTAACGACCGTTAGACCGACCGACTAACGTCAGCGTTACTTTTAGTTTCATACGGGATACAGACAGTGGTCTTCTGTTGAAGGTCTTTTTTTTTAACAAAATCATAGTCGACTAAACCCAAAATGAATGATTAGTCGATTAACAGGGGGCAGCTCTAATGAAGCGTGAGAAAGCCCACTTAGGGATGTGGTAGGATGGTTAGGTCAAACAATTACGGACTTTCACCCAGGAGTCGTGTCCAATACATTTGTTTGGTCACTTACGCCCCACATATTTAAGTTATGTAAGAAGCGTAGTTTATTTTACATCAAACTTCCGTCTTTTCCTAAGCCTAACCAAGTAGTTTTGTTGTCTAACCTTAACCACGCAGACCTTAAAAACTAAGTAAACCTACGTTATTTTGAAACAAGACATGTTCAAAAGTGACAACAGCGCTAAGTTTAAAGCTGAGGGCCAAGCGTCGGTATTTGATAAGTTGGGAGTGAGAATGTGTTGCTAGAGAATCAAACCAATAACCTTCCACAAAACCTTTTCTAATCCCGATATTATGCCCCCCTCCACACACACACACAGCGAGGGAGGGGACTCTTGGGCTGGCAGAACAGGACCCAGATGCCCCGCCATGGATAAGGTTTTTTTGATAAAGAGCCACCACCCCCCCATCTCTTCTCCTTCCTGATGCCTCCTCCATAAACAATGAAAAGTTAATGAAGAGGTAACTTAATGATGTAATGAATATGGCGGAGCCCAAGGTCAAAGCTGGCTACAGTCTGGAGCTGGGCACAAGACAGGGCCAGGTGATAACACACAGCTTTAAATGCCTCTCGCTCACACACATAATCACAGAGGCACAGTCTCTGTATGCATGTTGATTTAAATATTATTTGTCAGCTGGCATTGAGAGAACAATAAAACATTTTGAATTGTCTGGCAGAATATGCTTCGTAGCTTACGTGTGTGCATCTGTATGTTTAAGTGTGTGGTGGAGGGAGGTGGGTGCATGGAGGGATAAGGGTGTTGAAGTGCTGTGGCTAGTAAGAGTAGAGCGGTGTTCCTGCATGTTTTAAATTGGTGTGTGCATTTGCAGCTGTATGTGTTTGTGGCTTATGCATTCTTTCCTGTGTGAGTACAATATGCACATTTGTGTGTGTGTGTGTGTGTGTGTGTGTGTGTGTGTGTGTGTGTGTGTGTGTGTGTGTGTTGACAGTACAGGGACTTGTTCTGATGTTGAAGCCGGTGATTAAAAATTGAAAAGGTTTGAATGACACAGTAGAGAGTTTGGCGGAGCCAGGTACGATCGATGGAGCTCTGGTGAATGGCTACTACCCCTACTTGTTGGGCTGGAGAGCACTTGGGAATGTGTTTGTGTAAGGCAGAGAGAAAATGTGTGTGTGTGTGTGTGTGTGTGTGTGTGTGTGTGTGTGTGTGTGTGTGTGTGTGATATCCTTTAAATAGTCTAAACCTGTAACACTTAAATAAAAAAATATTTTCCCGGCACGAGCGCTGGCAGCACAGCACTTTCACTTAGACTTTGCTTTAGACCAGCCTTGCCACAATGTTAGAAAACGCCGGATCGGCGTGTCTGACAGTGGCTGTTTCTATCTCTAATGCCAACCCATCACATCGGATTCATTGGGAAAAGAAGCACATTGTTAGTGCGCAGCTCACCCAGCAGACAGGTGCTCTCCGTCTTCGATCTGTTTGGCCTCCGCCGGGCTAAAGAAGTGTCTACACCTCACTTTATCCCCTTATAGCCTCTTACACCGCACAGCGTATGGGGGAGGGGAGGAGGAGGCTGAGGGAGGTCTGAACGGAGAGGATGTAGAGGGAGGGATGGCAAGGAGAGGGGAAAGAACAGAGCAGGGTTAGTGGTAGTGAACCAGGAAGACAGACAAACAGTCCACCATCCTTCGCCTTTAAACTTGTCTTTAGTCTGGTTTAAAACTGAGTTTCTGCCAGTTGAGTTTAAAGCTGGAAGTTGGCAGATTAGAACAGATGTGATTAAAATACAGTGTTTTTATAAAACAGACACTATATCCTGACATCCTATATCCTGTTTGAGACAGGCAATCTGAAAAAAATAAATAAATCTAAATGTGTCTCGGTGTCCTCCGGTGTCCTCCGGTCCTCCTAATGATATCTGCAGAGCCTGCTGTCTCCGGCTCTGATTGGCCGTCAGTCACTGGTGAACTGTGATCAAACTAGGCAGCGCTGATCACATGTGAATCACATCATTTACCTGTGTAAAACGTTTTCAGAAACACGTTTTAGTGAACTGTTTAGTTGTAAAATGAGAAAGTTTGTGGCCTGGCAGTCAGTTGAGGAAATACCAAGCAAACTGTCTCATTTTACTTTCACTAAAACATGTTTCTGAACATCTGAGGTGAGAAATCGCCATTACAATAAGAAATAAGAATATTGGTTCATATTTGTTCAGCGCTGCCTAGTTTGACTTACTGGAATTCAAAAGTGATTGACAGCTGCCGCTGTTGAATGAACAGCCAATAGGAACGCTTTCTCTCTCTGAAATGACCTGTGATTGGTCAAAGTCCCCCATCACGGGTTAGATGCCTGAAAACAGAACAATGAGGAGGCGCCAGCAATATTCCACCTACTGTCCCTTTAAACTCCACAAATGAGATTATTTGTGCATCTCTAGCAGGTCCACTTATGAGAAACACTTGTTTACCCAAAACACACATTTTACACCTGCTCACATACTTTGGTCTGTCTGGTCAGAGGCTATGTTTAACTAAAGTGCCGTGCTGCATTCAGACATGGCGGCAAGCCGTGGTAGCCTGTCGCAGCAGCGCAGACATCGTAAAGGCCAGCGTGGGTCACGCCGGAGCCTCCCTTTCAGAATAAAATGGTTTTGCAGGTTGTTCCTTTCTCACTTTAATCCACAGGGAAAATAAGAATGTTTCTGTATTTCTCATCATGACGATATCACCAAGCTTTTAATACAGTGCAGCTTTTTTTTTTTTTTTTCTAGTGGCAGTGTGAGGTCTTGTCTCCTGTCTGTTTATACATTTCCACAACCATAAATGGGATTTTTTTTTTTTTTTTTTTGCTTTTTTTAAAAAAATGTTAAATAGAAAGATTTTTTTGTTACTTCTGCACATACATGTTGCATACATATACGGTGCAAGATATGTGTCATTAATGGCTGCTAACAAGGAGAAGAAGCCATTTTTAGAATGATTGTATGGCGTGTATGTGATGGACCAAAAAATTTAATCTCAAGCAGTTTCAGGGTGTTTTTCGCGTTCACTTTGGCCTGCTTTTCACTTCTATATACTACTATATACTAAGTTCTGCAGCTCTATGGGAACAGCAGTTATGGCTAGAAGTAAGGAGGAGGCAGTACAACACTGTTATAATACAAGAAAAGGAAAAAAAAATCAAATATCTTCGACAATTTATTTTACAAAAATGTGAATAAAATGTAATCTACGTATGTAGCCAATATGTTTTCAAGAGCCCACAAGTGTTCCTGATATTTGACAGAAAATAGGGGCTCCACATGTTGTACATGTTGAGCTATTTATGTTTTTATGACCTCTACTTAAAGCCCTGTTGACCTCTCTTCTCTGCTCTAAACAGTCACAGAATTTTTGTCACGTAACATTTTTGTCTTTTCTCCAGTTGCGCTGTGGAAAGCGGCATTTAATGTTTTTACAGGATCTGGTTGGTGCAAATGGTTTATTGTTGGCAAAATGTTAAATGAAACATGTAGAATAACAGGATTTCGATCAAATATCACAGTTTAAGCTTAGATTTGTTTTTTTTTAATAATTAATTCAAGGGTCATCAGAAATTTGAAAATCTGGTGATAATTTCTGTTTCTATAGTTTGATTAAATGTGTATTTTTTTTTTTTTTTTTTTTTTAAGAAAACATGCCTTTTCTTTCAAATCCACGGGTGGGTTGTGGGGTTCAGAGGTTTTTTTTTTTTTTTAAAGCTGATTATCTTCACTACTGCAGCTTGTAGAGAGACAATCTGACCACATGGTTCGAGATTATCAGGTTTGATTGCTATCATCGCACATGAGAATGTGATTCTTGAGGTCAGGATGTGATCTGTGTCCTCCACAGGTCAGTGGTAGCACTCAGGTGAAGAAGACATGGTCCTGGGGTTGGGAGGGTTTCAGTGATCTGCTTACAGACACGCCAGCAGGCATCTGTCTCTTTAACACTGAACTGGAATCACACTGTGAATGGCATTTGTAGGGAAATGGACTGAATATCATATTTCACTTAAGTTATTCTAAGAGGTCTTTCTTGATATTTGAGTTTGTACGTTTGTCCATCCACAGATGCACCAGATAACAGGAGGAATAAGGTGCAGATGGTGACTTTTTCTGTGGGTACAAATGTTAAAGTTCACGCCTAGTCTGTGTGTGCTGTCTTGCATTGGCAACATTTGCAGCACTGGTGAAGTGTGACCAACCCATCCAATGCAGCTCCTCGAGGCCCCTGGTCTTTGTACTGTACACAGCAGTGCACGGCATCGCTCACGCTATCACTCTATTGAAATCCAGTTGCTGATGTGCTTTTTGGGGGTGGTGGCTACAGCAGTGCAGCTACACTTGCTCACAGTCTTAGTCATGAATCATTCTCCTTCTTTCTCACAGGTTCGTCCTGTCAATCTCCTCTGTGCGCTAAAAGCACACTATACTAAACTTAGCTTCCCCGAGGCAGTCTGCGATCCGTCTGATCTGCTGGACAGCAGGCATGGTAATGCACTGGCACTGTAAGATATTATATTATAAGCATGGATGCTCTATTATTAGATGATACGAACAGAATATCTGCTGTGCTGTGTTTTATGAAGGTCAAAGAATTGAATCAGAAATAGTTCAACGCTGACCTAGACTGTTTTGCATATTATTATTATTATTCTATTATCACATGGGTTGCATTCTCATTTTAAAGCCCATAATGTAGCCTGAATGAGTATCTATTTATGGTTTGTGTTTATGAGGGACACTAACTGCAACGTGCACACAGTGAAGATAAGATAAACATGCGCTTTATTGTCTGGTTTCGATATAAATTCGTCTTCCCTTCAGTGTCCAACTCTGCAGTTGCAATCGTGCACAAAGAAGTGCAGAAATGTGTGGAAGCTTTTGTGTGTAGCTGCTAATGTGCTGACAGCTCGCACCAAGTGTGACTTCCTGTCTACCAACTTATCAAATCCAATCCTTTATAAGGAAATGTTGAATTTTGTGAAACCACTAGTAGACCATGATCATGTGTTCACCACGAGAGATTTGCTCTAGACAATCACAAAGTGCAACAGCGTGCTCCACACATGTGGGGCTTTGATCGGCCGCTCGTATCGCACGCTCTGATCTTTCTAAGTTGCGTCGATAGCCTGCAAGAGAAACGTGTATGCCGAGCGCTGTGTTAACTCTGGGTCATTTTGACAAGTATAAACACTCAATCTCTCCATCAAATTCCATTAAACCCTGTACGAACACAAACACACACTCCAAAAAAGAAGCCCCCAAGCAGCAGCATTAAACAAGTGCTCTGGTTTGGACATAAATAGTGTGATCTTACTCATAAATCATGCTGAGATTGTGCATTTGGCCCAGCAAAAGGCTTCAGGTTCACACACCCTTTCTGTAAACAGGTTCTCCTTCGGCCTCTCACAACGCCAGGAGACGTGCGAGACTCTGCGCTTGTGTGTGTGAATGTGTGTGCGCAAGGTTATTCCTTTTAAAAAAGAGCCTCGCTGTAATCAAAAACAATAACCGCTCAAAGCGTAAACTCCTCCAAAGCCCCCCCCCCATACACACACACACACACACACACACACACACACACACACACACACACACACACTCTCCTTGAAGTATGAAATAATATTCTGTGTGTGGGCCCGGGCCGAACGCTGAGAACGCAAACATTTCACAATAAAGTTGTTTAAATAAAGGCCTTGGCATAGATGGCCGGGAGATAGAGGACATGCTGCGTTAATTACAAGCGCCCGTTAAAATAAACCGCCAGTATAAAATATGTCTCTCTCTCTCTCTCTCCCATTCTTGGGGATTTGAACCTATAAAATGTCAGCGAGGTGTGCACCTCAGATGTGCTGTTTGGAGACCAAACACAACTGGTTGGAGATTGGAAAAAGAGAGATAGACAAAGAAAGAGAAAGAAGGGGGCAACTTATATCCACAAAAAAACACAACAGAGCTCTACAATCAACAAAGAAAGCAGTGTTTACTCTGCATTTAAAGACTTATGAATTCTTCTCGCCCCCGCCTTGCCGTTGTGTGGCATTAACTGCAAGGGAAAATAGCCCAGTTAAGCACCCGGTTTATTATTCTTCAAACTCGCGTCTGAAAAGTAATATGCTTTAAAGGCATGGCGAATGTACTGGTGCTCTCCGCTCTGTATCTGTTTCAGCCTTTCCCTTACCAGGCGGTATGTAAGTGAGTAAAGTTACATCGCAAAGAGAGAGGCAGGGAGATGGATTATTTTTCCTGAAGCGTGGACTTAAGTTTCTGCTCTCTGCTGCTGGGTGGCCCACTCCTCTTTAGCTGTGTTAACATAAGAATAGAGGGGTGGCCGGGGGGGGCGAGGGAGGGGTGGGGTAGCTGGGTAGCTGGTTTAAATTATTCTGCGCCTCCGCTGCTGCATAGCAGGAGCTGTTGTTATCCACTTAGAACATCAGACGATTTGTTCCTTCTCCCTCTCTCTGCTCTCCCTCTCTCAGCCCTGTGGGCGTCTTTATTCGGGACCCTTTGTACCAGCGTCGTGTTATAACTCCTGTCCCGGCCAGGGTGCACCTCATTCCTTGCCACTTGTTTGCTTTTCCTGTCCTATATGATTTTTTTTTTTTTTTTTTAATTCTGATCAAAAATGCTTTTCAACTTTGAAATCTGCCCTGGTGAAGCTCCATATGTGATTCCAGCTCGTAGTTGAATGCGTTTTACCTCCAACTGAGCTAAACTAATCAAGCTCCCATTCGAGTGAAAGATTCCACCTCAAAAATCTAAATATCAGAACTCTCCGGGCCGCGGGCCGCCATCCAAGCGCAGTGACGAGCGCCGCTGTGACGCTCGCAGGCCCCAGATGAGGAATGCAGTTATGAGGAGATGTTTGTATACATTCAGCCCGCGCCTTGGAAAGCAGCGCTGGTAGTTGAGCACAGCTTAAAGACATCTGGATGCGATGAAATGCCATTTGTCTAAACAATCAAGAGTCTTACCAAAGCCACCCAACGTGCGCCGTGCTTTTTAGTACATACTTGTGCAATGTGCTTCAACAGAAAGCGTTATTGACAAATATTTTATTGCGACAGCCTCGTGGGACCTCAAAACGAGGTTTTTTTTTTTTTTTTTGCATCATTCCAGCTTTCTGCTGTAAACATAAAGCATTTGTGACGGCTGTGTACTTGAGGATGGATGAGATGCAGGGAAGTTCATTTCGAGAGGGGGGAAGGTGGGATTAAAGAGAGACATTAAACTATGGTGGCATTTGATTATAAATAAGACCGAGGCAAATCAGTGAGATCGTAATCTAAATACTTAAATTTAATGCTCATTCTTACTGGGGAAAAAAAGAGAGAAAAATGTTGAATAATAAATAAATGCTCATATTTCGTGGTTGACCACTGCAACAAAGCGTTCAAGAGACTTTAAATGAACTTGACTTGCAAAAAAAATTTCTATGCAGGCGAGATAAACAGATAGAGAACGCCACACCTATAGATTTATTTTCTCCTTAATTTCATTTAAACAAATGGTCTGGGCAGTCATGGCAGCCAGTGCTCTGACTATGCCAGTGGTGTGTGTGTGTGTGTGTGTGTGTGTGTGTGTGTGTGTGTGTGTGTGTGTGTGTGTGTGTGTGTGTGTGTGTGTGTTGTTGGTAGTGAAGGGGGCAGGCAGACATGACTGGGATAATAAGCGTCATGGAATCTAATCAGATTTCTAAGAGGAATTGATTGTTGTGAGGCAGCCGGTGCAGGAGTGGGGTTGACAATAAGCTGAAATATAAGTGTTAATTTTTATGCTAATCCTCTGGCATCTCTGTGTGATGCAATTTGGTCCAGCAGCCCCTCGACTTTGCGCCGCAGATATGAAATTGTCCCGCGCACAGAGAAAATGTCAGCTTGCCAGACCCTGAAAGCTTGTAATTTATTAGGTATGTTTCTATTAGTATGTGTCACAGTTGTTAGGGAGCCACATGCGCAGGCAGGCAGCCACGCCACCTCCCTCCCTCTCTCCCTCCCTTCCTCCTCTCTTTCTCTATATCTCACTCTTTCTGTCCCTCCAACCCCAAGTCGCTTCATCCTCCTTTCTCCATTTTTTTTTCTCTCCCCGCATTGCCATCCACTCTTTTTTACACACACACACACACACACACACACACACACACACACACACACACACACCATGCTTGTTCTTAAGATGGTCTCGGCTCAGTGGCTGCTACACTGGGGCCTTAATGTATTATCATATATCGGGTGGTCCTTGCCCCCTGGACAAAAGGCTATTTAATACAATTTAATGACATTCCCAAGAATGAGGGAGGGGGGGGGCGGGGGGGGGGTTAGAAAGTGAGGGATAGAGTAAGAGAATAAAAGAGAGAGGGAGGGAGGGAAGGGGGAATAAAAAAAGAAAGGCAGAGGCCCAGATGAAAATAGCATCTGTGTTTTTCATGGCTCGCCCATGCAAACATTGCAGTGTAAAATGCGTGACTTGCCCTCCTCTTTCTCTGTGTTTCTGTTTCAGTCTCTACCTGCAGAGTGAAATGTTGTGAGGGGGGGGGGCTAAGGGGGTGCACGAACTGGGAGTTTTTTACATGATGTAAAAATAGTAGTACTGCAATGTAATACTAATACAAATTGAAGTCAGTGAGGTATAACCTTTAAAATGTCCCCATTTTTGATAATATTAATTAAAAGATTAATCCACATTTTCAACATGGTAGGGGGCAATATGCTTGCTTTATGCACATATGTATATATTTATTATTAAACATACAACAAAAATATACAAATATTTCCAAAATCTTCACATAGCATTTAGCATCATAATATGCTCAAATCATAACATGGCAAACTGCAGCCCAACAGGCAACAACAGCTGTCAGTGTGTCAGAGTGCTACTTGACTATGACTTGATCCAAACTCCATGTATTATCATGAATTGGGCATGTCTTTAAAGGGGAGACTGGTGGGTACCCAAAGAATCCATTTACATTCACATATCTGGAGGTCAGAGGTCAAGGGAACCCTACTGAGCTAGCTAGTATGACACAGTTAGCACCAATGGACTCCTCAAGTTTCATATGATGACAGTATCTTCACTAGGTTTAATTGTGTTACTACTAGTAAGTACTACTACCCCACCTAGACTGGTTTAAGAAAAGACTGACTTGGTTAGGTTTAGGTAGCAAAATTACTTAGTAATATTTAGGACAAGATTTGGGTTAAAATAACACCGGAAGTGGCGCATGGCGTATTGAATTTACGTGACAAATAAATAGTGAAAGTCTGGTGTTCTGTTGACCCTCCCGTCCTTTGCCCCACCCGCCATTCGTCACTCTTTATACCTCCTGGTTCACAATTGTGTGGATTACATACAGATTGATTTTGTGGGATACATACGAGTTACAGTGCATTACTTACTGTATTTTTATAGATATAGCTATGAACTGTGTATGAGAACAGCCTGAAAAAGTCAACATTGACACAAGACAGGACGTGTTTATATTTTTGATGTTTAATCAGACCACAGTCTTTGCCTAACTTGAACCATTTGCAGGAGACAAACATAAGTCTCTGATGCCAAAGTCCTGTCTGGTGTAAGAATACCACACTGGACTGGAAAAGAAACCTTGCCAGTGAACATCATCCATGCAGCCATTTCCTCCAAATAACAGTTGAACCATAGACTGTATAAGAAGTCACCTATTGGTTTGTGGACTACGCTTTTGAAGACTGAAATTCGTCATTTTGGCCTTCGCCAACTTGAAGTGACACGAGAGAGTGGAGTTAAGTCCAACCGAACGCTGAATAAGACATTTTTTAGTCAACCAAAATGTTACACTTATTTTTCATGAGCTGAAAACACACAGTGAAAGTTTTAACGTTATTAGATGAAAACATGGACAGCTGCTGGACTGGACAACACCTTGGTAGTGACCTGTCTATCACAAGGTAGTCCCGCCCTAAAGCATCGCCTGCTTTGTCTGTTTTACTCTAAATGGACCATAATTTGCTAAATGAACATCATGTTGTATTGAAGAAGACCTGAAACTAGCGTTCAAGACCATAAACTCATGTTTACAATGTTCACTGAGGAAGTAAATCAAGTGAGAAGTAGGCTCATTTTCTCATAGACTTCTATCCAATCAGACTTCTTTTTGCAACCAGAGGAGTCGCCCCCTGCTGGATATTAGAAAGAATGTAAATTTAAGGCACTTGTGCATTGACTTCACTTTTCCGAACTGGAGGTTGCTTCCTGATTCAAACCTAATTATCAGGAGACGGGCCTGCTGGGACCTGGATTAGTATTAAAACACACTGATGCTGCTGCTGTTACCATCAGTATCCACATATGTCACCAAAACAACCACAATTATAGCTTTAATTTGAAATGAAAATGCATATTAAGCCCCATTTTCAGCAATATACAGCAAATGATAGGATTGTTTTATTTTTAATTTCCTTAACATGTAAGCATAATTTCAATGCTAGTTGGGGTGGTGCTAATTTTTTTTTAACTATCCCATATACTGTAGTTTAGTCTGTAACAGTATCTATATTTTGTTAGATTATCATTTTTATATTAAATATGAATCACCAAAGTAACTATCGCTGTGAAATAAATGTAAAAAGTACAATAGTTCACTCTAAATATTAGTGAATTATAAGGAAGCATGAAATTGAAATAACTGTGGTAGTACTTTGCATCACCACCTGTTAGTAACTGAATTTCCCCACTGTGGGACTAATAAAGGAATATCTCTTTCTCTTTAGTAAGAAAAATACATCAGTTTTGTTAGAGATGTCATCGGTGAGGCAAGAACCAGGGAGAAACAATGGGTTTTCACCATTTTTCAGCAAAGACACTTCTTCTATTCTACTCTAATTTTAGTCGTCTCCCTCTTTATGTTTAAACACTACTAAAATCACTCCCCACTCATACGTCGAGTGGCACCAGAAAGCCAGTCAAAACTGTACTCAGTGGGCCCAGAAACACACACTGAAAGGTTTGGATGCAATTCACATATAGGTCAATTAAATGCAACAACATCTGCTCTCTCCCTACCATTTGCATATAGCATTCATATGTTAATGATGTCCCTTGTTTTTTTTTTCTGCATGTGTGTATGTGCATGTGTGTTTGTGTGCGTTATTTGTTTCTCTCTGTGTGTATTTTTTTTCTGTACTTCCTCCCCTCCTCCCAGTCTCTTTGTATTGCCAAACAAAAAGAGATGCAGAAAATTTGGATTCATACTTCCCTTTTTGGAGAAAAAAAAAACCCCACAGATACTCCCGTCCTATTTTCACTTCCTCTCGCCTGACGATTAAAGGGGAGGTTAGATGAGTGCCACAGTTGTTCCATTGCCATGCCCCTGATTTTCGACAAGAAGCCCCTTTAACAGCAGAGAAGGCAAGGCCCTCTCTCTTCCCCAAGCAGCTTAATGCCTTATAAATCAATGATGACACAGATGGACTAGCGATAATCTATTTAGAATGCCTCACAGCAAATATTGTTGTGCAGATGATTAGACTGCCAGTTATTTTAACTCAGACCCCTAAACCCAATCTTCCGCTTCTAATAATGCTCCTCAGATTTATGGTGGTAATTTGGGATTTGATATTTTTGTTATTTGAAATAAAATTGGCAAGAAAGACATGTACAAAATGGCAAACATTAAAAGTGAAATCAGGTTGTCGCAGGGCATTGTGTGTGTAAGACAGGGTGTGTGTGTGTGTGTGTGTGTGTGTGTGTGTGTGTGTGTGTGTCTTGGGTGGCATGGGCAGCTTGAGGAACAAAAGACATGAAGAGGTGCTGGTGTCTGTGCCAAGGCCATAATGATAAGGCGTGCTTCTTTAAAGAAGGGGGCGACAGACCTTTAGCAGAACTGTATCTCCGGGGCATTTGTGTGTGTGTGTGTGTGTGTGTGTGTGTGTGTGTGTGTGTGTGTAGACAGTCTAGTGACACGAGGGGGGTTAATGGCAATCCAGGGTCTCTGCCCCTTTTCATGGTCGATGGGTCTCAATTTAGCGTGTGAGGGTGAGGAGGAGGAGGAAGACGAGGAGGAGGAGGAGGAGGAGTGCAAAAATGAAGTGGAGGTTGTCAGACGTGGCAGCTGCTCGGAGGCCCTGATAAATATAAGCCCTTATTGATCGGTTGAAAATGAAAGATCCCCGAGTGGCGTGCAGTATTTAGCTTCTTGTCTGCCTCGTGTCAGCGGTGGCCTTGCCCTGGAGGGATAGATTTTCAGCTGTGCCTCCGGGCACCGCGGCGCGCATGGCTTTGATTTCATCTTTAACCTTTTTCGGCTGCGTTCCCTTGACCTCTGCAGCGTCGGCCCACTGAATTTGTTAGATTTTCATCTTGGCACGGACCCATCCTGCACCTCATCTTCTTCCTCCTCGCCACCCATCACTGTCTTCTACTCTTGTCCGTCTTCCTCTTCGCCCTCTTCGGGTCTATATTTCATCCTCGCCTCCTCTTCTAATTTTTTCCGCTCCTCTGTTTCTCCCTCTAGGTGGCCATTCCAGTGAGCAGCAGTCAGTCAGGAGTGACAGCGAGAGGCCACTTGATCCTAACAGACAGGTTGCACTCCAGTATGCAGTTGGTGTGTTAAGGTAAGCTCACACACAATTCAGACTTCAGGCTTCAGGGAAATGTCCTCAACTTGCGCATTTTTCTCAACCCTGTATGATATTTTGTTTCTCACACTATAACGATAAAAGAACAAGACACATACACACAAATAAATGCACACATACGCTCACACACTCCAACTGTTCGTCATTCGCTCACCATTTAGTCTTATCCCCAAAGGCACTCTGTCTTAAACCAAACACACACACACTCACTCAGAGACAGTCACACAGCTACAGTACACTGCTGCTATGTGCGCAGACAGAACTTGTAACAATCTGGATTGTGATAATCTATGATAATCATCCACCACATGCCACCTAAAAACGCACATGGGTGGCATTCAACACCCACACTGGCACATTGCTTCAGTGCATCTCGCCTCCCTCTGCCGCTCTCCCCAATGTCACTACCTCCAGCGTCAATGTCACCACTCGGCTCCTTATTTCTCTTTTATGTATGAGGAGGCTCGCGCCATAACACGTCGCGAAGGGGGGAAAAAAAGGAAGGAATCTTGAACAATTTATGTTTGGCATTAGTGTAATTGAATCCCACTCGTATATCAAAGTAAGAAAGTTGCGAGGTGGTTGGTGATATAAATACGAGGTAGGGATCCATGAAAACACGAATCCGTCCCTCCCCTTTTCCCTTGTCTTCCGAACAATGTCTGCCATCTCTTTTTTTATTCTCTCCCTCTCTCCCCTCCTTTAGCTAGATGGATGATAAATTCCCAGCCAGAGAGCCAGCAACAGCTGTTGGCAGACAGGCCTGATATGAGAATAGCAGCATAGGATGAGCAGGCATTAAAAATTAATATGCTATTTAGCCTAGGTGTATTTTAGGTATTTGACATTTTCATGTCCGGGACAGACTAAATTTATTCATAGTACAGAAAAAAAAAAAAAAAAATAAAAAAAATAGGAAGAGAGGGGTGGGTGTGGGGTGGGGGAGACAGAATGCAGGGAACACTAACTGAAGGCCATTCTGGCTTTATGGTCACCCTGTTTCACCTTGCCTCCCACCGCACTGATGTAAGGGGATGGGTGGTGGTGTTTGACTGTGTGTCTGCTGCACAGTAGAACATGATAACGCTGGTAGTCCTGATCACATCGCACACAAGTGGAAACTGTTCTCACTTTAATGGAAGGTCTAAGTTAAGTGTGTGTGCAAGCAGTTTGGTGAAATTAGTACTTCAATGACTTTCTAATATCCATCACCACAATAGTCAGAGCTGATTGTTTTACACAATTAATTTTCTGTTCATGATATTTTAATATTTTGTTTTAAAATAAAACTTTTTGTGGGTATTTTAGCCTTAATTGATAGGGCAGTGGATAGCTGAGCGCCCATTTTAAGATAAAACTATGGTTTTAGAGACTGACCTCACCAGAAAAAAATGTTATCAGCCTATTGAATCTGCGTTATCAGCGGTCATCACTACCATTGTAATGGTTCAGATGGGCCAAACTGCACTTACTAAGCTGTGAAAGTGAAGCTTAATGTTGTGAACTCAAACAAAACAGATAAAGTCAACATGGGAGTTCACAGAGGACACATTTGAAATGTAGTCTCCTGGGTCAAAGTCCTTTTTCGTCTCTATGGTAGTGACGTTTGTCACATGGTTTGTAGTGATTGTTGTCACGTGACATTTTCTGTACTGAGTTACTGTGTTTTACTTAGTTTATGTACTTATTTCTATGCCAGCCATGACATTTTACCTTAACCCAACTAAGTGGTTTTGTTACAGTCGACAGAGTTGTTCAGTTGCGATGGAGATGGTTTATCATGTGAGCTAAACGCAGGTACTTGACAACAAGTGGTCGTACATGGGGAAGATCTTAACCCCTGTTCATGATGGAAGAGAGACATTAGAGGGATATGAGACTGGCCATTATCATGTAACCAGTATTCCCTACTCGGTCATGTGATAGTAAGTGGACCCTGTAATGAGAATTTATTGTCAAACATACGTTTACGTTTTCCTGACGAGCAAACTCTTGTGGTCATGTAATAATTTTCTCTCAGAAGCAATAGGTGGAAGTAGCCTGACTTTACACCACAAAACCTCTTTGGAAGGAGGTAAACGGTTTGCTCGACTAAGCATTTTTTTTTTTTTAACAACAGTTACACATGACCTCATTATTTTCCTAAACTTAACTCTTTGTGCCAAACAAACTCTTAACTCTAGTGGTGGCAGATCAGAAAGTATCCCATTATAAGATGGTTAAAGGTTGATTATCTGTTGGAAGGTGATGTGTTAGAGCAACACTCTTCCCAGACTTCTACTTCCAGGAAGAGGACACTGAGCATTTATGTAAAGAAGAAGGAAAAAAACAAGATGTAGAGAACAGTTGAATTGTATGTTGAAGAGGAAGAAAGAAATACTGTGGTAGAGTAGCAGTATCCGGTATTCTCATCTATCCAGATTAGAAACTTAAATGCCAGCTGTCATTACAGACAAAATACTCAGCAATGTAAACTTTACATTCTGTTCAATTATAAACATGATTAAATGCAATGCTGCTGCAAAATACACCATACACACAGAAATGCCCGACTTTGGCAATAAATTGATACAATGGGTTTTTATGTTGTATACTGCATATTTGGATCTTGAATCATTGCTTCCTTCCAATGGCCCAGGATTAAGACGCTCCTCCACAGTCAAACACAAGACCCCTGGAGGTCCAGACAGCAAAAGTACAAGTCTCATGCTGAGCCACGCTAGGACAGTCCTCTCTCTATACCACTTCCTCTCTCCGTCTCTCCTTTTCCCTCCCCCCTTGGTGATTAATGGCTAATGCTGCTCTAGTACATCTCTATATCCCTCCTCATCCCTCCCTCGCTAATCGTTGTGAAATCTTAGACATGGCCTGGATTTGGCCTCCTGGAGAAACGAAGAGGAGGAGGAGGGGGTGGGTTGGATTGGATTGGAGGGCAATTTCCACCTCAACACAGCATCCATATCACTTTTGACTTTCTTCTTCCTTTAAATGCCATTGCTTCCCTGTCGTCATATATCTTAACACATATTTTTGATCATCGAGATAGAAATTTAGGGCAGTTGGTCGGTGGAGAGACACTTTCCTCCTCTCTACACTACCTGTCGGTTCATGGCACTTCAGAGAAGAAGTTTCTACAAATCACAGTTCATGTCTTGTCTGTTTGGAGCAAATGGATATTAAAATGTTTTCTTGAAGATAGAAGAATGAACAGCTGGGCTCTTTATCAGTTTGTGTTGTCTGCTGCAGTATGCTGATCTAGGGTGTAAAAACTAAAAATAATACGGAAATCTACACAGATCTGAGAGACATCTGTATATTTATTACACGAATAGAAAGTAATGAAATGAACCACTTTGCTATTTACTGGCTCATTTCTTCTGCCTTTTCCCTCACCAAGAGGGAGGCTTTGCCGTTTTTGGCCATTTCTGTTGGGTGTGCATGGATGCAGATCAACCCGATGGTCTACATGTGCTGCCGGAGCAGGTCGGCACAGTTTCACTTTGGGGGCACCCCCCGTCGAATGCGCATGTAGCATCAGCCACAGGTATCCGGCAGTAGATCAGACGGACCGCAAGGTGAAATATCAAATGTTTTTGTATGAAAAGACCCAAAATCACCACTGTAAATAGACTACGTGATTACTAAGTGTGAATTGTTTAAACAGCATTTGTATAGGAGTGATTCCTGAGCTTTTTCATCCAGATAAGCGGTTGATGACTCTATCTGTGATCACTATACGTAAGCGGTTTCCACTGTATGTTAAATGTTAGGTTTGCTAATGGCTCAGTAGAGGGCCATGCTCGGTTGTAATGTGTTCAGTTGATCTCTTCACAGAAGAGAGGCTGTGTATGTATCCGCCTTGTGATTTGGATTTGCTCCTCCTAGGTTCATAAAAATCTGACCAATATTTTTTTCTGTACTATTGTTGACAAACGGACAAATAGCTAGCAATAAGCTAGCTTATTGACGAGGAGGTTGGGTAGCTAGGCATGCAAGAAGTGGTTTGCATCTCAAGTGTTAGTGCCGGTTTATTTGAGCTTGACTGCAGTCTTGCTGCTGAAAACTTGACCAAACCACAGCCATAGAAATGGGTGCCAGAAATGTGAAAAAAATACTGAAAAGATACAGCACTACTCACCCGACAAACCGCAACGGGCAACTGAAAATTGACATCTGGGAAACCCGTCTGTTTTCCTTAGAGCTCCTTCAGAGTGATCGGTTTTAGAGGGGACCAAGATGGAAATGACTCATAATACTAATAGTTTATGATCTGGATGAGTGACCCCCTGTCAGAGTCAGTACTCTGCATGTAGTCAAGACTTTCAATTAGATCACTGTTGAAACTTGTAGTGTCGTTGACTTATTTTGTCACGTCAGTTTTTAGTCACGTTACTCATCGTTAAGAGCGTCAGCCCTGCGAGTCACGTGAGTCGTCAGTGAAGTCAAATGTCAACCATGACTATTTCCTAACCCTAACTAAGTGGTTATTTTGCCTAAACCTAGCTTGTTGTGAAAAACAGAAGTTTATTTTGAAAGGACACAATGCATGAAACAAGCGTATATTGACACACTGTCTCTGCTCCATCCAAAAATAAAGCAAGAGGGATGCCCCATGCGTCTGTCTCTGACGCCGGGGCACTGGCCAGGCGGCAGTATTCGACTAGCTGGGAGTGAGAATGTGTTGGTATTTGACAAAAAATATCTTAACTCAAGGTCCACTTACTAGCTTTTTTTCAGTGCTTTCAGTCACAATCCCTGTCTCTGCCCAAGGATGGCATTATGAACGTGAATGTCCTCTGTGATCTTTCTCCGGCCGTCCACCAACTCATGGCTGATGACGAAGACAGAAACTCCATGACAACTCTAACCCCATGAGCAAACTTCATATTGCTGGTAAAAACCCTGAGATGTGATTGAAAGCCTCAGCAAAGCTAGTAAGTGGAACTTTAGTTAAGCTCACTTTGTCAAAGTACTATTTTCACCCTCAAGCGACCTCGAAAGTGAAGGGCAAATAGTAGTGGATAATTAGATGAAGGTGGATTTAAACCCATCTAATCATAACCACAGTGCATGCACCCATGCTAACTCAACAGCCAGCATGTAACAGCATCACTACAGTATCACTTCTCATTGCCTTTATTTATACCTCTGGTTCAGCAGTTACTCACCTTCCGCCTCTTTCCTTGCACCCTTCATTTCTCTCTTTTTCACCTCTTTGTCTGCTAATTATTTTATTTCCTTTCCTCCACTTTCACCCTCCCTCTCGTCTCTCTTTCTCTCCATGTCTATTGCTTCCACACTTGGCAGCAACTTCCCGTCGCAGAACTACAGAGTACTGTATATATACGCTGACTGTTATTACCTTGGGGAGCGTTTAACAGCTCTGTGTTTAACACCATATAACCTCCGCTACATCAGCGGCGGCAGCGCAGAGAAAAACCTGGGAGGTGGAAACCAGAGACGGCTTGTGTTAGGTGAGTGTTTGACTGATCACCACGATAAAGACGACAAGAGAGAGAGAGGGAGAGGGAGAGGGAGCATGTGACAAGCCCGCTTTATTTCAACCTATTGGATGATCAGTGATTCTTAAGGAGAGGGAAAAAAAAATCTTGCGATATCTCTCACTACAAAGTAAATAGAAATCAAAGCCCCTTCACGCTCTGAGACAGAAGCACTATATGAAAGGAACTATCTTAACAACCTCCTTCATTTCTGCTCTTTCTTCCTTCTGTACTTCCCATTGATTTCACGTAACCGGTGTTAAGTGAAACTATTTGAGAGGCGATGGATCCACTTGACTTTCTGTCTCGGAGGTAGGCAGTGATTGGCTCCCAGTACGGTCCGATACGGCTTCTAGGAAATCTGTCTCACTTGTTTTTGTATTATATCTAATTATTATCACCTGTTTTTGTCTTTTTTAGGGGGGTACAGAAGGTCTTTAGGGGGGGATAGCAGGTCAGCTGTAGATGAAGTGAAGTGGTGAACATCATCTGAAAAATGGGAACCTGAAGATTAATTTGAGATGCAGCTCAGCACAGTGTGTCAAGTTGTTCTGGTCATGCGTCAGGAATAAACATGAATTTATTAATTAGACACACTGTAAACGTGTATGAGGGTTTAGCACATTATGATTGATGTACATCATGGCCATTTCCATGCTGTATTATGTCTCATAAGTTACAGTAGTGTTTGGGTTGATTTGTTGCACATATTTGGTGCTAAATTTAACCTTTTTGTTACCACTCAAGAATTTATAAAAATGATCAATAATCCCTACAAAGTACCACATTCAGACACTAATATATTCAAGGAACACCATAGAAAAAGCCATGCTGTGATTTGGTATCAGAAACCTTTGAGATTTGGATATTTCTGTTAGAATAGCATTTTTGAGTGATAAGAATATGAAAAGTGCTCAGAAAAGTCTCAGCTTTATGGTGATACCCAATTAATTTTTTTCTATTTTCTTGGACCCCAGTATGCAGATAGGAGAAAATAACACATTCGTATTGCATGTTTTTTGTCCAAAACGTCATGGGATTATCATAAAGTGGGCATGTCTGTAAAGGGGAGACTTGTGGGTACCCACAGAACCCATTTTCATTCACATATCTTGAGTTCAAAAGTCAATGAACCCCTTTGAAAATGGCCATGCCAGGTTTTCTTCACCAGAAATTATGCCTAACTGTATTCCTCAGGTTTTTTTTAGTTGTGTATCTCTGATGCCACTCTAGCTCTAAAACTGAAACTGCTACAGCCTCTGAAAGACAGTAAAGTTGGTTGGGATATCCCACAATGCCCGCGAGTCTCAGAGGGTTAAAAGTAACATTGAGACACCAAGTTAAGATTTGTTTTTTTCCTGCACAGTTTGTCTGACGGTGTAGTTTTCTAAGTGCCACAATAGCCAATGTGCCTTTGAGTCTGCATCCTCTTGGTAGATTACTGTCTCTCCCTGTCATTCAGATATCCCCACCCTCCCCTGACTAACATATTGTACACATGAGCCACCCCACTCCTTACCCAGCTACCCCCGACTGCACCCCATTCACCCCCCTTCTCCCTGATAGGGATCTGTGGGCGTTGATGTCTGTCTCAAAGGGGTTTTAGAGTGGTAGGGGAGCAACTTGACAGATAACAAGACTACCAAAGGAGTCAAAACCGAGCCACTTCCATGTCCATCAATGTGCTAGTCCACAAGCACGGGAGGGAAAGACCAAACATCAACAGCAGCTCAGGGAGAGACACTGTCAGGTGATTATAAAAAGAAAAAAAAAAAGATTTAAAGAGGGGATTGGGCGCTGAGACATGAGTTCACACACACACACACACACACACACACACACACACACACACACACACACACACACATCCGTTCAGGGGTTTCTCTCTCCGTCCCATCATCCTCCCAGGATATCAGGTTGTAATTGATATATGGGCTCGGCTGTCTCTCTCCACCTCACTGTCGTACGTGTGTGTGCGTTAAGGTTGACTTCACCCGTGATTCTTCCTATTGCCCTGTCTACGCGCTGACCTGCCGCCACTTCCCTGTGCGGGATGGACAGAGATGGATGAGCGCAGGAAAAGAGCAAAAAAAAAAAAAAAATTGCGTCATTGCGCAATTCCACAAAAGGCCTAATGTGTTATCAAAGTAACTTCCAGCATATTAGTGACAAGAAGCCCCAACCCCCTCATATCCTCTGCCCCCTCCCAGCACCCACCGCCTCCCTCTCCTCCTTTGTGGCATTGCTCGCTCGCCTCGGCAAGCTTCCTGAATTAAACTGCCGGCTTCCTGTTCTTTTATATGCACGGCCACATCTGGGGCGCCCGCTCGCAGGGCCCCGCCGCTTAATAACAATCACCTTCCCTTTCACTCGGCCCTGATTGTTTCTAATTCGCCCTGACAGATAGTAGCTGACAAGCCGCCCGCGCCTCCCTCCCTCCGTGACCCGAGCTCACTCAGCACACTTATAAGGCCTGTCATTTTTAATATTTGATTTTCACTTCGTAAAAAGTTATGTGTTTTAGAGCTGCCACAGCCACCATTGCCACCCCTCCTCCTCCTCCTCCTCCTCGTCCCCGATCGTATGATGAAATCAGTATTTAACTGAAACCACGTCCAATGGCTGTCCCTCCCTTCCCTCTCCCTTCTTAGCCCTTTCACTTCATCCGTTTTTTAAGCCTCCTGCCCTCCATCTCTTCTTCCTCTCCTCTTCCATTAATTGTCTTTCCCTCTTTCTGCCTTCATCATTTCCACCTTCTCCTTTCTTTCTGTCTCTTTCACTCAATCTCTTCCTCTCTATGAACACAAGGCAAGTAGGAGAACGTAGCAGCGGGATCATACCGACTCATGTAAGCCAGTCTCTAACCCACAGTGAGCCACCTTTGCAGCCACATTCATCCCGGCGCATACAGTACAAAGCCACACGGCTGAGAACAGAGCTGTGCGTATTGACAAATAACCGGCGTCCGCATCCGTCCATCAGACATGCAGCTTACTGGCTTCCAGCGTTATTTGCTTTCCATTGATTCCCATTAAAGGTATATGGGGCCATGTAAAATGCATATCAGGTAGGCTGATCATTAAATGAAAGGATGGATTCATCGACAGCTTGACGGATGACATTTTGCCGCGCAATCCATATAGCCCTTCAATAAAAACACAATTTGGAGCTTAAGACAAAGAAGAAGAAAAAAGAAAAATAACGGCATTTAATGATGGAGAAGGATGGATTCACAGCAGTACACAAAACCCGTCTTCACTACCACTGTGCATTAACTCAACATTGACACAGTCTTTTTTTCCTCTCCATCATTTTCACTGTTGTTGATATGATATCCTGGTGGCATCAGTGAAAGCCAGTAGAAATAGTAGAAAAATGTGCATCATCACCAAAGCTGGCTTTTAGGCATTTTGCCTTAATTTGACAGTTAATATTGAAATAGACAGGACACATGGTTTTAATCTGGCCAGGAATGGAACCAACATTCAGTGCCAGTGCTGTCACCCTTCAGGTCTTGCATGCTGTATGAAGCGAGGCGTAATGTAAGGTTGTGGAGGTCAAGCTGGTGGATAGTCCTAGAAGTTTGCTTCCCGTCACAGACCTGCTAGTTAATTTTCACCTTTTTATTAGCTGTAACCACACTTGTTCCCCAGCCTTAACAAAGTGGTTTTGTTGCCTAACCTTAACCATACCCGGTGGCACTAAGCATTGCAATATTACTTCAAATTGTAGACATACGGTATGTGATTAACTGTAAAAATGAGTCTATTTTGTATTATCTTTGCTACTGGCCACCATTCAATACACACCAGTTCAACACTAGCTCCTGATCCCGCCTCCATCGAGAACAAGTAAATGGGTGTAAAAAGGGCACAGATTTCAGCACCCCAAAACCAATACAACAATGAGATTCAGGAGTGATTGGCTGAGTGGCCAATCAGGATCTCTGTCCCTGTTTGTATATCTGCTGCTGTCAGTAACAATGGTCAGTGCTGGCTGAAAAAAGAGACGGCTGGATGAAGTAGCAATGCTGAGCTGTTGGATGGAGAGTGTTTGTTTTTCTGAATCTTTTGTTGAGTAAATGTAATAGTCCTCTATAGTCTGAGTCAAAGCCAGACAACAATTCCTTGAACGTAGTTCATTCGCCGTTACTGTAGTCTTTTCCTAACCTTAATCATACCATAATTGCCATGTGCAGATATTGTACAAAGTGAGAATTAAAAGAAAAAGTAGCAGATAGTTTGTTGGTCCCGTTCAACACTGTTGTGATTCACCCATAATAAATCTGATTGTTTCCTGACCTGCTACCACTATGGTTAAATTGTCCTCGGCATGAAAAGCGCCTGGCCAGGATGAGGGAAAGATCGTGGTCTGAACTTCTTTGGTGTGTGGGGGATCAGAGAGCTGGCCTTCCTCTCCTTATCTTTTCTGTCAGGCCTCTTCTGACCACTGTCTTGTGGGGCATAAGATAAAAAAAAATAATCCAACATTGGTCATATTTAAGCGCTGAAAAAAGGATATATGCTTCCATTTTTCTTGTGAGGACAGTCTCCCAGATCATCAGCACACATTTTTATGCCTTCGTACCAGCGATAGCCGTGGCAGAGGGTATTACAGTTTTGGGTTGTCTGTGCATCGGTACATCTGATACATTCTCGTGAACATAATATCTCAGGAACGCCGTGAGGACTTTGGCCCAGTTGTGCACCTGGACTCAAGGATCAACTGATTAGAGTTTGGTGGTCAATCCTCAAGGTCTCTGTGATCTCATAAAACACATTTTTTGTCATAACTGAAGACTTCATATACTAATATATTCACATAAAATGATGAAGTGATGACATTTTGGAGAGACACGGATGTGAACTGCATCTTGACTAGTTGGTGGAAACATACAACCACGAGGTAACTCTAGTTTTATAATAAGATATATGTCTGATAAACATATCATCATACATAACGCTCCTCACCAAGACGGTGATACCACAACAAATAATATATCATCAGTTCACTAAATCATCCACCAACTCTGCAAACACTTTTTCCTGTCATTGCAGTCAGCCTTGTGCACCCAAACATTGTCTAACAAATACCCCGCCCCGCCCGCAAAGACATACTTCCATTTCGGGACACCGAGGTGCCCGAGGCGCACCCACTGCCAATCTCCGTCTTTACCCGACGACAAAAACACAACTAATTGGAGTACCACTGCATGTTTTCACTAAAGGCACAATTTAATTACATCTGAGCTGGGAATGAGTATTTTGGGAATGTCTGTATGTTCATTCAAACAAATGGAGCGAATGAAAAGCAATATTTGTTTTGCTTTGATTAGCAAACGGGCAGGGTAATTTGTTAAGGAGAAAATGAGTGAGGGCAGAAAATCTGTGTTTAACCCCCAGCTTTCCAGTGGTGGACTACTCACACACACAGAGACTTCATCCCCTCCCTGAACGTTTGTGCCCCTTCCATCCTAAACATTAATGAACTTTTGCTCCTGGCTTTGTGACTCTGACCTCCCTCATCTACTCTCTCGCTCTCTTTTTTTTTCTTATTTCAATCCCTTTTTGTGTCTGCCTTTCTTTCTTTCTCCCTGATCTGGAGTCTCTGTCCTGTGGTCCTCCTGTTCATAAATCCTTTATTAATAACTCAGTGAATAATGTAAAGAGTATTGTTTTCTCCAAGGTTGTATTAATAAACATGAATGAATTTATTTGTCTTCACCAAAGCATGATTAATGCACATTAATGCCTGGATATTGCTCACTCTGCCCTGCATCACCAAGCACATATCACCCCCCACCCCCGTCTCTCCCACTAAAAAAGAAGGAAAAAAAAAAAAAGACCTATCAACATTAAATATTTATGGCATAATATTAATGGTTTTGTAAAGAAAATAACAAGTTATTAATCCTCTGATTAACAACTGATTAACCTTTTTTATTAAACACGTGATCCGTGCATCATCGACTCAGGATATGTCGACTGACTGCGCTGCAGAATAATTATTTTTGTGTCTTTTCTAATTGCAAAAATCGCATGGCTGAACTATATGTGTGTGTGTGTTGTTTTGCCTTGACACATGCATAGATACACCACTCGCACTTGTTCAAACAACGCAAGATGTATGTAGCCTGAGATTACAATGAGGGATAAAGGAAAGGAAGAAAATAAAACATACAAACATAACATAACTGGCACATTCTTTCACACTGAGGGAGAACAAGAGCAGCACCTAATTTTAGCGGCGGATCTTTTTTAAAACAATGGGGTTTAATTCACATATCCGTTTATTCTGCACTCTCTGGCATGGGGTGGGAAAGTGGAATGAAAACATGGCTGAAGGACAAAACATTTTTTCGTATTTTTCTTTTTGTCCCTGCTCATCTCAAAGCTATTGTCTGTGTATTTTTAGTTCTCGTCAACTGAAAGACAGTTATGTTGTGTTTTCTGACATAATGGCTCTGACTTCAGATTGGAGAAGACTGAATTAGACACAATCTGAATCTTTAGTTCAAATCCGCCCACTGTCTTTTAATTTGTTATGTTTTAGTAGTGTTATAGAAATGGTTCAGTGTTTGTACAGTCAAAAGTAAAACAACTCATTATTCAGATTTTGAGTGTAATAGTATTGTAAATTAATGCAATTTAGTGTACATAGTAGTATTTATTATATATGTAGTAAATAAAATTTTGTCATATTTGCTCAAGCTGTAAATATATCCTGATAGTACCAGACAGATAGTTAGTGAAAAAAACAAACAAAAACAAAACATCAGGTTCCTCTGCTTCCTTTTAGTACTCCTAATGACATTTATTTACAAGATGCCACTGCGCCCAATCAACCCAACAACCAATCAGAACCGAGGATTCGTCTATTTCGCTCAGTCTTTTCTCACGAAGCTCCAACTGCAATCAAACGGTCAAACTAGGCAGCACTGATCAAATAGGAATCGAGTTTATGTTGCTGCGTTGTGTATTTCTCAGCTCAAATGTTTTCAGAAACATACTTTAATGTACTGTTGAGCTGTAAAATGAGAAAGTTTGTGACCCGGCAGCCATGTTGAAAACAATCAAGCCAAATCCAACATTGCGCAACAAAGTAATGTAATAAATATAACAACCATAACAACGTAATTAACATAACTAAATGACAGCTGCCCGTAGTGGGATTTATTACGTATTGAGTGTAACAGTGTAACGTAAAAACCATGACAACTGTAACAATATAACTAGCTTAAATATGTAACAACTGCCCTTATTGAAATTTATTACGTAAAAAGTGTAACAACATTACACAACAGCCATAACAACCATAACAACGTTGCTCGCATAAATATATAACAGCTGCCCTTAGTGGGAATTACTTATGTAAGAAGCATAATATTACGTAACAAGTGTAAAGTCAGTGTTTACTCTTGTTATTTTTTTTTTTTTACACGGCGCAGGAACAGGGAAGTCGGGGGTGAAAGTCCTGTGTTTATTTGACCCATCCACCAGAACTTCCACCCACCCTTAGTCAACTTTTTCCTCTTGTTTTAGTCGTTATTATAACACATAACTTTGAATATACCTCATAACTTTAGTAACGGTTGCTTGATACACTATGCCACCTATTCTGCAGGTCACTAGCCTCAAAAACGTCCACATTCAATGTATGTGTGGCTTGCGGAAATGGACAGTACCACCATTTACAGTTTATTGAACAACCACGCTAATGAAAGTATTTTTGCGTGCTGTCTTAACACATAAAGAGAGAGTACATGTGAGCAGCATGCTGTATATAAATAAGCTATTCCTGTTTGAATAGTCTTTGTGTAAAGGGAAGCATGAAGTGTCAACACGGCTACATTTCCTGTGACCCAAACTTATAAAACCAAGCTCCTCAAAACAACTCACCTCAGCCATTTGTTTTACTTCACACTTTTTTTTTTTTCCCATGAACCCTCGCTGGCCACCCCTCTAAAGCTTTTCTTTGGCCCAGTTTGCCAGTTTTCAGGTCTGTTAAAGGCCCGATCAGTGTTAAAGACAGTGGCAGTAGATGTCTGTTTGGTGAGCTGCGTGAAGGGTGTCGGGGAGTTTCTTTATTTTTTTATTTTCGTCATGCCTTGCCTATGATGGATCGCGGCTCACTCCTGCAGGGGGTTTTCTTTGTTACTCTCCCCCTTTTCTCTTTTTCTCCCTTTCTTTTCCTCTCTCCCCTGCTGATCTAAACACTAACAGCAGGCCTCACCTTGTCTACTTTCTCTTCACCATTGAACCTTGCATATAGGCCACTTTCTCACATGTCTATCTTTCTCGCATCTGTTATCTCAACATTCAAATATGTGTTATCTCTCTTTAAAAAAAGTATTTCCATCTCTTATTCTTTCTGTTTTTCGGGTTTTCTCTTTTAACTCCTGCCATCCTGGGAATCCACACAAACCACCAAACAAAAAAAATACAATCTATGAACTTGCTTTTAATTCTGTTTGTCTCATCAAAAAAAAAAAAAAAACCTACTTGTTGTAATGTTGCCCTGGATGCTGATCCTATTGAGGTTCAACCATATTTTACTACCCCCGGAGCTCCCCATAAGACCTGGATTCATCACGCTTATTCCCCACGGCCCTCCCTCCTGGGGTCGCTTACTTTCTTTCTCTCTCTGTGTCCTACCAGCTCTCTGTTCTTGCTGTCTTCACATTTCCTCTTTTTCATTTCTTTTTTTTTTTTTTTTTGGGAAGATATCATTTTTTATGCTATCATCAAAATGAATTAGTCTGATCCCAAAATACGCAGAAGGACATATGGTTTGGCCCAGTTTCTGAGAAGTGCCGGGTTCAGTTTTTGGTCATTCTTTGGTGTGTGTGTGTGTGTGTGTGTGTGTGTGTGTGTGTGTGTGTGTGTGTGTGTGTGTGTGTGTGTGTGTGTGTGTCCTTCATTTACAAGTTGGATTTTCAGGGCCTCTTGGGAGTTGGAAGGTATTTATAGTGCTGCTCACACAGAGGTGGACTTCACAGTAATTAAGAAGCAGTAAAGGTGGTTAATTCTACATTTCTGATCACTGTTTTAATCTTCTGTCCCACTCTTTTTGAAAGACAGACGCACACAGATGCACACACACACACACACACACACACACACACACTCAGAGCGGCAGGTACATGAGCTTTAAGCCTCTTATGACTCCTTGTCTCCATGCAGTGCAGACACAACACCGTGTCAGGGAGAGGTTTAGGCATGGTGCGGGCCTTCCTTAATTACTGGGGGATTGCTAAGCAGATACGACTGTGCTTTCACTGCTGGGTCAGTGGCGGCCTATGAGATTAGCTGTACACAGTAGCTTCAGTCATAAAAAAAAAGTGAGAAACATGTTCCAACAGAAGTGTAAGACAGGATTGAGTTCACTTAACGCACCGTGCTAGTATTGATTGATTGCCACTCATTTCCCATTCATCCTGTGTCATAAGTCATAAGTAAGAGGCGTGTCTCGCGATATATTTCTGTCATGAAAAGTGTGAATATTTATAGAGGCTCGTGCTCCCCAGTTACCTCCGATATCTACAGAAACTTTCTGTCTTCACTCTGTAACACTTTTATTGGCTGTAGTAAAGAAACTCGCTGTGAGAGTAGCAGCCTCTTAGTTTCAAAGAGGCCTTTGAATGTAACACACATGGGACTTGAACTATCTTGTCTTTATTATTTAAAAGAATAGTAGAGATGTGAAACAGGATTGTGTGTGTGAGTCAGTGAGAGAGAGTGCTGTCACTAGTAACTTGTCTGTAATGCCAAAACACTTTAGCATCTGTACAGGAACAGTCAGAGCAAGTGATATTTAAAGTGAGACAGTCGGAGTAGGGTGGATGTGTCAAACAAACAAAGGACTTTGTCCTGTGTGAAACCAAGTCAACTTACCATAGTTTTGTTTCACAACTTCCAACGCTTGTGGTGTAACAAGGGTAGTTATTTTAACCCAAACCATGACCTTTTCCTAAACTTAACCAAGGACTTTGGTTGTGTAAATAAACCAAAAAACTAAGTAAACCTACGATTTTGAAAAGAGACCATATGCAAGTAATGAGCAGAACCTATAAACTTCCTGTGGACATAGAAAGTTTGTTTGGAAAAGACACTGTAGAGAATCGTAGTTCGAAGTGTAGGGTCGCAAGTGTTGGTATTTGCCGAGTTGGGAGTGAGAATGTGTTGGTATCATCATCAGGCTACATGAAGAACCAACACAGTCTCACGGTAGTTTGTGAAATAGTCACACAATGTTATTAAACTGTGTAGACCATACTCTATAGTGTCTATAGTATGTATTATATATGTATATTTCTGTACATTTCTCAACCCAGTTTTTACCATACTCCCATTACTGTAAGTGAAAGCGAAACACCTAGCTGACCTTTAACCTATGCTGATTGTAACTCTAAAATCTCCCTGAAGAAAAGGGACATTTTTGCACATGTATTGAGTCATACCTTGTCTCTCAGAAAGTAGGGTGAACACCCACCTTTCTCCCCTCTCTGGAGCACAGAGGCCTGTCACTCTGATGTGCACACATTCGATTTGTCACTGAACAAATGCAGAGACGCGTCGAGCGCAGTCAAAACACTCCAAACCATCGCGAGTTTCAGTGGGAGGGTGACACTTTCGCCTCCTTGTCACCAGCGTGAGTTTGGACGCACCATCACGGGAGTTTCGGTGACAGCCCGGTGAAGGCTGCTTTGTTTGCCTAAGTCGTCTCCATTCCCTTTAATGAGCCATTATGGTTATGTTTTGTCTCAGTCGTGTTCGTTGGCTGGCTGAGTTTCTGAGACGGCAAGACAGAGGAGAAGTGGGTAGGGGGTGGTGGTGATGGGGGGAGGCCCGCTGTCTTCAAACCTCCTTGTGGTGTTTCAGGAAAGAGACGCTACTTGTGAGAGACAGTCAGTGAAAAAAACGAGAGATGAAATTTTAATTTTTCGTATTTCATCAAAAACTGGAGCAGGTTGATATTGAAGGCTCCTTCAAGGGGAAGTCTTAAGAGTGCTGAAGCAAAAAGCTGAAACTCTCCGTTACCACCATTTTGGACTGAAATGCCTATTATACAGTGTATACTATTTTATTGTTTAACACAGGCCATTTCGGTAGAATATGACAAAAAGTATTTATTTTATTTTATTTATTTTTTTTATCGCACTTTGTAGGCGGATGTTTTACTGGTGTGTGGTTGTCATTTTCAGTCCAAAATGCTGGAAGCATCGCGTTGCTACTGGCCACTGATGTTGCAGTGGCAGTAACGACTGACGTATTCATTAATTAAATGACCGGTTATATTGGAGTTCTTTCCAATATCACCACTGGCCCACAAAAACTCCCACTGAACTAGTCCTGGAAGAGAGCTAGCTTCCTCACCTCCTCACCTTAACTCTGATAACATTTCCATCATCTGTCTCGTAGCTCTTAAATGTATCCTGAATCAAAAGCCCGAGTCTTGAAGCGATACTCTCCACTATCCTCCATATCCTCTTTATCCTCCTCTTCGTTTGTCTCTGCTCGCCTGGAGGTGGAGGAGCTTCCTGCAACGGAGCGGGGATGGGAAGAGATGGGATGTTGAAAGTGGGGGGAAGAGGAGGGGAGTTGGGTGGCTAAGCAGACACTGTGACAACCCACCTGTCAGCAGGTACTCAGTATAATTGGTAAACGAAGGCCGCGGGATAGTAGCAGGGGCCCCTTCTCTTCTCTCTGTCTTCTGCTCTGTTCTTTGTTTGACGAGTATTTGAAGTTGCCAGGCAGTCGTCGGGAAGCTCGTTCCTTCCTTGTTTGGTTCAGAGGAAGACAGAGGCCAACCAGGAGAGAGGGGGGAAAAAAGAAAAGAGGCGAAAAGAACACATGTTAAATATGAATTGCTGAGGGTGATTAGCCAAGGAGTGGAAGGCTACACCGGTACGTGTCGTTGCCGATCGTGAATGGATGAATGTACGTTTCATCCATATTAGACATTTCCTCCTCTCTCAATGCCAATTCCAGCCATCAGGCTCTGTTTGCCCTCTAATGAAACATATTCATCTTCATCACACCCTCTCGCGGCTCTCAGACTTACTTTACAGCATAGTCAATTAAACCCTCAGGGACCACTCTGTGCGAAAAGGGATATATAATGCTTTGACATTTCGGCGAGTCCACATTAGGCACGCCCATAGAACATTCTGCTGTGAGCTGGATGGGAAGGAGTCATAGCTGAGCCTGGAGGTAGAGGATAGCCAGTCAAAGGGATTGGGTCTCTTATAAGCTAGTTAGCTCTTTGGATTCAGTTACTTATGCTGATGTAATAGGGCAATTGTAAGCTGATACTGAAGTCTCTCTGTGACCCCTACACTGGCTCTCGTTCTCATATTAGGCTACCTAATATATACTTATGCGTATATAGTGTAACGGTAGACTAATACATAACTAAAATGGACTGAACTCAATTGAGGAGTGTATTAGTGTTATGGATCACCATTTAGGCTTCTTAAATTTTCATCCTTCAAGGGACTGTTGTTATCTAAATCGGGGATTGTCTGCTTTGCTTGCTTGAGTTGGTCCCTCCTAGACATTCGTATAGTCATTGGAGCAACCGGGGTCAGCAGTGTAACGATGCAACGCAAGTCTCATAACAAGCCTACTGCTCCAGGGTGGTGTGTGTGTGTGTGTGTGTGTGTGTGTGTGTGTGTGTGTGTGTGTGTGTGTGTGTCCCCGAGGCTCGTAGTTGATCCTGCATCTCGATGGCGTGAAACAGCTTTACAGGGCCAACTTCTGCTTAAGGCTGAACATCACCCCTTTTCCCTGTCATAACCCCCTCTGACTAGGAGGCTCCTACGTAGATGTGTTTGTGTGTGTGCAAGTGCACACTTCACATGCATATCTTGAAGGCAACTCCACACCCGGTTAAGTGTCAAAAGTGTTCATGAGAGTCAGTTTTATTGTTGCCTCATATCACACTGAAGAATCATTTTAAGATCATTTTCCTCTAAACCACAGCTGAAAGTTTTACTTTGATGTGTTTAGTTTTGCAGCCTGTACATAAATGACATGGAAATAGTTTGACAGAAAACCAAATCTTTATGCTTTCAACCAAATCTTCCTTGTGTATTAGCAGAGGTGTTAGGGGTCAAACATCAAATCCAGTGCCTATATCTATCTTTTAACAAAGACAGGCGTTACAACCCAGACAACCCACAATTGACATGCAATGCCAAACCTGTCTCTTTTTCCCAATTACGTTGTGGAGAGACACATAATCTGTTTTGTTTATTTCCTCATGTGACTGAAGTGCTACTTTTATGTATATTTATGGATAGTGGGTGGATTTCGCCAAAAGAGACCAGTGTTGACATCCTGAGTCCCTGGTGAGAGGACTCCAGGAGTCCTTGTTAAATTTAGCAGCCCATTCGCACAAAAAGGCGTAGAAATGTCACGATAATGTTTAGTGTGCAATAAGTACACCTTTCTTGATTTCCTTGCCTTTTGTGTGCTGTGCTGAATGCAGTGTAAACGCATCCACGTATAAAGTCTGTGGTGAGAGGAAGTGACGTAGTATGAAAAGTAGGGCTCTGATACCGGATCACATATTGAGTGATACTGAGTCAAATAGCTGGACCAGTATGTATGGTAGGGGTGGACGATTCACTTAGCTCACAGTACAATACACGATATTAGGTTCACAATCTCGATAATATTCACTATTATAACAATAATTTTAACAAAACTTGATTAATGAAAGAACATGAGTGAAAATGCTCATTCAGAAGATACAAAATGCAAAACAATGCTGCTGTTTGCCCTGTAGTTTTATGAAACTGTACTGTTATAATAGTAACATGGCTCAGCATAATCATCTTGTAATAGAGTGGGTAATCTCAATTCTGTCTTTCTGACTGAATTATTTTCCACACTCTAAAAGAACTAACATTTCTCTCTCCAGTATGAATTCTCATATGCAGCTTCAGTTTCCTATTTTGTGTTTCAACAGGGAATCCAAAATGCTGCCATAGAAGTGATTTGAAAGACTCCTCCATTATTGCCTGGCTGCAAATCAGCTGCAAATGCACTAACCACACCAACAATAGGGACGTGACGGTGAGGAAATTTTCCCACCAGTTAATAAACTTGTGACAACACCGGTGTTACCGATTACACCAGACATTTAACATGACGGTCAACGTGCAGCTTTCTTACTTTGATCGTTACCGTCGGATGGCGGTGTGTCTGGCCTCTCCGGTCCAGGTTTTGCTGCAGGGCCGACCTGGAACCACACACACCAGCTGTGACCGTTTGAAGATTTACGAAATTAGTTTACGAACTAAGATTAGTTCGTTAACTAGCTAAGATTAGCAAAAGATTGGGTTTATCCCCAAACTTCTGCTAATCTTAATTGTAATGCTTCAGATGGGCCAAACTGTGCCTACCACATAGTGAAAGTCAACGCTGTGGATTGAAACCAAGTTTAGGCAACAAAACTACGATTAGGTTTAGGAAAAGATTAGTTAAGGTAACGTTGACTTTTGTTTTCACATGGGACACAAACAGCGGTCTCCTGGGTGAAAGTCCTGCACTGCAGGTGGACTTTGGCGCTCTTTATGCTAAGCCACCTGACTCCCTCCTTTGCTCCAGTTATAATTTCTATGGCCTCTAGAAGTTGGCATTGTCTTCTTATTGCGTATTAATATCAGGGGTCAACCATGTGAATAGATAACAGCCCTTTGAACCCACTAGTAGGTGTAGCAGACCACTACTACCCCATATCTATGGGGCTGATAATGGCCATTCTCAGTCAGGTGATAACATCCGAAGTGGGTGCACCACAGTGTAATAACCACACAAAGAGATTTACAAATTAACTTTTCTTAAATCTGTTTGACAATGAATGCTAAAAACATTTCTAATCATAAATCATCAACGTTCTCCCTGGTAATAGGGTTGTGTACTACATTTTCATTCTTTTCGTGCACACTACATATGTCTGAGCATGTGATCATGTGGCGCCCTCAGACTTTTATTAATCATAATGACTTGGCCAAATCAATCAAACCAAAGCAGGTCAATTTGGTCAATTTTGGGAAGTCAAGCAAATTCTTCCAATGTGCTTAGACGGTCTTAGGATTTCTGTGTAATGGTTCCTGGTTAAAACTCCAGAAGGGACTTTTAGAAAAGTTTGAAGAAATTTTCAATACCCGGATTCAAGCCATGGTTCTTAACTTCACTAATATTGTATTCCCTCAATTATGTCCAGCTGTCACGTTCGACGGATCAAGCTTTTAATTCAAAGCAAGCCATCTCAGATTTCCTATTGAAACAGGGATAATACAGTTGTGTTTTTGTTGAGGATACTATGTCGACTGTTTTATGGTGGATTGTACGTGATTCCTATTTGTTGATTATGTTTGTTTATATCAGTGGATCTGTGTGTGTGTGTGTGTATAAGATGGGTAAACTCTATTTGATATGCCCAGCCACCAATATGTAGAACAACAGCGCTAGGCTTCTATTGTCTTGTGCCGCTCTATGGGGGTTAGCTGGCACTGCATGTGAACAGATGTGTTTCAAATCATTGTTGTTATTTACCAGTGATAGGCTAGAGCTCAAGAAAATGTCCCCCTGTTCTGATTTATTCATTCGGACAGTGGATTTATGCAGAGATGCTGAAAACCTGGATCTTTTCTGCATGGATAGACGGGCAGATTTATTATTCATGAAGCTAATGCATTGTTTCTGTTGCTTTATATCTCTTTTTTGTTCTCTCATCCTGTTTTTTTTCCCCTCCTCCCCCTCTTCTTCTTGATGGTGTGCTGAATTCTCTCAGGCAAAGGTTGGCAGTTAAATGTCTGTGTTGAAATGAGAAGTTTGAAAGATGAAGCGCTATCTCTGTATATATGTGCGTGTGTGTGTAAACTGATTTAAATCGCTCTTTGAGCCCTACAGAATGGCGCTTTAAATGTTAAATGGGGGTTGAAGCCTGCCTGAACTAATTTGTAGGGCTTTGCACCATGTTGACATTTAAATGTGATAAGAATAGCAAACTGTACCGCCGACCTATTTTGAAGATGCTTTCGGAATACATTCACATCAACTGTGGCCTATAATTAATAAAAAAAGACAGGCCTCCCTCGCTCTAGATTTGATTATAATACAACCTTATAAACACACCAGGGATAGATGAGAGGAGACGAAAGGAGAAGAAGAGGAACTAGGGGAGGGAAGAAGAGAGAAGAATAACAGGAATAAAAACAAGAGAAATGATGGGGGCAGGAATTAAGAGGGAGGTGGATTGCGAACACCTGGTCTTTGAGGCAGATTGCGTTGGCTGGCTGCTGTGCTATCACATTACTCTGATCCTGCCTCTCTTGTTTGTCAGAGAATTGAGGAGAGAGAGGGAGAGCGAGAGAGAGAGAGGGAGAGAGAGAGAGAGAGAGCGGGTAGTGGTGGTGGTGGAGAGGGGGGTGGTGTCGGGGTGTGCAAAATCAGCATGCAAATAACACCACATTGTTAACTTAATCAGATGCAGGGGGAGAAAATATGGAGAGGGATGGGAGGAGTGTGGTGGGGTTGAAGGGGGGAGGTATTGCCAAGGAGGTGAGGCAGAAAGGAAGAGGGGTTTTGCAGTGATGGGAGACGGCAGAGGGTGCGCAGATTATAACCACCCACACCCCGACTCCACCTCCCACCGCTGGCCACATCCAACACCCTGGGGCTGCTCTGGAACTCATGGAGGAGAGGAGTGTGTGTGTGTGTGTGTGTGTGTGTGTGTGTGTGTGTGTGTGTGTGTGTGTGTGTGTGTGTGTGTGTGTGTGTGTGTGTGTGTGTGTGTGTGTGTGTGTGTGTGTGTGAGGGGGAATTGAGGGATGCAGCCTCTTCAGCGCTCCGTCAAGTGGCAGGCACAGGCAGTTAGCAGCCGGCTAGTGAGCTAGCTCGCCAGCGTCGGACATTTTCATACTGTAAATGTCAAGATATTTCTGTCATAAACAATAAGAATTACAAGGTCCAAGCAATGGCTACTTAGACGCAAACGGCAGCAGTTGTTTGGCTTCTTATAAATACAAACCGCTCCTCCCGAAAGGCCACAGCTGCACTGTTTGGGATTTTAGGAATGCATTCTTTTAGGTTAGCACCTAATCAGATGGGAAAATGTGGCATATCTTCCTTGCACAGCATTTTTTTATGTGTGTTTGTGTTACATAAATATTCAGTTCACAGCATAGCATTTCATTACATCATAGCATAGTCCACATGCACAGACGTCCAAGTGTGTGTGCGCAGTGGGACAGTTACAGGAGAGTCTCTTTTGTGTAAGCTCCAATGCAAGTGTGTGTGTCTCGAGGGAGAAGTTCATACAGTGTGGTACAGCGAGGTCATTTTTCATTACAACCATCCACTGCCTTAATGAACTTAGCCCCCTGCCAGAGCACACATGTACAAAACTGTGTATGTGTGTGTGTGTGTGTCTTTTTTAATGAGTGTGTGTACTGTAGCCTTTGTTGTGGAAGATAAGTCGGTGACGATGCTGAAGGTCATGCAGGGCAGAGAAGAATGAGAGAAATGTGTTGTTGGCCGCGACAGACAGCTCAGAGCTGAAGCTCTGGTGTAGACAGACGCGAGGAATCTTGGACCACGGCCACCACGTACCTTCACAGACTGACGCACACACACACACACACAACACATATATCGGCATCTTTATTGGATATTGACTTCATTTATTTAGCATAAAAAAATGTAAATCTAAATAAAATATAATCTCAATTAACCATAAAATAATTGTACATTTTTTTATCTGTTCAAAATGTACCTTAAAGGGAGATTATCATGTATTAAATACTCATATCAACACAGGAGTGGACAAATATGCAAGTGTCTGTCTATGTTTGTCATTTTAAATCAACTAACAACACAAACCAATGACAAATATTGTCCAGAAACCCCCACAAGTACTACATTTAGTATAAAAAATATGCTCAAATCATAATATGCCAAACTCAAGCCCAACAGCTGACAGTAGAAGAACCCATTTTCATTCACATATCTAGAGGTCAGAGGTCAAGTTTGGAGCGTTATTTAACATCCTGTCCAACAAGCTAGTATTACGTCATTGGTACCAGTGGATTCCTTAGGTTTCCTAGTTTTATATGTTTTGTTAACGTGTTAAACAAATGAGTGGTGTTAAAATGAATTTGTGTAAATGCATTATTATCGCGGTAACTTTGCCCTAATATAGACATATACACTGGGGAGCTATTCATGAAAGGCACATTCACTCAGCTAAAAGGAAACTCAATAAAATGGCTAACGGTAGTTTAGACTGTACCTCGCTGTCATGGCACCTCATGAAATTGTCATGAAATTTGAAAATGAAAAAGCTTTTTTTGTAATGTTTTTCGTGTCGCGCTTTTCGCCTCCGAATGTGGCACATGCTGCATGAGTTAATTTCTTCTTCTTTTCAAAATAAACCTACTTAGTTAACTTTAGGAAAAGATCGTGGTTTGGGTTAAATTAACTCTGGAAGTGTTGTAACTGAAGTACGGATATTAATCGACAAACAAGTCAACTTTGACTTGTGGTTTCACATGGGACACGAACGGCGATCTCCTGGGCAAAAACCCAATGTTTTTGGTCCTATATTATTATACTTCCTGGTTTACAATTAATCAATGAATTATGTTTATGTACACAAATTGATCAAATTTTGTGACTGGGCTGGCCAGTATGAATAGTTTTAATGCATTTTTTGTTCATCGACCATGCCACTTGGTCTGTCAACCACATACCCCTTAGCAACTGCAGAAATATATATATATATATATATATATATATATATATATATATATATATATATATATAGAGAGAGAGAGAGAGAGAGAGAGAGAGAGAGAGAGAGAGAGAGACATGCTGTTTAGACTCAGCCTCAGGCTGTACTTTTCTGTCCTTTTTGCACATGTAGAAATTGTGTGCACACACATTTGTGTTATTGCGATTGGCCAGGTGTGTCTGCATGAGTTTTGCACCGACCAATACTCTGAACATATGTGTGTGTGTCTGTGTGTATCTGTGTGTTTTGTAGTCCGGTTCACAGAGAGGCCTTCAATAAAAAAAAAAAAAAAAAAGAGCTCCTCTGAGGTTTCACCCAACTTCTCCTTCCTGCTTTAATCACAGCCGCTTTTCACTGAGGCGTTGGCATTGACGCAAACACCGCCTCGCTGACATGTCTCTTCCTCTCTCGCTCATTTTCTCCTCATCCCTCTTTCATTTCTTTTATTTCCTTCTGTAAATCCATTCATCCCCCTCCACTTCCCCCATCTCTGATCTTAAGAGCAGTCGCCACCGTGTTTTTCTGATAAAGTCTGATAGATAAACATGCTCTCGTATGTCCCCCGAGGCCCTCCACCCTCTCTCGTGAGAGCACACCCCTCCAAAGCACTTCCTCTGCTACAATTAGCCTGTAATAAATACACCCTGGCCTTAAAGTAGATAATGCACAATTCACTCTCTCCCTTTCTTTCCTTTCATATTAAGTGCCACATTAGCTCGCTGTACATATCTGACTTTGAAGCGAAAGGAGAGGAAAGAGGAGTGTTTTTTTTTTCTTCTTTCTCTTCCTCCCCAGGCACGCCGAAAGTGCGTGAGAACAATAGCCGTTATAAGGCCACTAAGAGATATTGTAACGTATGCGGAGAGTCGCAAGCATTTCCACTCAGCTTCTTGATGGCTTTGATAAGATTAGTTTGCTTTCTTAAACAGGAAGTGTGCTGCTTAAAGAAAAAAAAAAAAAAAGACACAGCATGGTTGCATAATAAGTTTAACTACTTCTCAGAGAGCTGAAGTTCCCTTCAAACTCTTCAGATTAACAGGAAAAAAGAAGAAAGTGGGAGAGGAGAGAGATAGAAAGGGGGAGTTTATCAAAGTGATGGAATAAAGAGAGATTTAACACGGTCATATTAAAAAGACATGCGGCAGTTTCAATATTTAAAAATCCCATTTGCTTCGACAGAAGAGCTTTTTCATTCAAGAGCATATGGCGGCGGTACCTGCATCCAGCCTCTCTCTTATCTCCGTCAAAGACAAAGAAGGAGTAGAAGAGGGGTGGGGAGGGGGGCTGAAGAAAAAGATACTTTCAAACAGACATTCAGACATTGAAGAATCATTCAATTATCGGCAGCATGATGTAAAATAATTACCTGACTCGCTTCCTGTAATGAGTGCTGCTAATTAGCCATAGACTTTTGTTTTAGCTGGAAAAAAGAAAGCGAAAGTCCCAAACTCCCAACTGCACAGGAGCTGTGAAAAAGAAATGTTGTATGTTGAGGTAGCACCCCATCTTTTTTCTCTACACACACACACACACACACACACACACACCACGCACTGTGAGTCTTCACTATAGGCTCACTTGGCTTGAAGGCACAATTTACCTCCCAATGTATGCACACACAGCTCTCGGTAAATAGTCGAGAGTGCAAAAAAAGATCCTTCTTCTCTTAATTAGCTGTGTAACAATTAAAGTCTCCTCTTAGTAAATTGAACCTTTGTCTCCCCTTGCCTCCCTAGTTTGATTTCAGCACCTGTCACAACAACCCCTCCCTTTACCACCACCTCCACCGCCACCACACACCCACCACTATTACCTCCACCACCACCCCCCTTGACTGTAGTCATTATGCAAAACTCTACCAGAATGCGCCCAGCATGAGCGGAAGAAAACAGCAATTATTTCTGATATTCTGTTATTTAGGCCGTATTGACATTCAACTACTTTCTCTTCCTCTCTGTTTGTCTCCGTCTCGCAGCCGCCACCTGAGAAACAGAGTGAGACTGTACCGGTTTTAGTCTCAATCTTGAATCTTGTGTGTCATCACCGCAGTCACTCTGCGAGAGACAAAGGCAGCGCTGGCCCATAATGCGACCTACAGATTTCTGTTTGCGGCATTGACATGCAGCGCAGAGGGTGACCAGTGATGTAAGCTGTGACAGATACACTGTGGTCATTGTCTCTCTGACCTCTTTCCTCTCCGCAGTCTAACCATGCGTGAGCGCTCTACACTGCCATGTTTGTTGTCTCATGCACACAGCGTTGTGTGTCCTGGTTTTCTGACTGATTTGACAGGAAGAAGAGTTTAGTCACCAGACACAGAGCAAGACCAGATCACACAGGTACACTACAAAACATCAGAGCCACATTTTCGACACGAGTTGAGGAGGAAGTTGATCATTGAGTCATACTTGGTAGAAATAAAACCACAGTTGTTTTTTAAGTTGCTGCTGTTTTTCCATGATTTACATTTAATAGGCCATAATTTCACAAGGCCTAATGTAGTAATTCAGATTTTTGCACATGCACCAAATGTCCGTGGACAGACTGTAGGAATCAGTATGCCGAGACTTTAAACTCAAAACTACTGTATGTCATGTGTGTGTGCTCTGTTGTCAACAATCCGTTAAAGATAATCTTTGCAAGTGGATTTGCATCATGTAGGGAAATGAATCCAGCCATAGCTGCCTGGAACGTAGGACCAATATGTTCGAAATTTTAACTGCAAAAATCACAATTAACCACAAATTAATTAGCTCAGATTGTACAAAGAGTAGTTCTATGATGTTACAGATATTGTGATGAATTTTATTGATATGGCGGCTTCTTCTTTAGACAGTTTTTTTTTTTTTTTAATTAGATTTCAATACATAACACTCTAACTTTAAAATATAACTGTTTTCTAAAGAACTGTTTTTTTTTGTGGGAAAGCCTCTGAAACACCACAAAAACCATCAGCAGCTAAAGCTAAATCTGGTTTTAGTGCAGGTTTTACACTGTTGTACTCTCAAATCTGCCAAGTTAAAGAATCACTTCCTTTACATCTGCGTTGAAAGTCTGCTGTTCACTGTTTCCCAAAAGGGCAGTATCAGCAAACTGATAAATATCTGTTTAATACCTCATGCTGCTGCCCGTTCAGTGGCGCTCAACAACAGTAACAACCAAATAAGCAGTTTAGATGCAGTATTAAAGCAGCACTAACACAGTGTGTTGTAGTGTGAAGCGTGTCCACTATCATTATCACGTCAATTACTGTGATTTTTATTTATTTATTTATTTATTTATTTTTGCTCTCGCTCTTGCCACTGAACTTCACTAAAACAGTGACTGCTTAACAAATGTCTATTAATCCTGCACTCGCTGCTTTATTCGCTGCTGCAGGGGGTCCGTCCACGCTGCTGTGACCGCTATTGTAGCACACTCGGGAGGGGAGAGGTGCTCACACACACACACACACACACACACACACACACACACACACACACACAGACAGAGACATCTGCAGGTCACCATCATCATAGTGGGAATAATACCAGGGATGGTTATCATAAAGGGAAGCTTTGAGCTCCCGGCCGTCTTGGGAAGATGATTTGGCTAGCCCGGAACAATGAACTGTGGGAATCCGCTTGTCCTGCATTGATCTTCCTCCCATGGCATCCCCTGCAAGGCTGTCAGAGCGATGGACGGATAAAAAGACCCACAACATTTTTCTTTCTTTCACTCTCTCTCTCTCGCTCCCTCCCGGTGTCTTTCTTTTCTCTCTGTCAGGAGGGCTCCCACTGATCAGCGGGGATGAGCTGAAAGTTGAACTACCTGTTGACAGGAGCTCTTAAACAGCCTCAATGACATATTGTGTGGGAGAGAGAGGGAGGGGCAGGGGCTCCTGTTCATTCATATTTGTCACCGATCTATTGAGTCTGTGCTCTCATCTTGCTTATATATTCTCTGTGTTAAAGCGGAGCACAGCGTTGTGTTAATCCAGTGTTGCTCTGAAGTTTTATGGCTGTTTTGTGTTCATGTAAGAAACTTATGCCTCGTTTTGTCTTCTCAGTTTTGTGTTTTTGAAGGTGTCCTCTATAAGTTGGCCCATATGAATATGGTTGGTGTGTGATTGGTGTTTTTGGCCAGCCAATCAGAGCTGTGGCTCTTTCAGGCTACTGGAAACACCTCCCCAAAGATCCAGTAACCCTTTTGTAGAGGGGAGACAAGGCGTATACATTTAGAAACGATTGTACATTTTTGTAATTTCAAATAAAAAAAAAAAAATCACGAGGGATATCCTCGACCAAAGAAATTCTTAGTTGACTAACACTTGATTTTGTCACCTACTTGATTCATTGATTTAATCGACATCTCCACAAAGAATCACACAAAAGCACCACTTTAAATCTTTTGCCAGAGATGTGTTTTAAGTCATTCAGCATGAAAAGAAGCATAAAAAATGATGAAGCAACTAAAGAAACCTTGGCCCACTCAGACCAAAATGACCCATTAGGCTAAGTGACTAAGAAGGAGCAGCCCTAAAAATCACATAAAATAAAAATGTATTTGTTTGTTCATATCTGTAAGAAAAAAACAGACATTTCCATATTTCAAATCAAATCTAGATGAGATCTGATCCTGGCCATGTCTGCACCTCTACTTATTTTCCCCTTTAAAACAGAACAATCCCTCTCGGAAGCGTCACATCTTTGCGATTGTGCCGAGTTATGCGTCTTGATCAAGAGGCTGCAGGCATGGGATGGAGTTAGGATTGAATCTGGCAGGGGTTTGTGTGACTGTCTTCCATGTGCAGTTCAGAGTGTTTTCGCCTCATTACAGAAAGTAATAATGCAGTGAAGTCAAAGAGCGAGCGAGAGGAAGGAAAACAAGGCAGCTTTTTTATTGAATTAATTAGACGCCTTGCAAAGACCACCTGCAATAGAAACAAAACACAAGCCAGGAAGAAACTCATCTCTGGTCTGTTCTACCTCTAACTCTAACTAAACCAACTTTAACTCAGAGATAATTGATCTTTGAAATGATGAGGAAGCTCTGTTTGTTCTTTGAAAACATACTCCCAGCTTTTGAATGCATTCGGTCGTCCCTGCTGCTTTTACTTAGTATTTAACATTCAACTCTCAGTGCATGTAATGTAGACCTATAGTAAATACCCACATTGTTCCTTCACCACCCGTTCTCACTCCCAAGTGTCAAGTAGTGATGATTGGTCAGTGTCTGATACTGATGCATCCAGACACTTATTATCATCTTTTTGCTGCACACAGGGCTTTCAGCTAACTCCAATATAAACCCATCCGTGTCAGTATTAGACGGTCAAACCAGCTGACGTAGTATAACTAGAGAGAAAGTCCGAGAGGTGCGGGAAGAAGGGAATGCATGGATCGAACACAGTATTTTCACCCAGAAGACTGCTGTTTGGTCCCATGTGAAACTAAAGACTCAGACTTTACTAACGGCAGTTACGTAACAAGTGTACTTACTTTACATTTTAAAATATACTTATTTTACTTATTTTGATCCAAACCACAATCTTTTCCTAACCCTAACCAAATGGTTTTGTTGCCTAAACCTAGCAACGTAGTTTTGTTGCGTAAGTAAACCTAAAAACTAAGGAAACCTATGTTGGAAGTATATTTTGAAAATACACTGCTCATGTAACGAGCAGAAACTTGACTTTCACCCAGAAGACCGATGTTCCTGTCCCATGTGAAACCAAGTCTGTAATTTTACAACATAATTTCCATAACATACGTATTTTACGTAACAAAGGTACTTATTGTAACCCAAACCACAATGTTTCTCTAAGCTTAACCAAGTGGTTTTGTTTGTGTAAACTTAGCTACATAGTTCTGATGCGTAAGTAAACTTAACAGCTACGTAAACCTGCATTTTTATTTTGAAAAGACACTATGCATGTAATGAGCAGAAAGTTGACTTTCACCTAAGAGAACGAAGTTTGTGTCCCATATGAAACAAAGTCTGTAGGTCTGTTTCATAACTTCCAGACTTTACTAAATGCCAGTTACGCAACAGGCGTGCTTACTTTACATAACACGTGAACAAATGTGGTGGTTTTGTTGTCTTAAACTAACTACATAGTTTTGTTTTACTAATGCGCATTCTGTAATAAGCGTACATATTTTACATAACAAAACTTACATATTTTAACTCAAACCACGGTCTTACCAAGTTACCAAGTCCTAAACCTAGCTACGTTGATATGTTGCGTGAGTAAACCTAAAAAACTAAGTAAACCCATGTTGGAAGTTTGTGAACACAACTTTATTTAAAAAAAAATGAATAAATAAAAAACACTATGCATGTACAAAGCAGAAATTTGACACGCCATCCCTGAGTCTGAAACTGACCGTGGAGGGTTACCGCGAGCATCATGGTCTGAAGCGTAGGGCCACTGAGCGAGCATCAGATCACTGTAGCTGTAACGCCCCTCCCTCGTCTCATTAATGATTTGGGGGAAATATGATGGAATTGAGCACATTGTGAATAATGATTGATTTGTTTAATGCAATGAATTACTTCATTAGGACTTAATGAGGTATTGCATTGTGATTAGTCGATGGGTTTTGTGTCGATACGTGTCAAAATAACAAAGTAAAGTCCAACTAATGGCTTTTCGATCCTTTAGTCCCCCCCATCTTGTCTTAAATGTCACCAGAAAGTTTTATGACAAAAACTCAGGCCTGAGAGTAAATTCAAGAAGTATATTTATTTGAATTGTTTATTTAATTCTGAATTTATAATAGGTAGCTATTCCTAATATTTACACTGTCTTTCATATACCCTATGTGGTTACAATTAGAGAGAAACACATACAAATCCCTTATGCATTTATGATGCATGGTGCCATTGATAAGACAGAAATGAACTGAGCACATTCAAATGCTGACTGAAATACACTTCCATTGTGTTACAGATACCACTTATAATTAAGCTGAGGCTTGAAGAGAAAAAGCAGGGGAGGGAAAAAAAATGCATTTAGAGAAACTGAGCGAAATCGTTTTTTTGTGCGTGCGTGTGAACGCGCAGAGCGTTTTTGTGTGTTTACGGGTGCACGTGGTGCTTTGCTGAATATTAAACCACAAACTATAAAGACAACAACTGAACCGTCGTGAGAAAAATGCTAAAGGAAGTCTTTGTGGTTTTAGAGGTATCAGAGGAGCCAATAGCTTTTAATGAGGCAGCATTGCTGTACATGCCAGGAAATGATAAGGTTATACAGGTTAGAGTAACGGCAGACAGATACTGTACCAGTATAGAGCTACAGCGTGGATGTGTTGTTCATATCGGAGTCTACGCAGGCTGCACAGCCATGGCAGAGACAGTGAGACATAATAGGGACAAAGTGGCACCAAGTCTTTCCTTAATACAACCGGTAAGACTGACAAACCTGAGCCTTGATCTTCTAAAAGCACCGCTACATTAATATTGTGTAGAGTTGTTTTCCTCTGTACATTTGCTGCATATTTTGCGTGAGACTCGCAACAGTAACAGGATGATGTCAAGATAGAAAGAGTTGTTGGTGTGATACTCACCATGTCTTTTAGAGGGCATGCGCATATTGAATTGTTGTCAGTGGTTTGTGTACGAGTGCATGTCTGTGTGTGTGTGTGTTTCTAATACATCACCCTCAAATTCCTTGCATGTGTGTGTTGATGTGAGCAGAGGGGGGATGTCACATAAGAAATGTCCTTTTTAATCAGGGGAAAAAATATAAAATGACTGGGGAGCAAGGCAAGCATATTAATGTGTCTCATTTGCATACGCTCGTCAGCCAGGATACGTTTATAAAAAAAAAAAAACACAAACTGGATTCGTCAGTTCATTTCACATTATTCCATTGTCTATCTGCCTTTGTTATATGTTAAAGATAAAGGCAGAAATCAAATTGAAGAAAAGGGCAAGCTGCTATCTCCCCAAATGAGCAACAGCTCATCAGCCTAGTTTAAATCACAGATTTCTATTCCAAAAGGCAGCTGCCTCTGTAAAAAGGGCCCATTCAAATAAGGTCTCCTCCGATATAAGCACGCCTGCTGATAGAAGATGGGGTGTCACATAAATACAATTTAAAACCTAAGCCATTTAAAACAAAGTTTTATCTTTCTTAGCAATTTTCTCCCAATAAATGTACACATGTGTATATATATATATATATATATATATATATATATATATATATATATATATATATATATATATATATATATATATATATATATATATTTTCAATCAAGTCTAAACTTTTATATGATAAGTCTTGTACAACACAATTTCTTGGATGAGCGCAGCATTATTCAAGTCACATGAGAGCACAATCATAACATCTGTCGTAAATTTAAGTAGGCTCTGACAGAAGCATATCTAGCAGTTACCCATAAGCCTGCAGAACATAGCATGCCTATTATATTCTTGATGAATTCAGTAAAATTGCTTAAGATACTTGCGTGGAGGGGGGTAAGGAGAATTCAAAGGGCAGCCCACAAGTGTCACATTCCTTTAAACACAAGTGGAAGCCGCTCACAGTGTCTTAATTCATGTCCGCAAGATAAGAATCCACCATCAACAGTGTGTTGGAGGGGCCGGTGGCTAAAAGAACAGGCACCCCTTATGTCTTCTAACCTCCTACTGATGGGAGAGTGACGGAAGACAGAACTCAAATGAACGAGAAAACAAATGAGCCGAGCACAATGTGGAGTCCTCCCTGCTTTAGAAACATACTGTCGGTGGAGAGGGAGAGAGAGTCGGCAGAACCTTAGTTGCCCTACATGCCTGTTAAGTGCATACTGAACATGTGTGCACATATTTTTAACATGGGTGTGCCGCATTGCTGCCAGATTGGGTCCATAAGCTGTCTAAAATGATCCCACTTTCTCTTAAAAGTGGACTCACCTAATGCTAGTGCTTAACACTGCCTCTCCATGAAAGGATTTTTTGATGATTATAATCATGCGTTATAGCACAGTGGCTGCCACTGTTACCAGGCAGCATACTAATCAGCTTAATGAGATATTATACAATATTTTGTTGACCAAAGCAGAACCGTGGTTATTGTTTCTGAGGGTTTGACCCCTGCCAGCAGCCAGAGGAAGTGTGCAGATAGATGTTTATACCTCTCCATCTGGAGAGCAGATGGATCAGCATTAAATCCAATGTTATTCTTTTTTTTTTTTTTTTTTATTCACTGATGTTACACATATGAAATGGAAACACATTCACAGACAGTGCAACATTTTCAGCCAATCGTGATACATTTTGGTGGCAATACAGCCACCAGACTATAACACTGATCTGTTTCATATATTAGATATGGAAAAAAAGTAGGGCTGTCAAACATGATAATAGTGTGTTAATGCAAATTTGTTTTAACACCACTAAATTTTTTAACACATTAACATAACTTGTAATTTTTAGGTTGTAGCGGGCTCAGTTTAAGCTAGAGTGAAGGAATTCATTGGTGCCGATCGTGTCATACTAGCTCGTTGCAACAAACGCCAAATAACGCTCCATACTCATGCTAAATATTGGCGAGGAAAAACTGTCCATTTTCAAAGGGGTCCCTTGACCTCTGACCTCAAGATACGTGAATGAAAATGGGTTCTCTGGGTCCCCACCAGTCTCCCCTTTTACAGAAATGCCCACTTTATGATAATCATATAGAGTTTGGGGCAAGTCATAGTCAAGTCAGCACACTGACACGCTGACAGCTGTTGTTGCCTGTTGGGCTGCAGTTTGCCATGTTATGATTTCAGCATATTTCTTATGCTAAAATGCTGTGAGATTTTCTGGACAATATTATTTTGTGTTTTGTGTTAATTGATTTAAAATGATAAACATATTCCCACATTTGCATATTTGTCCACTCCCATGTTGATGAGTATTAAATACTTGATGAATCTCCCTTTAAGGAACATATTGAACAGATCAAAAATGTGCAGTTGAATTTGTGATTAATCGTGTTTAACTGTAGATAATCATACGATTAACCATGATTAAATATCTTAATCGGTTGGCAGCCCTAAAAAAAAAATAAATAAATACATAAATAAAAATAAATAAATAGATGCTACCTTTTTATTCCTCTCAGGCACGTACAGTATAAACCAATGCATCTTTGGCTGCATTTGGACCCCATTCAATGCAGCCAACTGTTGTTTCCCCCCCGTCCTAAAAACTATAAAAGATTTGGTTAGAGAGACGAAGACAGACAGACAGAGAGAGAATTGGGAGGGATAGAAAGAAGCAGAGGGAGAGCAAAGTGATTCACATCAAATGTAGTGCGGATCTTTAATGGAATTTTGCGCCAAGACAAGTGTCGTGGCAACAAGATAAGAGTGTTGTGTTTACTGGAGTAACCCCTTGGCTTTAAGTGCTATTGTTAATATCATAATTGTAGTATTGCGGTGGCTCCCCGACAATGCCGTTGCTCCGTTTCATTAAGGCGTGTAATTGGAGGAATTCTGATAGGATGGGCACAAGTAGCTTAATTATACACTGCTCACTGTGTTTACAGAGTAATTATTCCATCCAAAATGGTGTTACATTTTGAAAAAAGTTATATGGATTCACAGCATTTCTCCAGGCCCTCTTGGCGCTGACAATTCATGCGGTGCTCCATGCATCAAAGGCAATGCATTTCATTTCCCTGCACTGGGTGACACAGCACAGGTATCGTTTCCCTAAGTGAAGAAACACATTAGTCCTGAACATGTGGTTGGATGATATTCTATTTGCAATCTAGAAAGCAAAGGCGAGGAGTACATCAGCAGCCGCCAAGGCATAGTATCTTTTAAATGCATTTTTAAATGTGAAGGTTGTTCTTAATCTGAAACCTCCATTGTTTTCAAATTATTTTTTTTTTGTAATATTGTTTTCTTCTTTCTGTATGGTTTTGCAGGATGGAGGACTCTAGCTTGTGTCTTGGTGTGTCGTCAGCGGTGCCTGACGCTGATGCCCATCTGAGCAGTGCAGTGTTAAATGGCCGCTACCCCATCAGTCAAAAGCTTCATCAGCTTACTGCCCAGCTAGGACACGCCTTTCCCGACCTACACCGCCCACAGCAGATCCCTGAAGAGAAAGCAGCTACACCTTTGGACGAGAAGACCCACCACGCAGCCCTGGCCAGTCAACCTATCAGCAGTCAGATGGCCCTGCTAGCCAATCAGCTCAACCGAGACATTGACGCAGGGGCACTGAGTGGGTTGAACGGGCGTGTTGACCTGCAGCAGTTTCTCAACGGCCAGAACTTGGGCATCATGTCCCAGATGAATGATATCGAAGATGACGCCCGCAAGAATAGGAAGTATCCCTGTCCACTGTGTGGCAAGCGCTTCCGTTTTAACAGCATCCTGTCGCTGCATATGCGCACACACACAGGAGAGAAGCCCTTCAAGTGCCCCTACTGTGACCACCGAGCAGCTCAAAAGGGCAACCTGAAGATCCACCTCCGCACCCACAAGCTGGGGAATCTTGGTAAAGGCCGCGGCCGTGTCCGAGAAGAGAATAGGCTGCTGCACGAACTGGAGGAGCGGGCCATCCTGAGGGACAAGCAAATGAGAGGGAGCGGCAGTCTCCTCCAGACGGCTCCAACACCCCATCTGAGCCTCAATAGCAGCTCTAACACCCATCAGCAGCAACTAGGTTCGGCCTGTGGCCTCCTCCCACCCTCTGGCCTTGCCACTCCAGACACAATTTCCCAACCTTCTTCTTCACCCAAGCTGGCTGGTACACAGGATGAACAGTCCATGAACCCAACTTCAGGCTTCCGCTGTACCTTCTGTAAAGGGAAGTTCAAGAAGCGTGAGGAGCTGGACCGCCACATCCGCATACTCCACAAGCCCTACAAATGTACTCTGTGTGAGTTTGCTGCCTCCCATGAAGAGGATCTGATAAGCCACGTGGAGAAAGCCCACATCACGGCTGAGAACACACAGGGCCAGGGTGCTGGCGGTGCCGGGGGCACACAGGTGGCCACCGAATTCCGCTGTGACGTGTGTGGCCAGGTGTTCAGCCAAGCTTGGTTCCTTAAGGGCCACATGCGGAAGCACAAGGACTCCTTTGAACACTGCTGCCAAATCTGTGGGCGACGCTTCAAGGAACCCTGGTTCCTCAAGAACCATATGAAGGTGCATCTCAACAAGTTGGCCATCAAGAACAAGCCGCCTCAGCCCAGTGAGCAGGACATGGCTGCTGTCAATAGCATGAGCAATTTGGCTCAGGAAGCACATGCCAACCTGTATTCGCGCTACATCTCCTGTCTTCAGGGAGGTTTCCTTTCACCTGACAAACAGGGCCTGAGTGAGCAGCACCAAATGTTGGCTAAAGCGGGTATAGCCATGAAGGAAAAGGAGATGCTAGGGAAGCTGCTGGGTCCAATGGCAGGAGGTATGGGCCATGGGCTGGGCGAAAATGAGAAGCGCTCACTCCTGGGTTGTCTCAACCTTGTGCCACCACTCAAGTCGAGCTGCATGGAGCGTCTCCAAGCAGCTGCAAAAGTGGCTGAGATGGACTCCCTCAACAGCTACCAAGCCTGGCAGATAATGGCTCGTGGCATGGCTATGGACAGGGCTTTCATGCCGAAGGAGCAGCAGCAGCACCAGCACCACATACCCCCAGGGCAAGAAGATGAAATGGGCGGTGCTGGAGCCTTGGCTTCCTTCTCAAAGGATAAGCAAGACTACTCCTTGATTGCTTCCAATGATAGCTCCAAGCAGAAGCAGCTCTCGGAGGCCTTGCAGGGATCCAAGGCTGCTAGTGGGGCCATGATGTCCATGAAGGAGGATGGAAGAGGCTTTGACAGTCACCGTGACTTAATGTCTGTTCACGGTGGCGCCGAGGCTCCTGGAGCCCTGGCTGGCTTGGGAAGCCCAAACATCGACTACAGCCTCTCCAGCCTCTCCGTCCTGAAGGAGAAGCCTTCAGAATGCCCTGACTGTGGCCGGGTCTTCAGAACCTACCATCAAATGGTTGTCCACTCCCGCGTTCATGGCAAAGACAGGAGAGGCATTGAGGAAGCGCTCCAGCAACAAGGTCTGGACGAACGCCGTGGATCAGCCAGCGACCCCGAGTCCCAGTCCATCAGCCGTTCTACCACTCCTGGTTCATCCAATGTGACAGAAGAGAGCGGAGCCGGAGGAGGACACTCCCAGACAGGAAGCGTCCAGGATGACAGCCCGCATCCCTCCTCACCATCTTCAGGTAAGAAAAATCTGAATGAATGAATGACAACCACTCATATTCTTTGGTCAGACTGTGGATAAAGGGATCCAAATTTTATCCCATTGACATACACTTGGAAATTATGTTTCTTCCTTTAATTCAATGTTACTGTCACTGTTTTACAGTTCTACCTACATAGTTTCCAATAATAATCACTTTGTATAGTGTTAGATGTGCGTATGTGTCAGTGTCAAATCCATCTCTTTAAAAGGGAATGAAAATAACCCAAATACCCACCGAAGAATCAGAGCCGCACATTCCTCACATAACTCAGATACTTAATGTTTTTGTTCAAATACCCACACACCCTCACACACCCTCATATAGTGGTTTGCTTTTATAGTATACTTTACACACACACACACACACACACACACACACACACACACACACACAATACAGTGACTACAGACACATACATATACAGAGTTTTACTGAATTGAAGTGTACACAAGTGTACACGTCCTGAACATGTATCAGATATACTCAGGTATGTACAGTTATATTCTGTCTCACTTGCAACATCTTGTGCTGGACTTAGTGACAACTGACCCTGGACACTGTGATGTTGTTGCTACCATTTAATTTACACAGAGAACACAACCCAGGAAGAGACCTGCTTCGCCATAGCATTCACATGTGCAGGTTAGCAGCCTATATCCCCGTGGAACAAGAGTAAAGATAGGGAGCGTAGGGACAAAGTCGTTTTAACCACAGCGATTAATAAATGTCTTTAATAAACATGTTGGAGACAACCATACCCCTCCCCTCTCCCTACCCAGCAAACACAGGCCGGCCGGGGCTAGATAAGTGTATGTTTAGTGGGATTAAGGGAGGCTCGTTGCTAATGATTACACAAGTTTTTAAAGGTAACTTTCGCTTGCTCCTCAGGGCACTACGCTGGCGTTAAGAAGCGTTGCGCGGTAATTAGGTCACGACTACGTGATAATCAGTCGGTTTAAGCTAAACAAGACACTAATTAAAGATATACATATAAAGCAGGTCAAAAAAATGGTGAACTTCATTTGCAAAAGCGAGGATGTTCTTTTAAGTCTTTTGAGAAAGAAAAAAAATATATAAATAAATATAAATATAAATCAGAGTGGCTTAGCTTAAGGCTGTAAGCAACTTAATTCCACCAGTGGAGACGAAATTGTTTATTTATTCACAGAGGCATGAAGTCCTTATCATGCCAGTGTAGTGTGATGGGTTTGAACATGGGACAGGCTATGTTTATTTTAATCTAAGAAATAATAACAGACAACCCCCCACCCCAATTAGGAATTAATGAAAATGAGAGTGAGATAAAAACCTATTTTCTTTATAGAGACTATTAAACATTACACTTTCTCAACAGGGTGGGGGTGTAGCGGATGTAATTATCTTCTGAATTTTAATGCTGGAAGTTTCTCTCTCTCCATCTCTCTCTCTCTCTCTCTCTCTCTCCCTCTCTCTCTCTCTCTCTCTCTCTCTCTCATCTCTCTCTCTCTCTCTGTCTGTCTCTTTTGACTCAAGCACTTTGAATCTGATGAGTGCAGCTTGTGGCGTTTCGACAACTTCAGAAGTACTATATTAGCATCCAGTGTGCGGTATACAAAATAAAATCAGGGAATTACATTAAAATAATAATTGACAAATAAAACCAATAGCATTTACCACCAAATGCTAACAAAGCACAAAGAAATACATTAGTTGAGTGGTTAAATCTCGCCCTTGGGCCCCATCTTTGGAGGGGGGGATTAAAGAAAATATAAATACAAAAATAAATTAAAATGTGTATCGACAACATTGCACAAGGAAAAAAAAAAAAAAGCATGCCGGTTTCCAGGAGGCCTTAATGTTGCCCTTGATGCTGTCTTTGACTGACTGTTTGTGTTCAGGTCGTGTGTCTCCCGTAGTCACAGGCTACTCTGCTTGATACATTGGCTCTATTGAAGCTCTTTCTCAATCTGCCACCGTCATATCTGAAAGGCTGTCCTCGCATTGTTATTGTAGAGCTTCGTGAGTGCATGTGCCAAAATAGGATGTCAAGCTGTAGTTAACTGCTAGTGAGCACGGCAGAGGTGGAAAATAGATTTGTAAAGAGGGATATAATAAAATGATTAGGCATGCCCTGATCCGAACAGGCTGGGATGCAGTTTACTGAACACAAATGTGAGAAGAAAAAACAGATTCAATGTTTAAAAAACATGTTGAATATACTGGTTTTGCTACTTCCTGTTTTTTTTTTTTTGTTTTAAATCAGAAGCGAAACTTGTCTTTCTTCACAACTTACACAATGTGATTCGCATTTGGAGCTCGGGGACTCTCAAATTAGAATCTTTGATGTGTGAGAAAAAATGTGTCTGAGTCTCATGTGGAGAAAGGTGTCATGCTTCTCCTCTGCTTGCATGTTTGGGGTGTGTGTGTGTGTGTGTGTGTGTGTGTGTGTGTGTGTGTGTGTGTGTGTGTGTGTGTGTGTGTGTGTGTGTGTGTGCTGAGGGTATATGCTTTACAGTATGTGTACATATCACTCTCGTCTGCAGTGAACAGGATGTGGCTACTGTACCATTATTGTTCTTAATATCTCCGTTTTTAAAAGAAGAAAGGCTCTTCGCTTTCTCCATGTGTGTGTGTGTGTGTGTGTGTGTGTGTGTGTGTGTGTGTGTGTGTGTGTGTGTGTGTGTGCGCGCGCACCTGCTAGTGTGTGCCTGTGCGCGAGCGAGCCTCTGCCCTGCCACCTACCCGCAGCAATTTTGAGTTAAACTTGAATTATAGTAATCAAAAATAACATCTCAACTGTGAAAGAAGGTCAACTCCGCCACTTTTGTCTTTGAGACAGCACTTGTTTAAAAGCAAGTGAGTGAAAAGGGGAGAATCGAGGAAGAAAAAGAGCAGAAAAACAAAGGGCTCTGTCAGTGATGTCCTTTAAAAACCTTCCTTATCACAACATAGCACCGCAGCTAACCTTGAGCATGTTTCTTATTCAATAAAATTCTTTATTTCTTTAAAGAAAACAAAGAGGTAATTACATTTGTGCCCATCAACCATCTTTTTTTGTTTGATTATCCTTGGACTGACTTCACCTCAGCATTGTTGTTTCCCGCTGATCAGGCCTCAAAGGAGAAAAAAAATAAAATCAGTGCAGTGTAGTCATGTTAGGAAGCTTCAGCAGCAGGTAGGCCTGATGTGAATCAACTTATTGCATCCTCAAGAACCTGGTGTTTTGCCTTTTTTTGCCAGTTCTTACATGCAAATAACCCACCATTGAAAATCCCCATTTTGCATGATAACGTCTCCCCATTCTGCTGCTACAATACAGACAAAATGTAGCTAAATGTGTAAAAAATAGGCTTTGCTGCACGCATGTAAGGCCTAAAGCAGTTCTCCTTACATGTACCTCCACAACCTTCCCACTGTAGCCGTAAACCCCACTCCCACCTCTTGGCTCCTGGCTGTAAAAGACTCTACACACTCCCTCTGGCTCTCTCTCTCTCTCTCTCTCTCTCTCTCCCGCTTTCTCTCTCTCTCTCTCTCTCTCTCTCTCTCTCCAGAGAATCCCCCATGTCTACATTTTTTTTAAGAGGAACAGCATTTTAACGTGGCGAGGATTAGCCTGCATATCCCTGGTCTTCACCGCGGCTCAAACAAGCAGGCAAAATGCTCCATACAAATTGAAATTGGATTTGCCAACTTGACGCCTTAGGTTATAAAGCATGGATATTCATCTAATTGCGACGGTACAATGGGGGTGTAATTACACATGCGGACAAACTGTTACAGTGTAATTACTGTGTCATTAACAGGAATAAAGTAGAGTTGAACAAGATCCAGACTACTATGAATATGCATGGTGACAAACCGGATCTCGCTAGCTATTATCAGCTAATGTAAGTTAATGAGTTGTCAACTGGCAGTATCAGAGAAAAATAGCTTTTTATTGCTATTAGTTTACTCTAATCTGTGACAGTCCAAAAATACTATATGTCCTTTAACCAAAGCCATAATAGCTAAGAGAAATATGGTTGAAAAAAATACAAGTATACCATTTAATATCAGGCCAGTTTATCAGTTTATTCATCGATGAAGTGTTCTGGATCCTGAACTTTCTGAGATAATTGTGTAAAAATATATTTATTAGCTGAAACAGGGCGGAAGGAGGACTTATACCAGAGACTGACCAGCACTCATATGCTGGAGTAATACTATCACTATCCAGTATTTGGGGGTGTCAGTTATTTTGTAATAATCTGATTAGTTTTGTATCTGTAAGATTTTGAGGAGGAGGCCCTCTATAACAGGGGCTCTCAAAGTGTTTGGGGCAAAGGCCTATGCTTATACATAATGCTGACTACCATTTGTACTCTTAAATGCCATTGAAAATATTAGTATTGTAAAAATGTTCAATCTAAATACTTAAGGCTTGTTTCATAATGATAAACTGATTTTATTTAAATTGCATTTAGACTCAACTCGACAGTATGTATTGCCATCATTTCAAGTAAGTGATCTCACAATCTTAATGATACAGTACAGTTTTATAACTTATAGCAAATTATTCTGCAGACCCCTCTGACAAAGTGCCCCACGTTGAGAATCACTGCTCTACAAGTCATTATAATGCAAGACCAGAGATATTACAGGCTACTTTAGTGGTTCAAATTCCCTAAGACATTTATCAAGTTACCACAATCAAATGATATGCAGTTGCATGGTATCCCTGTTAGACCAGCTGGTTTGTGGGACTAGGGGCAAAATTTTAAGGGAATAAGGGTGATATGGTTCACTCCCAACTTGTCACATGATCGGTAAGTGATGCTCCACATTCCCCTCTACCATCAGTTTCACATGTGCAGGGCTGCCTCTAGTGGCCGTAGTAATTATGATGGGAGTAAAAGACAAAGTAAGGTGATAGTTTAAAGAACGACAAAGTCTGCATAGGAAGGAGGTCTGGATCGACCCGTTCTCACTCCCTACTCTTCAAATACTGCCGTTTCGTCAGTGCCCCTTTGCATTGGAAACTGATGTACGGAGGCATCCTTTAGCAACAGTATGTGACAAACCGGCTGATCAGCTAACTGCAATGTAAACTCACCTGCGTTGGTATTCGCTGGTCGGAGCAGTGACGTAGTATTAATAGCGTGACAGTCTGTTCTGGGCAGGTGGGAGTGGTGGTAGGTCTAATAAACACAAGACTTTAACCCAGGAGGCCGCTGCTCGTGTCCAGTGTGAAACTAAAAGTAACATTGACTTATTTTGTCAGGAGTCGTTCGTCATGTGACTCGTCAGTATCATCGGTCTCTTGAGTCACTAGTCAGTGAAGTTAACGCCAACCACAACTGTTTCCTAACCCTGACTAAGTGGTTAAGTTGCCGAAACCTACTGCAACATCCTGTTAAAACTGAAGTTTATTTTGAAAGGACACTATGCATGTAACAAATGTTACGGATGTGGCTCAGAGCTTAGAGCAGGTCGTCCACCAATCAGAAGGTCGGTGGTTCAATCCCCGGCTGCTCTGGTCTCATGTCGAGACACTTAACCCCAAATTGCTCCCGAAGGCACATTCTCTGTGCGAATGAGATGAATGAGTATTTAGATTAGATGGGCAAAGTTGGCACCTTAGCAGCTTCTGCCATCAGTGTATGAATGTGTGTGTGAATGTGTAAATGTGACATGTAGTGTAAAGCGCTTTGAGTGTTCGGAAGACTAGATAAGCACTGTATAAATGCAAGTCCATTTACCATTTACCAAGTCCATATTGACACGCCGTCCCTGGTCCGTCCAAGAGTAAGGTAAGAGGGTCGCTGACCAAACGGCGGCATTTGAGAAGTTGGGAGTGAGAACGTGTTGACTTAACTAACCTAACTAAGTACTTCATTTTGAATTCACGTTTTGAAGCTGCACTACTCTGCATGTTCAGAAATGATGTTAAGGGGGTAACCAGTGCGTTAAAGAGTGACACCAAAGGATTGTAACCAAGCATCGGTATGCTAGCTGGGAGTGAGAACGTGCTGAATGAACAGATCAACCAAGGCGTGTGACGCTAACCTATTATCAAAGTCGGCCACATTTAGCATATGATTTCCCGCATTAGAAAGCAGAATAACAAACTTATAGCTATTTACTGTACGCTGCTATCTCACACTTTGAAATGAGGCCAGCCCTGTGTGCGCCATAATGTGAGTATAAAAGTATGTGCATTAAAAATAATGAATTACGTCTATAGTTTTTTTTCCTCCGTTTCTCCCGTCTGCATAAATTACTTTTCCTTTGTAATTGACATCCGTTCCTCTACTCCCCCCCCCCACTATTCTTCTTTTCTCTATAATCAGAGAACTCACTGGTTACAAAACCTGAGCTTTCTACCCCCCACTCATTTGTAGGAGTCTGGCCTGTCATATCTGTATTTTTTATGTGTCACCAAACTTAAATAGACAGTCATTGTGTTACAGGCACAATCATTCCCCGAGCTGTATTTTTGTACAGTAGGTCAGGACTCTGGTGTCTGCTAAATGATAAAAGTTCTATTCAAACGCACTAATTGTCAGTGTGCTGCGCTGATTGACATGTCTCGGATAAATGCAGACTTAGTATTTTTGTACACGCTTGCACAATATAAAAGGCCAATTTATTTCTCTGTTCTTCTTTCTCTTATTCCTTGCACAGTTCATTTGATTTCACTCCTCCTTTCTTGCTCCCTCCCTCTCTCCCCTACCCCGTCTTTCAGACTCAATTTGTAAATATTACCCATGGTGGGAATTAGCCCAGGCTTTTTAGATATTTTAAAATTCCAATTGTATTCCGACGAGTGTGTTTGATCGAGGGAAGGACTGCGAGAGTCGGTTTGCTCCTCAGTATTCCTGGGTGGCTATCAGTGGCTAGCCTTGTCCTTATGAAACATTTATCAGCCCGTTTTATGTCTTAATGATCACGTTAGGATTCCCCGCTTGGTTATGAAGCCGGGACAGGAGGAAAAAAAAAAAAAAAAAATGGACTGTTGAGAGAGTGAAGGAGAGGCGATGAAAAACTGACACGGGCAATCCAGAAGGGAGAGACTGAGTGGAGAGAGAAAAAGGGTAGAGATGACAGGGCATCACATTCCTCAGTAAACAGCATCACATTATGCCATCCACTCTTTTCAACTCCAAGTCTTTGCCAAAACATAGCTTACCTTTCTGCTGGAACAAGCTTCACACACACACACACACACACACACACACACACACACACACACACACACACACACACACACACCCTCTTCTTCTGTCTTCCCCATTCCTTTTTATGTTTTTATAATTAAAACATAATATTTATCTTTCCATAACAGAAGGCTGCCTTACTCCGTCAGGTAGACTGTTTGCATATTAATATTCTTAATACATCAACAAGCTATCTTCTCCGGTGTCATTGCTAAAACTGAGCAAGAATAGAGGAAGAGAAGGTGACTCACAAACACAGCTCTTTACTCCAGTTTGGAGAAAGTCGATTGAACATGCAGAAGAAGGGACTCAAAAGTAACGGGAAAGCCTTAACAAAAAAGCAAGTGACAGAGAAAGAAAGACACAAATTAACATCACAGTCACAACTTGTGCTGGTATCGGGAGTGTGTTTACCCAGTCTCAACCTCAGGATGCACATGGAAATGCGCAGACTAAATGCACGTTTGTTCCCCCGTTCAGTCAAAACTACACTGGCTTAAAAAAAAAAAAAAAGTTTCTCTTGGTTTGATTGTTTATGTGTGTGCTTAACAGAGGGCTGGAGGAATGGAGGGGAGGAAGGGCGAAGCTGAGCGAGGGCGAATGCCAAGTTCCTTTTCTCTGTCGGGTGACAGCTGCCTGACTCCGTCGATGTGGAATTCCTGTGAAATGAGGCAGGGCTCTCGGTCAGGGAATGCAAATGGACGGTCGGCGGCAGAGCCGGGCCGGGCGGCATGGACGAGGGGGGGGGGGGGGGTGGATTGGATGTTTGAACAAGTTAACTTGGGCGTGATTGGGGTTCCTCCTGTGTATGAAAGAGCAAGAGAATACATTGACCTTTGCCTCATTAAAAATGGAGGGCCAGGCATGTGATACCATGACTGAGGAATCTCTTGCTTGCCATTTTTCCCCCCTCATCCTCCCCACTTTTTTTTTATCTTCTCTCTCTCCTCTCTCTGTCATTCTCTCATTTTCCCTCCCTCCTCCCCTCTCAATCTCCTCCTCTTAACCCCATTGACAGGTCACATAAAAAGCCTTTTGTGTCAACATCAGGGTGCTGACATGAGAGCTGAAAGCGACATGAAAAATGTGCTTTTTTTTTTTTCCTTAGTTGTAGCTACCTCCTCATCACAAAAGAGAAAGAGAGAAGGGAAAAGGGTGGAAAAGTGAGGGAGGAATTAAGTCCAGGGATTAAGATCTCTGAGCTTTTTTTCACTCTCTCCCCCTGCCACATTCCAATTGTTCTTAAAATATTTGGCAATGTCAATTAGTAAGTGAGCAGAGCTAGCTGATGAACACAATTTTCCAGGCGACTGAGCACCCTATTGTTGTGGAGCGAACAGCAGATTTCTGAGGTCATTATCATTCCCTGTTAGCCGTGCCCAGCTGCTCTCCTCTTGGCTCCAGCCAAACTCTGCTCTCCTCTCTCCTTTCCCCTACTGCTCTTATACATCATCTCTCCTCTCCTCTCCTCCCTCTCCTCCTCTCTCCCCACCACCCGCCCGTCCCTGCGCCACGTTCACCAGTTCAGAGCTGGTTGATAGCAGGCAGCAACAGGGGGCCTTCAACGAGAGGAGGGATGGGAGGAGCTGGCTCGGGGAAAGAAAGGAGGAGAGAGTGAGATGGATATGGCTCAAGAGTGGGGGAATACAGTAAAAGAAAATGAGCGAGGGGAGGAGGAGGTGGGGGTGGGGGAGGAGAAGAGGAAAAAGAAAAACCCAGAGAGGGGCACGGGGGCAAGTGGTACGGAGGGGTGGGAAGGCTGGGATCAGGCAGCGACTGAACACAAGGGGGAGCATGAAAAGAGTGAAAGAGGAAGGGAGGACAGAGATGATCTGATATTGTAGAGATGATGCCTTTGAAAGTGGAGAATGTAGTGAACATCAGGAGGGGAGGATCAATCAGTCAAGAAAACTAAGAAGACCACACTGGCTCACCGAGGCCACTGACAAGCCGACACTAAAGGTTGGCCCTCGCTAAAAGGTTGCTCAAATCTTAATGTGAGAGAGCCCACACTTAATGACATCTTACATTAAATTTAACAGTGTTGTTCCTTTAGTGAGTGGTGAGCAACGATTAGGCCAAAACAGCCACCACACACTAACAGATTCCATTCATGAACAAGAGTCATGACTAAAAAAAAAAAAAAATACAAAACAAATATTGTAATTGTGATCAAATGTGACTTTAGTGTAAACAAAAATGGTGGACAGCAGGCAGGAAGAATTAGAGATGTTAGTTGTTGCCCGACTTTGTACTGGAAAATCACAAAAGACGGATGGATAAAGTCATGGAGACACTTTAAACAAACACTCGAACAAGTTGGTCCCCCGTTTCTGATCTCCATCTCACTACTTGACTCAAGCATTAGCCGCGACCACCATGACGGCGGTTGGTGTCGTGCTTCAGTCAGCTTGGTTCTCAGTTGGTTATCGTTCTTTTCCACTACTAACTGCACCATCGGCTGTCCTCAGGTTCCCCACACACAACAGGATGTCCGATATTAAATATTGTACATGTTTAATATTTAAGATTTGAAATCTGTGCAGCCAGGGTGGACCCCTGAGCCGATCGGCTCGCACCACAAAAATATCTGGAAAGATGATCTATAGAACCATCAAAAAATTGGGGCTTTGCTGATGATTGTCAGGAGGAGGAATCGGCCCCAAAATGGGCTTGATTCTCATGTAGTGTGCACCCAGCATTAGTGAAACATTTATCAAACCGACGTGAGGTATTATATTGCGTTTCACCTTTGTTGTGTGATACTTAGTTGATGGTTTTGTAATCGAGAGATTTAAAGCATTTTGGCTGGAATGCAGGGAAGAGTTATTATACTGAGAAATGTTCTCTCTTTCAAAGAAAGACATAATTGTCTCGAGCGACCTCAATTAAAAAACATCACACACTGTGTATTTAAAGCTCTTTTCTTTAGAGAGGAATGCTGTGCTAAAACACATTGCTATACCTTACAGTGCAGTGAGCATGGTGCAGATGAGACTCCAGATTAGAAACAACCTTCCCGCTGTTACACTTTTATTTGAAAGAATTTCAAAGAGTTTCTTTCACAAAGCGTCCAGGTATCTGCGTCTAAACACACAAAGCAGTCTTTTATTTTTGAAGAAATGATGAAAGATCCCTTTTAGCCAAAGTACAAAAACAGAAAACGAAAAAAATAAAAAACAAATGGAGAAAATCAAAAATGTGGGACTTTTACGTAGTCGTACATCTACAGTACATGTATGCCTTCTCACCTTTCTTCACCCCCAACACACTACCAACACATCCCACCCGTGGGTGCCCTCCTTCCATCCCTCGCACTTTTCCACTGCAGATTCCTTTAAAAAAAATAAATAAAACATTTAAAATCCTTAACCCATTGACTAAAAAGTTATTGTAAAACTAGTAGGGATGCACCGATACCTCAGTGGATACCGACTCAAATATATACGTGTACATACATGAATTCCTGTGTAAGTTTTGAGCAATTTGTTGCTGTATTAAAAAGATTTACTCTCAAAATCCTTTTAATTTTGAATTTTTTTTTTTTTTTTTTTTTTTTTTTTTTTTTACCAAGTTGCTGTTGTACAATTGATTATTTTAATAATAAAAACACTAAATTTCTAGCTATATACTTATGTTAAATTTTATTTTACAAAGTTAGGAATCAATGTTTAAATCAGACTTTATGTTTCCTTACACATTGCTTATTGCAGCTTAATTAAATTCTGGTATCAGAGTGGTACTCTGGCCCAGGTAATGCTATCAGGACTGAAAAAGCTGGATCGGAGTATCCCTAAAAACTTGTCTTATACTGTTAAAATAAATTCTACCGGCCATTTTATCAGCCATGACTCTTTTCTATACACCTCCCATTTCTCTTGTCTGTCTTGTCCAACCTGTAGAAAGTTAACATAAGTTAACACTGGTTGGTTGTGGGTGTCTGGGTTTGTCTGAGTGTGACTTAGAGAGAGAGAGAGAGAGAGAGAGAGAGAGAGAGAGAGAGAGAGAGGAAAAGGGGTGAGCGGCATCAAAGCGTTGCTCTCAGCTGCAGCTGCCAAGCTTCCTCGTCCCCAGTTAGCAGCCATCCAGCTGTCAGGCTGCGCGAAGAGGAAGAGAGGGGGGAAATCTCTCACCAGCCATATGGTCCCCAGTTCTGTCGGAGACACTCCACGCTCCGTGGGCAAATGGCAAACTCATATATCTAATCAACACTGTTAATATCCAGACCTGAGACCAAGGATATTTTCAGTCTTTCCTTTCAACAACATGGCAAAAGGCAAAGTACGGGACACGACCAGGCACTTAGAGTATGTGCATGTGAGCACACAGGTTAAAGGGTGGTCCTGTATACTGTGCATGGAAAGGACTTTTTACTTTTACTTGAAGAATGACGCTGGCCTCGTTCTGTATTTTTTGTGACCGAGACCAAAAATCAACACTTAAATTATACCTGCTCCACCTCTCAGTTTCAATTCAGTTTATTTTTATATTGCATCAAATCATAGCAGAAGTTATCTCAAGACGCTTTTTTATATAAGAGCAGATCTAGACCAAGCTCTGTCATCTAGAGACCCAGCAAGAGATCCCTCATGAGCATGTACAATGACAATGGCAAGAACAAAATTAGCTGATTAGCTATTAAACAAATCAACTTAAACTTAAAAATACACATTGCATATACATATTACATTCAAAAAGGGAAGAAAAGGAAACTAAATAATGTCCAAATAATCCCATAATCCCAAACTTTGGTTGGAATATTTGCATCAGAGTGAGAGAAGTGATTCATGACAGGTTGACATAAGGTGTCATATCAGAGTCGATCACAGAGTTTCTATTGGCCCGGAGCTAACGTGGGTGGGGGAATTGGCCACAATATGCTTGTTTTATTGGCACAAATGGTCCCCATCTGTAAATATGCACTTTTTAATGGTAAAATACAATTTTATCATTTATAGCACATTATTTTGCGGACCTCCTGGCAGAGTGCCCCAGACCCCTGGGGGTCCCTGGACCCCACTTTGAGAATTACTGCTCTATGGCTCAGAGGAAGAAGAGTTATCTGGCTTTCGATACACAGATAATACTTGTTAGGTCGTTGATCTAATTTTTATTCCAGTGGGATAATTGTAGCAATGAAACTAAGCTGAAATAATAGCACTTTCCAAATGAAACAAACTCTCTAGACACATCTCTGGTCTGAAACATTATCATGAAAGTAATATGTGCAGCGGATTGACTTGAACCCTTCTTTCACTTGAGCAGAAGCTGTTAGCTTTAGCACAGCTAGCCCCAGAGAGCACAGGCTTGAATATGGCTTTGTGCTGTATCTGTTAGCGGGATGCTACACCTGCTCATCTAATCCTGGCAGGCCTCTGCCTCCAGTCTCTCCGGCTGCAGAGTAACGGGCGCCTTATGGCACGGCAAGCCGTGCAGAATCACGGGGAGGTTTGTCGGCATTACGGCGACATAGCTGTGTAAAGCTTGGAAACAACCGTCAACCCTCCCCAACCCCCACCCCTCCTTCCTCGTCGGGACTGAAGAGCATGCATCCCTCCCCGGTTTCTTTTCAGCAAACAGCTATTAGTGTATATGGATGGAGCGTGTAGTAGGTAGTGGATGTAGTAATTGGTATGTGTGGGAGAGCGAGATAGATAGAGACAAAGGAAGTGAGTGACGTGGAGGAAGAGAGAGTGGAGAGAGAGACGGAGCTACAGCTGGGGTAAGATGGGGAAGAAGAGGAGTGATCCAAGTCCCACAAATCTTTGCTCAACCCAACAACCTGAAGCAGAGGCCATTAAAAGCAGGGGGAGCTGGGTGAGATAGCAGCCTAGATGGATATGGCGACGGCAATGGTTTGGAGGGACGGTAACTTTAATGGCCCCACTGGGTTTTTAATGAGTGTTGTGCCCCAAACAAAACGAGCTAATTAGTGTTATCATCCATATATCAGACCCTACACACACCCATGCGTTCTCAGGCAGACACATGCACACTCTGCTCCCGCTAAAGCCTGCTCAAACAACTCTGAGCTTTTTTATTCAGTCTTATTTTCTTTACATGCTACATTTCTTCCTCAGTTAAACTGAGAGTCCCCTTTTATCAAAAGACAAATTATAACCACCACTAATTCGCTCAGTTCCTTTTTGATTTTGATTGTCTCAACCTATGCATTCACACTCTTACAGAGCTATTTCATCCTGAATGAGCGCCCCCCCCACCCCCCTCCTACACACAACACTTTCAAACCCATAAGGCCGTGCCCTGTTTGCAAGAGGAGCGATTATGTCTACACTGGTTTAAAAGCAGGATAACAATGCCACAAACGGGCATTTGTAAAAAAAAAAAAAAAAAAAAAAGAAAAGGGCTCAAGCCAATATCCCGGCATTTGGACTCAAGCCGCTGTTACCTGCTCGTAAGCCGCATGTTTGTCACGCCATCGCCTCCGGTTGACCACACCGCCCCGCCAGCCCCTCACTTTATTTTCTCTTGCACTAAGCCTATTATAAAATCAATAAACAATTGAGCTTTTTTTTTCCCCCGGTCCTTTTAAATCTTTTTCTCCTCTATATATCCTCTGAGATGAAGGGGAGGCATGCAGGCGGCGGCAGTGTGGAGAGCACAGGAGGGAGGGAAAAAAAACACAGCTCAGTAACCCCTTGCTTTCACAATGTTGAAGTTTTTAGTTTCCCTGTCAGTTATTATCCAATTGTGTCTGTTCCAGCAGAGAGCTTCTTAAACCTAGTTGCGACTTATCATATGCACTAAAACACAGTCACAGGAAAGGTGATGCACATGAGCGCACACTTTGTTTTAACTAAAAGAAGCCTTGTGTAAGAAATATTTAATCACGATAAAGCTCATTATTATCCATATTTAATCCTGATTAATCACAGGTTTTATCCATTCAAAATGTACCTTAAAGTGAAATTTGTCAAGTATTTCATACTCTTATCAACGTGGGAGCTTTGTGCTTTGTTTGTATTACTGGAAATTCTTATTAAAGACAAAGCAGTGACAATTATTGTCTAAAAACCCTCAGGTACTGCATTTAGCACAAAGAAAGGCTCAAATCATAACATGGTAAACTCAAGCCCAACAGGCAACAACAGCTGTCACTTGACTGTGACTTGACCCACACTGCATGTGATCATCATAAAGTGGGCCTGTCTGTAAAGGGGAGACTTGTAGGTACCCGTAGAGACCATTTTCATTCACATACTGTATCTTGAGGTCAGAGGTCAAGGGACAGTTTTTCCTCACCAAAACTTAATGCAAGTTTGGAACATTATTTAGCTTCCTTACCGGGCTGCCTGGTGGTGCAGTGGTTATCTATGTTGCCTCAAAGCAAGAGGGTCACAGGTTTGAATCCGGCTTGGGGCTCTTCTGTCTAGAGTTTCTATGTTCTCCCTGTGTTAGCGTGGGTTTTCTCCGGGTTCTCCAGCTTCCTCCCACAGTCCAAAGACATGCAGGTTAATTGATGACTGTAAATTGCCCATAGGTGTGAATGTGAGTGTGAATGGCTGTCTGTCTCTGTGTGTCCTGTGGTGGACTGGCGACCTGTCCAGGGTGAACCCCGCCAGCTGGGATCAGCTCCAGCCCCCCGCAGCCCCTAATGGTACAAGTGCTTGCAGATGGATGATGGACCGGTAAGCTAGTATGACATGGTTGGCACCAATGGGTTTCCTAGGTGTTGTAGTTTTATATGATACCAGTATATTCACTTTAAAACTGACCTGTTACGTGCTAAGAATCACAAGTTGCGTTAATGCGTTAAAGAAGTTAGTGGCAGTAAAACAAATTTGTGTTTGTGTTACTATCGTGTTAACTCTGACAGCCGCAGTACAGACAGAGAAATGCTTTCCCTTGATGATCAGATATTTGTGGTTTGTGTTTAGAGCATGTTGTACCTCAACATCTCTTTTGTATTTTGACCTCACGCTGCCAGGCGAGGTTCAAAATTTCCAACTTGAGTCACTTTCACTTCCGTCACATCTCTTTATATCAGGTTGGCATGATTATGGAAAGCTCATGGGAATGATTGAGGGATTTTTAATTGTCACATTCTTGAAATGTAATAACCCTTGAGTTGATAAAAATCAACAAACACCAACTCTTGACAGCTGATTTTCAAATTAGACATCAAAAAAATGTGGCGTTTACAGATTTTAATTCCCTCTGTCAGTTTAAACTCATATTTCAAACTCAGCAGTGGGGAAGATGACAATATAAACTTCTTTTTATTCCACCAGTCACAGAGAAGTTGGAAATTAGAATGTCTGCTACAAAGCAGTGCCCCCCTCTTCCTCCTCCTCCTCCTCCTCCTCCTCCTCCTCCCTCCCTTGTTTTTTTCTCCCCCTTTTTCCAACTTCTCACTTTGTTTACTCCTCGATTCTTCTTGGAGTGCAGATACAGTAATTATCAGTGATCAAAAACAGTGCAGGTTCTTCTGCTGATGCTTTTGATGTATGCATGACATGTGCGTCGCCACATCATCAGTCGCACGGAAAGCAAGCAATTTGTGGGAGATAAGCTTTTGCCAAGCATGCTTTAGTAGATCCTTTGTAGACAGGATACAGTATTTCCCCAGATTGTGACAAAAGTAATGATCGTCTTCACAACGGATGATGACATATTGTCGCAGTGGTGCTTTATTTATATAAGATGGCGCAGCCTGTGCTCAGCTCGTTGTTCTCTAGATGCCAGGCCCACGCTCATCGTCCGCCATGCTTGCTGCATGCAGTGGCCGGTCTTTTGACTGCAACAGATTTCAGCAAGCTGTTGATTGCGTCATCTTGGACTTTGTTCATCTAGCGAGCCTCTTTCGTGGCTGACCCTCTTCTCAACACGCCTGCTATTGGCTGACCCTCTGCTCAACTGAGTTCTCATTGGCCAGCAACTCGGGCCCTCCTGCCTTGAGCCAAGCCCTGATTGGATGACTCAAAAGATCTCTGGAAAGCTCTCATCAGGATGGTCTAAACGGGTATAGACGCAGACTATCGTGGCGAATCGTCCGCGCTTTCCCTGGCCGCCATTCGGGCCTCAGAGACGGGGCCCCACAGTACACCCAGGGCGTGTCGATGCCGGACGAGCATTTGCGCTATTCCCAGGGTTTGTCCCCCGCTGAGACCCTGTGTGGGCCGCTGGTGGTGACTGTGCTTCAGGCAGCATGGTGTGGCCATGTGTGTCACATCCCCCCCTCGTCATCCCACCAGACGGAGGGCTGTATCATGGCTATCGTCCTGTCACACTTGGATGATGCTTCTTCGCCTCAGCGTTTGACAGTGACTTGCCTTAGTGACAATTAGCATCGGAACCAGCTTTCTTATCCACCTGGTTCAAAAGGTCTGTGTGCTGGAGATTGGCAGGCGTTTAATTTTCCCTCTCTCCCCACTGCTATCATGCTGTGCTACTTCATTTCACTTTTTTTTTATGTTTCTATCGGCTCTTTCATTATGGTGTGTTAACCATACAGTCACATCGTGATACCTCTATACGTGGAGCTGTCCAGATAGCAGGCAACTGTGGTCCCTGTTTGCAGGGCCTCTTGCCACCGTATCACACCTCTATTCACCAGGAGAGCAGCGGAGAAAGAAAGCCTTGGAAAGCATCCGTGGTCCCTCCCTTCCTTTACTCCCTGTGTTTTGCTCCTTCTTCCCCTTATTTCCACTGGGAGGAACACTGACCTCATTTGTGAGGACAATAACCCCCTTGACTTTGGGGATTAAGACATGAAACCTTTGTGGATTAATTAGGTTCAGAGCGGAATTCATTTTGTCGCCATGGAAGGCAAAGAGAGAAAGAGGAAAGAGGAGGATATGGGCTGTGGGCTCCATTATGAATTTGCTGTTTGCCCAGATATATGTATTAAAAACAAATGTTGGGGCTGATCGCATTTAAATCCTCCAACAGAATAGAACTGCATTTCTTCACTGGGCTTAGCATTAGCATGGGAAGTAACTGTTACACAAACTGTCAAATCACAGCAAGTATTATAGAGTCTTAGACACCAGTGCTGACTTCAAACCAGGGTTTTGCGAGCATTGAGACAATGTTAGCCAGCTGAGCTTAACTCTTTGGCAAGGTTACACATGCAAATATGGTTTTCGCCGGACTATCTTCAATCCGCAATAGGCTGGAGCCCGAATCTGTGCATTCACGCTTCTAGATCTACTCTTAAGCTTGTCACACATAATGTAGCAAGTAGCAGGCCTGACAATGCCGCAGGAATCACATTATCTTAGTTGTCTTGGTAACAAAGCAAAGTGTTTGTTTTCCAAGATGCAGCGCAATTGCAATTTAGACGGTTTACACCTATTGTGCTCTTTTTTTTTTTCGTCAGTCAAGAGCATATGTTGTTTGAATGTATCTTTAGCTCACAAAAGGGGCTGTTAGTTGGATGTTTTGTTTACAAAATAACAAAGGTGTTTGTTTCACCAAAGGCACAACAGAAGACGTGTTAATGCATGTTTCATGTCGTCTCGTGCTCGCTGTAAATAAAAGCGACTGTTGTCTTATTAGAGTAACACCTTCGGAATGCGACAGCCCCAGGTATAGCTCCCTTATGGACCAAGTGTTGAACATGTGCTTGATGAGGTGCCTTCCTCACTTTCATTTACAGCTCTTTCTAATGAACCTCTGTCTCATCATGTCTGCCAAGTCCCCTTATATTTTTTTACCTGCCCTCAAGTTAACATCGCCCGACGGCCCACACAGCGAGCATATGTTTATGTTGATGATAAGGTTGTTATAGCAGAGTGAATGTCTCGCTTATCCTCTCGGTGTTGGCGTGTGAAGCATAAACCTCCGTGTGGGGATCTTAGACGGAGTCATTCCCAGACCCAGATTAGGTCTCGGATTCCTGCACATGATGCACATGGATGTTCTGGATCTCCCTAAATCAGAACGCAGTTAAAGATTTTACTGGAGCACACACTTTTTTCAAGGACGATCACATGGACCTTTTATATGTTGAGAACATGTGAACTTCTACCTTTTCAACTAACAAATACAGTGTTTTGTCTTACAAAAAGGACACAAGGTTCCCGATAGGTAAGGATTTCTTGAGACTTTAGTGTAGCCGCATTTCGAGGTATCATCTTTTAACCCCTGGGCCGTCATCCAGCCACGAGACGTTAGCTTCTTCCCTCCTGAGGACGCAGGTTTATCCTGGGCTTTCATAGAGAGAGACTCGCATTCCTCCCCAGTGGCCCTCCTCATTCCCCCTATCCTGCGTCTCAAGACATGGAGCTAAGTTGAGGCTAAGCCACCCTCATGGGGAGGGTGGGGGGGGATCAGCCAAATGCCACCTCTCCTGGCAGGGCTTGCAGGTAAGGTGTAATCATGCCGGCACAGTACTCTCCGGACCAGAATCAGGTATTCCCTATTAGACACAGAGATGAGGATGTGGATTTTGGGAAAGCTGTTCTGGTCAATCCTTCCTCCCTCTCAATATCTTGCTCGTGCTCTCTGCCTCTTTTGTCCCCCCTATCCTCCCTCGCCTCTTGATCCTCCAGCCCATCCCCCCTTACTTCCCATTTCTACCTGGTTTTGCTGGTACTTGACAAGACAGGATTTTGTCTTCCCTGGCATCCCCTCTTCTCCTCTTTTGGAGAGAAGGGCAAAAAGAGGATGAGGGATTGAAAGTTTGTGGAGGAAAGTTTTTGGAGGACGTTTCTGGATTATGTTCACGAGGCACAAGCTGCTCACAGTGTGAACATGGCACGTTGTCAATGAGATCTATTTCCATGACGATTATTTTTATACTCCAACAATCAGGGAGCCGACAGCACACTACCACAGGAGGAAAAAAAAAGTCTTTCTTCCAATTCGATACACCCTCTGTAACATTTTAGCTGTAAATACTAACAAAGCCATGAGGGAAAAGATAATGACAAGATATCAACCTTCTTTTTCTGGCGTCACAAATTTCCCCATTCTAGCTCAACTAAGTGTCCTGTTGAGTTGTCAAGTGTAAGTGCACCGAAACCTCAGGCTGCGCACGTCTTCTGATCAGATGCTCTCCACTGCTCAGTGTTGCGGTAAACGCAACATCTGATGGCTTTCTGAAATCCGAGCGTGTTGGACAGGTGAGATGCTGCGGCGAGCGTCACTTTTGAGATGCGAGTTAGCACCGTGTCACCCTTCCCCATCTGTAAGCTTTCACGATTGTATGTTCAGCGTGTGTGCGCCGCGCGCGTGTGTGTGTGTGTGTGTGTGTGTGTGTGTGTGTGTGTGTGTGTGTGCGTGCATGTTTCCAGGGAGTCTGAAGTAATTCAAACTGGTTTTGTGCGTCCAAGAATTGTAATAAAACTCTTGTAAAAAAAGAACATTTGTGCAGTCTATCAAGAATATGGCAACTAAACAACTGATTTGGAATTCACTGCCATATTCAGTGTCACTATTTGACTTGGTGTTTGGCAGACTAAAACAGGGTGCAGATTGAGAGACAGTGTCACAGGGAGAAGGGAATGTCTTGCCTCCTTCATCTGCCATTTCGATTGCTGCCATTGATTGCTTTCCTAAGCTTTCTCTTTTATTCAAACCTGGAAGAAATGATCAGTCAACATTCACCTCCTGCATTACACAAAGTCAATGACAACTGACACGTCATGTCAGATGCGTCGGTACATCTCAATGCTCGCATACGACTCCTCTCCCAGTGTCTTGCGTGCTCAGTGGGCTGTTGGAGGGCTTTCCGCAAGACAGAAGGGCTCGGCTGCAGAGTGGGGCGAGAGCCAGGCATCTTGATGATTTTTTTTTTCGGGGTGCATCACCATCTCTCTGGAAGTGCCAAGTGTGCACCAAGGCCATGCCATTCGCCGTAGAGAGTGTGTGATAGGGGCACGCCATCTCCCATCTCTTCCAGGCATCTCGCAGCCCCCGAAACAAAGACGAATCTGGTCGCCGCCGCATTAAAGACGGGAACGCTGTGATCTCTGCGAGCAACGGAATTGTAATTCAGTGAAGCTGTAATGAATGCAGTGAAATGGTTGTCTAGTGAAACATTTTGTGAACTCAATTAGAGGTGCTAAACCATTTATTTGTGAAGTCTTTTTATTGCAGACGTAATTTGCGGTGGCAGCAGAGTTTACCTAATTTTATTTATGCATTCCCTTGGTCAATGTTGTTTCTAAATGATTGTACGAGTTTTGTCTCATTGAGCACTAATGCTAGGATTCTGTTTGTAACCACAAGAAAGGACAGTCTGCTGTGTATTAACTAATCCATTTACTTTACTCAACACTAGTCACATAAAAACATGCATAGATTTAAATGAGTGCAAATTAAAGCTAGCTGCTAAGATTTTACAGGCTAATAAATTGTCAAAAATTCTGCATCTTAATTTCAAATGTCTTACATAAACAGCTCTGCTCACCTATGATTTGACCCATAAAGCACATGCAAAGCTTATTTCACCTCTTTTTTTCCCCTCTCCTCCTCCTCCCCCTCTCCCCAGTCTAAATTAACGCCACATAACACCGATCGATGGATCCCTGCTAATCGCGTTAGACGTTTTGTTTTAAAATACCAACGCCCAGCTGGTGACTCCTAGCACTCATCTGTTTGTCTCTGTTGTGCTGATCTCTGTCTCTCTGTCTCCCTTCTCCTTCCTCTACCTCTCTGTTGCTCATTTTCTACCTCTGTCCATCCCTCCCTCCCTCCCCTTTTCTCTCCCAGCATCTCTATCTCTCCACAGTGTGTTTGCTTTCCATGCTGGAGGGAGGGGGGTGGAGGGGGAGCATTTGGCCCAAATCCTATGGTATCACATATCTGACCATATTTCAAGCCCAAATGAAGCATGTTAAAAAAAAAAATCCCTTTTTCGCTTTAAAGGTCAGACATTAGTGCTGGTAAAAATTGATCTGTGGATTCATGAATTTAGCCCTGTTGTTGGGGCTCCTTTGTAATGGAAGATTCAGTGGGGGAAGCTTAACATTGCATTGTTTTGCTTTGACAACGCAGCCACGAGAGCCCGTGCAGCTGTTCCCCATGCTCACAATGGCAGATTAATTAACACAATCATGTGGCGCTGGCTCAGGCTCAACAGCCAGGTCTGCTCAGTGATAGATAGGTAAATCCTATACATGCATTTCCAGACTACCACTGAACATTCTTGTGATGTCGCGCCATAACTAGATAGATTTTGGTCGCCGACTGGTCAGCTGTAGGCAGAAAATTAAGGTTGAACAGGGGGATCTTTCGCTAATTGCACTGATGTTGAACTTGTGGTGTGAAGGGTGTGTGTGTGTGCACGTGTGTTTGTGAATTTTCATACATTTCCGATGTGTTTTTCTTCTGTAATTGAAATGATTTAAATGCACATGTATATATGTTTGTGGTATCTGTAAATGACAGTGAACACCAAATCCTGTTTTGTAATCTTCTGCTCTTAGACAGATGTCACAAATTTCTCATCTCAGTTGCCAGAATGTATTTATTTATTTATTTACTATGTTTCTACTAAACAGGCATACAAACGTTTTCTGAACCAAAAATATGTTCCATGAATATGTTTCAAATCAGCCTCACATCCCGTTTGTAGAACATTGTGAAATGATCGGTGAAATAATTCTGTAACAACGTAACGTAACAACCACAACAACGTAACTAGTGACTTTCGAAACGTAGTGTAAAACAACCGTTACAACATAACGAATGTAAATAAATATCAACCACCCTTAGTGGACTTTCTTAATGCAACGTAACATAACATTAAAAAAAAAAGTTACAACATAATTGATGTAAATAAATAACGACCACCTTTAGTGGACTTTCGTAACGTAACATAAAACAGTCGTAACAACATTGCTAGTGTAAATAAAACTGGCTTTAATGGGCTTCATTAATGTAATGTAAAGTAAAGCAACATAACCAGTGTAATTAAATAAAAACTGCCCTTAGTGGACTTTCTTTATGTAACATAACATAACGTAAAGTAAAACAACCGTAACAACAAAACTAATTTACATAAATAAAAACTGCCCATGGTGGACTCTCTTAAAATAACTTAAAACAACAGTAACAACATAACTAGTGTAAATAAATGCAAAATGACCTGAGTGGACTTTCTTAATGTAAAATAACATAACATAAAGTAAAACAACTGTAACAACAAAACTAGTGTCAATAATTATCAACTGCCCTTGGCGGACTTTCCTAAAATAACGTAATGCAGTAACTGTAATAACGTAACTAGCATAAATAAGTAACTAGCATAAATAAGTAACTACCACTCTTATGTTACCTTACGAAACAACCATGAAGTCAAGGTTTACTTTTGGTTTCACCGTCCTATGTGATAGTCCTGTGTTTGGTTGACCCATCCATCACCCCTCCCACCTGACCTAAGCGGACCTCCTTGTTTTTTTATACTCATTATTATACCACATAACTTTGAGTAACGGGCACTCATACAGTATATTAAATCACTTGTTCTGACCAAATGCAAAACCGGCTACATTCAGCCTATCTGTGGTTTGCAGGAACGTACAATACCGACATTTTTTTACTGGGCTTCTCTGTCTCCTCTGTGTTAATGTCTGTGTGCACATTTGTCTGCTGCAGCAACAGTATGCCAATAAGCCTGTGTGTATTTATGTACACACACGTGTTTATGTCAGCAAGTATATGTGCATGTGGCGTGCACGTGTATCGCTGCTATAGACACTCCTCCCATCATCAGCCGGCCTAGAAAGTCGTCGCCATTAGACAGAGCTCCTCTAATTAAGATTCTGCCGGTCGACCCGTCTCTCTTACTTACTTAGTTCCCTGACATTTTAAACTGTCTATTGTGCCGCCTGGCTTTCAGGTGCAATGCTGTGTAAATGGCAAGTCAAAAAATTATGTATCTTTTACATACAGTTATCCATCAGGGACGGGGGGGGGGGGGCAGCGACGGGTGATGGATCGGACCGGCGTTTAAATTATTACTGGACTCTGTGATCATATCACTTTGCGTCCTTGCTGTCACTCTATTAGCACCTTTCATTCTTCCTCACCCATCATCCCTTCATTCTCCTTTCCTCCCCCTACTTCTTGTTATTTTTTTATTTTTAATATTTCATCACCCTCTACCACACACAAACACACACCTCCTCTCTAATGTTTTGCATGAACATGACCGCAGTTTGTCAATATTTTACCCTTGGCCCATCCCCTGTGTTGATATAATGATCACTTAACAGTCAAGAGTAAGGCAAGGAGGAAATTAGGGCGTCGGCAGCAGAGAGGACAACAACACTGAAGCAATTATGTTTCTTTCAGCCCAAGCATTCTCACGTTAATGAAATCCCTTATCGTTAGGGGAAGAGGAAGGTGGGGAGGGGAGGACAGGTGCACAAAATGTACGTCGTTCATTTATCTTTTTCTCTGAAATGAACGGAAGGAGCAGTGAGAATAATGTAGCGATAAAGTCCGTGCAACAAGTGTGTGTAGTATTTTTTCTTTTTTCATATCGCTGGCCCTGCATTTTGCAATGACAGAGGAAGAAAAGAGAGAAAGGGAGACGGGTTTGTGAGGCCGGTGAATGAGAGAGGAGGAGGGAATAGGAGGGGGGGGCACGGTGTATCACACGTTAGCATCTTCCTAAAGGACAAATCGAAGACACCCCCCATGCTAACATTTGAAGTATTTACCTTCCTGCAAAATGTCTGCCCTTTTCCGTGTAGATGAGATCAGTCACAGTCTTGGAAAGTCACAGAGATCCAACTGAAGACCTTATGTCAAAATGGGAGTGATCAGGTTCTGTGTAATTAGCTTTTTTTCAGTGGCTGACTAAGAGTCTTGTAACAGAAATAGTAGTACAGGGTAGTTTTTTCTCACTTCAACTAAAACTATTGTGGAACTTTGGAGCCACTTCTTTGAGATGCTATCAAAATAAATTATATACCAACAAAGGCAATTTGTATCTACAAACAATACTGTATTGAAATTTCCCTTTCATTCAGTCGTAGCATGTAGACTTTTATTACTTTCTATACATTTCCATGACTTTTCAAAACAGAGCTGCTTCCATGTAATTCCCTTTTCCATATAAATGTTTGACTTCAAACCAGTTGTCAGAAAAAAAACAGCATTGTATGTTTCAGCAAATCATGGGATATGTTGAATAGCAGTGTTTCTGAACCAAAACATTTTCATAAATATGTTTCATATCAGCCTCATTTCACGCCTGCAGAAATGCACAATGGCATGTGGTTAATGTTGGGAAACTGTTGGTTTAGGCAGCTAAACTACTTGGTTCTGGTTAGGAAAAAATCAAGGTTTGTGTTGAAGTAGTAATGCCACAGCGTAACCTCACAACGTACTGTAACTATAACATATAAATAACAGCCACCTTTAGCAGACTTTCTAACGTAGCGTTCCGTTAGTTTTGGTTTCACACGTGTCACAATCAGTGGTCTCCTGGTTGAAAGTCCTGTTTTTGTTTGACCCGTCCATCACATCTCACCAGCCCTCAGAGGACTTCGGGGCCTTGCTTACTTGTTATTATTCCACATATACTATGTGACTTTCAGTAACAGCTGCTCAGTAGGCTTTGTCACTTGCTCTGTGCGTCGTTTATCACCTGCACTGACCAAACACAAAAATGATTGACTGTATCCGTGGTTTGCAGCGACGTACATGCCAGCATTTTTTTCCTGCCAACTAGGTTGTTAATTTCCATGTGGTTGGTAAAAATCTCTGAATTTGTCATAAATGCTACACTATCTAAAGAACCCAAAATTATTAGTGAAGTTCCAAGAGTTTACTAAAATGCTATTATACTCCATTGATTTTACACTGTAATACAAACCTTGCATAGCCTATATATCTTTCAGCAGCAATTAATTTGTATGTGACTCATGGTCAAGTGCATATTTCAAGTATTTTTAGGGACTGTGCATGAAACCAGGTGTGGAGCGGATTTTCCGTGAAATCCACAGAGGGACTGAGATGATCTCACCGCTAAGATACCATTGGGATGACAATACATAAATAAATAAATGCCCCAGTCCTTGTTAGCTGCTGCTATTAGTAGTGTCGGGCTACACATGACACTAATGTCTGCTTTGGGCTGCTGTGCTAGGCTTCTTTCTGTCTCTCCTGTAAAAGAAGGCTATCTGATTGGAAACAGATCTGGGGCACTGGGGGGGCTCGCCCCAGCTCGTTGGATTTAATGACCCATTTCCTCAGCTGCCTCGTGCCACAAGCAGTTAAACGACAGTCAAGGTGCCCAGAGGTTCCCTACCATGGGACCGGGGGGAGTACAGAGTACACTAGCTGTGGCGATGGAGTGAGTAATAGAGAGTGACATACCCCGGCTACCAGGCGGCAAATCAAAGCCCATTTCCTCAACAGGAAGTTAACTAGCACCCAGCACAGGCTCAAGTCAGATGTTCAGTGCATTCCAGGAGTTATATAAGTGTTTGGATTGACGTTGTTTGATGGAGTCAAGTGGCTGCACTTGTTGCATCAAGTGCATGTGGAGGAACTTGACCGATAGCAAGTTATTCCATACAAGAAGGTTTAAGAAAGAAAAGAAAGAAAGAAAGAAAGATATTCCTTTATTAGCCCACAGTGGGGAAATTCAGTTTTACACTCTTTTTCACACAGTACAGTTCACACAGTACATATACATTCAATGGAGAGATGTCAGAGTGATGGGGCTGCTCCTGACAAGCGCCCAGAGCAGGGGGGTTTGGGGGGCGCCCAGAGCAGTTGGGGGGTGCCTTGCTCAGGGGCACCTAGGCAGTGCCAAGAGGTAAACTGGCACCTCTCCAGCAACCAGTTGGCTTGTCCAGGATTTTAACCCGGTCCCCCACATCCCAACCCAAGTCCTTACGGACTGCCGCCCCAACATTAAGGGATGCATATAGCATATAGCATTCTTCTCTACTGAGACTATTCTTGGAGGAGACATGTCCTCTCTATGACAGATTCCTCCTGTTCTTGATCAATGGCAATTGGAAGAAACACGAACAGGGCTTAGCTTCCCAAAAGCATCGCAGCGGACAACGCTGGCAGATAAACAACGACCCTGTGGCCACTCATAGGAGGCTAAGAGCCTCCAGAACCAATACCTAAATGTTTGAAGTTGCTTTCATGTATTTTTAAGTTGATGCTCTTATCGTGAACACATACTGTATGGTCTTTAAGTCAAAGAACAGCATTCAAAATACTGTAGATGACATGAATCTTAAAGGAAATTTCAGTTGAGGCTGGCCCACTCTAAAAGATTTTTCAAATCATCAGAGACCCCACACACAACGACATTTTACTTTAAATTTAACAGTTTTGTTCCTATAGTGTGTGGAAAGCAACAACTTGTCCCAATTAAAGAAACAGAAAACTGGCAAAATATCTCATGATCAAATGTGACTTTAGTCTAAACAATCATGGTGGACTATTGGCAAGAAGAATTAGCGGTGTTAGTTTTTGCACTACTTTGTACTCAAGTTGTTTCCACAAATTAACAAGTTGGTCCACGTGGCTGTGTCATTGGCTGTCCACAGGGTTCCCCACACACAACAGGAGATCCGGTCGTAAATGTTGAACATGTTTAATATTCATGATTTGAAACCAGTGTGGCCAGGATGGACTTCCATGCCATCAGGGATGTAAAAAACACTCTTAACATACCTCACACCACAGGAAAATCTGGAAAACTGATCTTTAGAGCCATCAAAAAAATCTGGGCTTTGCTGTCGATCATGGGGAGGAATCAGACCCAAAATCGGCTTGATTCTTGTGTAGTGTGAACCCTGCATTACTGTGAGCTTAAGAGTCAAGAAGCAGCTAAATCGACCACAGTTTCTTAAGCAAACAATTCCAAGTATAAAATATCTCTTTTTGGCATTTTTCAAATGCAAATTTCAAATTTTTCCCCTTCAGCGTCTCTTATTATGTAATATGATGCTGCATTGAGAGAAACTCCATGTAGTGAGTTCAGCTACAATAGAGGACAATGATCTATTAATTGCTGTATGTTTGGTCCTTTGCGCCGTACGCCCTTCAATCAGAAATTAATTCTGAATCTGGATTCATCATTGTGGATTTTTATTCCTAAAATGTCCCTGTGGGCTCTTTAATGGATTTAAAAAAAAAATGAGAAGATATTTGAACAGCACAGTGCAGTTAAATACATAACAGATTACACCACCGTGACCTCTTTTGTTTTGGGCCACGCTGCTCCATTTACAACAATGAGCCCACTTGACCTTCTCCACAAGTACAGCGACAGTACTCGAGACCCCGAGGAGAGACCTAAAAACGGCCATCAAACTTCCACTGCTAAAACTTGAGCACACTCTGCCCTATCAAGCTAATGATCAATTATTAATATCCACAATCCTCAGCCTTGATGTGGCTGCTTGGAAATAGAAGGCAGGCAATTATGTGCTACTCTCTTATTTTCGGTTTTGGCCGCCTCCATCTCCGGCCTCCCTCTCCATGCGTTGAGCTCCCCTATAAATATATAACAGATAGTTCCTCTTAGCACACCACAAGTTCTTATTGGGGCCCTCTCATTGCAGATATCCAGATCCAGATTAATTTGTAATTAGTCTTGAGTTGTTGAGCCTCTGAAAGATAAAGGATTCCAACTCCCATTCTATTCGCCCCAAACACTGACGATCACTTAAAAAGAGCAAGCGCTCTTGCGCTTGATAAAAATAGCTTAAGCTCTGACTTATTTGTTTGGCGACAAATGCCAGACACATATGTCTGAATGGCTTGGGTGATGCTAAAGCAGGGAATAAATGAGTTGGTCTAAAATAAAACTTGTCATTGTGTCTCTCCGCGTATTTGTTTGTAAAAAAAAAAAAAAAAAAAAAAAAGGGGGAAAAATGCTTAACAATTCATCAGCTCAGCGCAGGCAGTCCTGGCGTTTTCTCTGCTCAACACATCACCGTAGAGTCAGAAACAAAAAGGAGAATTAAAAAGCTGTTTTTTTAACAATGTAATTCTCTTTTCAGGAGATACCCCCTCAGCGGGTTTCCCATTAATTTGCCTCCAAATGTCATATATCCCTCCACAGATAAAAAAGATGAATGGGATAAAGACATATGGGCTTTTTTTAGTAGGCAGTGTGTGAGCGCAAAACATACTGGAATAGTTTTTAGTCATTTAAGAGGACGGGGGTGTAGAGGCAGGGGGGCGAGGGGGTGGCGTGTGGTGGGGGGGGGGGATCCAGTCTATTAATAGTTGAGTCATCAGTGCCTCAATGTTCCGAAATGGCAAATTGTTAGATCCCCAATGGTGATTATTACTTGCTGTCAATGACCTTCATAACAAATTAAAATTATGCGACTGGGACAGAGCGTGCTCTTTAATAGGCGTTATGCATGGGACTGTGTGAGTGTGCGTGTCACTTATGTGCACGTGTGTGTGTTTGCATGCGGGTGGCCAGAGGGTGATGGCCTCTAGCATTTAAAAACTCCCCCTCCCCTCGATGAAACTGGGGCCTTTCTCCCATTTCATCTTAAAGTGTGGCTCTATCTCCCGTCTTCTGGACACACACACACACACACACACACACACGCACGCAGGATGTTTGCAGCTACAGTATAAATCTTTTTATTTCATTTTCCGAGACACAGGACAAGTTCATAGAAGAGGAAAACGGGACGTGTCCTTGGTCCTTTGGATTTACAGCCTGACCAGCTATGTTGGGAGCGATAGTCTCTCTCTCACCACCTACACACACACACACACACACACACACACACACACACACACACACACAAACACACGGTATGTATGCATGACGTGAAGCAGATTTACCCACTTTAGCTCCCCCTCCGCAGTGGCCTTGTTAAAAGTGTTCATCGCCCCTTGTGGTAATATATGTCTTTAAGTGCACATTTATGCTCCCGAGCTATCGATCACTGTACATTCCCCACTCGATAATTACTCCACCTTAATATGCACCCTTAATGAGGCTTAATTGATTCATTTTCATTGATGGAGAATAACGCCACTAATGGCTGCGGTGTGCAGAGCATTGATGCCACGTACAGTATGGACTCCGACCAGTGCCAGGTGGATGGAGGGTGGGATGGAAGTGGTGGAACTGTAGCCCAGTTTGATGATTGGCCTATTGTACTCGCTGTTGATTTAGCATGCCAAGGGAATGAATAGGAAATCAATGGTGGCTTAAGGAGGAGTATTCGCCGTTAAAGGGGCAGTGCAACGGTGTGGTCGTCATCTTTAGGTTGTCAGTCTAAATGCTTGAGGGGATTTTGTAGTGTCACCTTTGCCTCCTCTGTTTTTTTAGCAGCATCCTGTCGTGTCCAGTACTCTTTTGCTTCTTTTTGTCATCTCTCCACTTTTCTCACTTTCTCTATCTTTTCACTTTGCTTTTACATTAAGTGCCATTTTATTGTATATTAATATTGCTTCCTTCTGTTTGCTTGATTCATTTAATTTTTCCATTTTCTTTTGGTTTGTTTTTCTTTTCCTTGCATTTTTTCTCTTTTTTTCCCCAAAATGCACTTTTTCTTTACTTCCCATTCATCTTCTCACCTTTTATCTGATATTAACTTGTTACATTTGTCTAAATTTCTGTCTTTTCTCTCATCTTTTCCTCAACTCTATCCATGCATTGTCTGCTTACCCCTCCTTTATAACAAAGTCATCTTTTATTCTTCCTTTATTCCCTTTTCTTCTTTTCTGTTCAACAGTGTTTCTGTTGCATGGTTCGACTCGACTTGACTCATTTTTTGGTACCAGGTTCCGCTGCGGTTCGTGTTTCCTCAGTGTAGGCGGGACTCTCAGCTGATCACCATAGTGACGGCGTATAAAAACTGCTGTGGCATCACTTTCAGCAGGACACTCGCTGAATCCTTTCGTCTGCAACCAAACAGGATCATCTGCACTTCTTCAGCTGTACGGCATCGTTTACATTGTAGAGTTGCGGGCTGACATCAACACCAGTGTTAGTGATTACACTGGACATTTTATAAGATCTTTAACGTCGTGTGGCTGTGCGTCTGACCTCAAGGGTCGAGCTTTTACTCGGTTGCAGGTTTCCGTTGTGACGGCTCCATCCTCTGCATGACGATGGCCTCATTAACATCACAGTTCCCTAATAGCATTGGGTTTAAATCCAAAATGTTAACAAATAGGTGCTTTCGTTTTCATTTTGACACCCAATCCTCTGCCATCGTCTTCATTGTCTATCAACTCTCCCTCATCCTGTGTGTGAAATCTGACTCCTGCTACTCTATGACGTATGAAGCACACACTTTCACTTTCAGTTTGTCGCGTCCGTCATTCGAAATCACGGCGCTTATACGCAAAAATGAACTAAATGAGCTTTATTCCTAAAACGACTTTGCTACTTTCCTTCCAAAACGACTTTGTGGGTGGTGGGGAAGTAATGTAGTTGGTGTGTGCCAGAACACCGTTAACACAGACTACTACAGCTTTTAGAAATGGCGAGTTTGTGCAAGATGTCCCATGTCGCACTAGTTACGATTCTCCGCTGGAGAATTGGACCGACTGCTTGAACTGGACCAGACTGCTTGGTGGAAACTCAGCTTTAGTTTGCGTCCTTTAGTGTCGTCTCCATTGATTTCCTCCCCTCCCTGTAATGTCCTTTCCACGTTTCCCTTTTTCCTTCATTTCTTTTGTCCGTCTTTTCACCTTTTTTTTTCATTTTTCCTGCCTTACGTCCTTCCCTTTCATTGTCTTGCATCTCTCCATCCATAGAAACTCAGCAGTATCCCAGTAAAAGAGACAGCGACCTAGTCATCCTTCACTAATGGTAACCACACCACTTCCTGCCAACACAGACTGAGAGGGGGCATGATGAATATACACCCTGATTATTATAGCACACACACACACACACACACACACACACACACACACACACACACGTTGGTAAGTGTGTGTACACAGACAAACACATTAGTAATTGCTCTTGTCTTCTTGTCCTAAAAGACACCCACCTCTGTCCCCATCTGCCTTTTGTGCTATCATGCATATGAGCAGACAGTGGTGGACAACACACACATAAACACACACGCACACACACACACACACTCATACACCCTCAAGCATCTTCCAGAGCCTCTCAACGGGGCTATGATCACCCTGCTAGAATGATAAAGTTAGTGAGACATCAGTGCTCCCTCAAACATTTGTGTGTGTGTGTGTGTGTGTGTGTGTGTGTGTGTGTGTGTGTGTGTGTGTGTGTGTCTTTTTCCAATGCTCTTTGAAGCCTGAAACAGACTTGAGGAGGAGGAGGGGATGGGGGGGGGGGGGGGAACAAAGGTGGGCCGGTGCCAGGGAGAAACTTATGGCACCATTCCTCTTCCCCTAGCTGGGCAGAGGCATAGCCTTTACTGAGGGAGAGAGCCACCTTCTGTCAGTCTGGGAGGGTGTGTTGGTGTGTTGGTGTGTTGGTGGGGTGGGTGGGGGGAGAAGTGGAAAGAGACGAATGGAGGAAAAAGTAGGCAGCGAAAAGCATCCCAAACATCATCAAGACTGTCCATCGTTTCCACCTGTGTAGCGGTGGGTACTGAGGTTTCTATTTTAGAATAAGCACACAAGGTGTTTTCTTTTTGTTTTTTTGCAGTGATGCCCTTCACCCGATAGTTTTTGAGGAATAATCTTCACATCGTGAACATCACCCCCCCCCCTTTTCATTCAAGAAAGTGCTTCAAACAAATAGCTTTAACACAATTCTGCACAACGGAAACCGCTACCCTTTCATTACCCAGGTTGAAAAAAGGGAACCATCCTCCTCCTCCTCCTCCTATTTTCCCCTCATCCTCTCTTCTTTTCTTCCCCCCCTTTCTCCTCCACAACTCCAGTTTTAGTGCAGGCGTTCGCTAATAAATATAAATGTTTGTGATTACCATCTCTGCAGCACAGGTGCATGTTTGTTGCGAGGGGAGGCTTGTTCATTAATTTTCAGCCGTGAAAAGTGCAGCGCGCCATGAACGGAGAGTCCAAATCGCACACACTGATAAATGAACGCACAGATTGTTAATGTACCATTGTAAGGCTGCTGCCTCCACCAGCTTTGAAAAAAAAAAAAAAAAAATAGGAGCTTGCTGCCAAAAGCGAGGGGGCTACGAGCGCACACACATAAACACACACTGGGTCCGTGAGGTGTGGCAGGACCCTATTCAGAGGTCTAGATTAAACTGAATAGAGCTTTGGCACATTTTTTTTTATCCTTACACATATAGCCAGGGATTATTTAGATTATACAGACAAGGCACCCCCTGGTGTGAGGCCTCTGGCTTGTGTTGTCTAATTAGAGTTGGTAGAACGGCACTAGGAACCTTGTGTCCTGGTATAAGGGTGTTTTGGCGTATCCGACCAGATGAAAAACATTTGGCGCTAAAAGTTTATTTGTTCGGGTTTGTCTCGAGAACATACACCCAGCGTGAAACGGTCATTTTGGAAAAACTGTGGTCTGTAATCCTCAAAAGTATTTTTTATTATCATCATAATGGGTCATAATGATGATTCCATATCTGGATTAACCCCCTTCGCCACCTCTCAGTCTGGGTCGACATATTTGCCACAACACGTGTGCATTATCACAATCACCACATACTGTATGTTTTAATTAGATAATGCACGCTAAATCTAGAACCAATCCTCCAGTATGTTTTTTATTTTTTTTTTTTTTGATAGGGTCACAACTGTAGCGTTCACACAAGAGGAGAGAGAAATAGCGAGGAATAGGAGTAAACAAAGAGAAAATAAATAAAATCGGCCTGGAAATGGGTTGTTTTTCAGGAGCTGTGAAAATGTTTTAATAGGGGACCGCTGAACACCTGCCTTAAAATGTCGTTTCAACATCTCCCGAATGCCATTTTGCTTAATTGACTTGGAAATGGCCCAAATGTATTGCTGAATGCGATCTAATTAATATTAATAATAAATGCCATTATTAACATCAAAGAACATCTGGTGCCCCTGTTTACCCCACCGCCTTATATGTAACACATTCTGCTGCTGTTTTCATCTCACAAACACTGCGCGGGTAAACAACAACTTGCATTTCCATTTATTTTTATTTATATATTTCTGTTTTATTCTCAGTTTATTTTGTCTTTGGTCTTATTTCTTTTACTCAACAGGGTCAGTGGTAAAACAACAAGTATGAGGTGAGGATGCTGTGTAAAATTTGGAGCACAGTTGCTCTTCTCTGGTTTCCCCCCTCCTCCTTTCTTCTTGTTCTTTTTGGTGTATAGACCTGGTTGTTGTAATACCTCAGAGACTCCTCACATCTCTCGTGTACTCTCTTAGAAAAAAAAAAAAAATATATAGAAAATAAAAAAAAGCATGTGCACACTAAGAGAGCCTCGCATTAGGACTTTTCTCGATGCCCATAAATCATGCGCCAAATAACTTTAATCTAAAATTTCATTAAGTAGTCCTTGTCAGGTAGTAAAAGGAGGGGGATAATGCAGTGGTGTTTAATGATAATTGGTGTTTGGTTAATAAATTCTGCGAGTTCAGATTACGTTCTAGCAGTGGCTGGAATGCTAGCATCAGCAGTGTAACTAAACCTCAAATTGATTAACTCGCATGAACCAGACGCTCACAAAGATGGCAGTGGTCCAAATCAAAAAAAAAAAAAAAAAAAAAAAAAAAAGAAGAGGGAAGGGGGTGTTAGGAGGGGTGTGTGTGTGAGAGAGAGAGAGAGAGAGAGAGAGAGAGAGAGAGAGAGAGCAAGCGAGCATCAGGCCGGATGGTGTTGTGTTGCTCTGGTGTAAGGAAATCAAGTCCCCCCGGGCGCATTTTTAAAAGCCTAATGCCTTTCAAATGATGTCATCACATTTTACTCTCTCTCTCCCCCCTCCCGCCTTCTCTACCTCTCACCCAATCTCTCTTAATATCTTTCCCCTTTTCAAACTGTTTCCGTCAATCACCCCCCTCCTCCCACCCCCCCAATCGGTTATTTGGCTAAGGGGAGAGGCCGGCGGGCTTCGACGGGAGTCACGTGACGCATTAGAATAATGGCCGAGCGAGAAGCAAAACATCTTGTGTTTTTATGACTGATGTGCCCACCCCCCCCCCACCACCACCACCCGCTCTAGTTTTATTTCCTGAAAGTGATATCATACTAATCAAAACCACAGAACGTTTAGAGTGCAAAGTGTGATTGAAAGAAGACCATTAAGGAACTGGCACCACCAACCCGACACCGTACACAGTCAGTGGCTTTGCTGTTTATTTTTGCCGTTGTTGATGATTTTTTTTTTTTTTGTCGTCCATTAATGGGAACAGGGTGTGGTCGCTGTAAAGGAGTAGGCAGTATCCCAGGGGTACCCACATGAGCACTGACACACACACACACACACACACACACAGATCCTTATCAATTTATATATTTGTCACTCAGTCGTGGAGGCCGCCCTGGTGGCGTATCCCCACAGCGGCGACGCATCGGTCGCTTTCCCCGTCGCGAGATCCTGGTGACGTGCTGTCGGAAAGGGAGTGAGGTGTCTCTCACACACACACACACACACACACACACACACACACACACACACACACACACACAGTTGCACTCTCACACACACAGTTAGTCAGAGGGGAGTGTGAGTGCAGCAGACAGCAGGCAGAGTGACTGATACTCAGCCTGCCTCCCAGATGGCCTGCTCAACTCTGCTCCAATCTGATCTCAGAGCCTTTGTTCTGGCATGTTCCATTACGCCGCCGTGACACCAGTAAAGGCAGAGGGGAGAGGAGCTGGTCTCAGATCAGATACAGCTGAATTATACATGTATTTCTCTTTTTTTCTCCCCCCTCTCTGTGATATTCTTGTACTACCACAGTCACAGTTTTTCATGATTTTTTTTTTTTTTTTGTTTTGTTTTTTTTCCTGGGGTAAGAGGCGAGCGACGGGTTCATAGACGACAGATTAAAACTGTTCGAGTTTAATGGGAAAATAAAGTCTTAGTGGCTTGAATGTTTAACAGACATATATATGTTTTATTCCTGATATAAATGTTAATCTTTTGAGGGGAATAATGGCTGGTTTGGCCCGAGTAAAACATGTCAACTCAGCAGTGGCCTTTTGACACTTGCAACAAAATTTCAATGAGAGCGATGCATTGGCTTGTGAATACTGATGCGTTATTAAATATCAGATCATTTATTTGTTTTTTGTTCCCTGCTATATAGGTATGAATTCACCCCCGCCTTGAAAACAAAACCTTGAAAATGTGTAATAATTGTACTTTAATTAATTTAAACATGTTTTCATGAAATATTTTTCAATTTTACCATTTAACCTTTTTTTTTTTTTTTTTTTTTGTTGCACATCAATGTGTTTTTGTGATTGTTGTTTTTGTCATGAATACTTAACAATGGAAGTGAACATTATGCAGCGAAAGGGAAACTTTTGATGAAGTTTGATTTTTTTTTTGGCATCAACCAATCAGGACTGGCTGAAGGCTTAGGCCATGTAGGTGTTCGCTTAGGGCGCCCTCTAAAAAAAGTAATCATAAAAAAGAAAATAATAATAATAATAATAATAATAGCTATACATAGCAACAGTCTGCTATACATAGCAACAGTCTGCTATACATAGCAACAGTCTGCTATACATAGCAACAGTCTGCTATACATAGCAACGGTCTGCTATACATAGCAACAGTCTATTATACATAGCAACGGTCTGCTATACATAGCAACGGTCTGCTATACAAAGCTACAGTCTTCTGTGCTGTGATTGACCAATCAGAATGGAGTACACTATAGTGTACGACAACACAGAGGTCCCGTAGTCTGAACCAACACAACAAAATTTATTAGCCATTTCAACTTTGACAAACGCAACGCAGACCAGATCCACTCCTTCGCTTCTTACCTTTCACAATAAAAGCCCTTTACATGTAATATTTGCAGGCAAGTGCATTTTTGTGCATTTTCACCTCATGTTGTGTAAAGGCCTTAAGACAGTGATAGCCCTCGGACTTAATGGACCATTTAGTGGGTGAGGACCAAACCTGCCAACCCTGTACAGTTTTTATTAGTATGTTTTTAGTGGCCTAAAACGGTCAGATTTGAAGATTCTGAATATAAAATGCCAGGCCTTCCTAATTGCATAATAGTGTGAGCAAAGTGAGAGAGTAACAGTGGCTGGCCTTTACAGGCTAGCATATAAAAAGCCAAAGGCTCACCTCTGACAATCACTTTAATGTTGCGTCTCCTACAGTGAATCTTCTTTGCATAAAAAGAAAGACGGAAGATGTGGAAAGAAAATCAATACTCGGAGGACAGTTACGGCCGGGTGTCAACAAGCGATTGAGAGTCTCTCCCCCACATCACCCACACACCCAGCTGTGTGCGACGACGCCTAATATACGGGGTGACCTTCAAAATGTCATAAATGTGTTGTGCAATAAAGTGTCAATATTTGTGGTTATATGGAGCAGTATGACTTTTACAGTAATTGGAACAGTCGCATTAAAAGCTGTGGATCAGTCAACTGATTAAAGACGAGCGCGCCGGACCCCGGCTACTGCCTGGGGATGACGTGGGCTCCCGTGCACTCACATGCATACACGTTCACGTGAGCAGCGAGGAATCACACCCAAAGTTCTGTTTTACCTGTCTTTGTAGTGTGTGTGGGAATGTGTGAAGCCCATTTATTATTGAAGGGCTGTTATATGCCAGGAGAGCGCACTCTCATCCTCTCAGTAATGTGTCTTCCTCTTACAGGAGCACTATTAACCCTGACACACAAGGACGTTGTCTGAGTGTGTGTGTGTGTGTGTGTGTGTGTGTGTGTGTGTGTGTGTGTGTGTGTGTGTGTGTGTGTGTGTGTGTGTGTGTGTGTGTGTGTGTGGGTCTGGTGTTTGTCCCGCTTCTAATCTGTGTTTTGGATTTTTTTTTTTTTTTTATTTTAGCCCCATCTGGGCCGGGCAGGTGGGCTACTGTCTGTTACACGATCTGGGGAGTCGTTGCCAAAAAGGGATCTGTACAGTAGACCGCTCGAAATATGTTTATGAGGAGGCGACTATGGCTACAGTATGGTGCAGTCCTGGACCACGCACTGGGGGAATTGTACTCACTTTTATTTATTTATTTCCTGTCCACAGGCCTGTCCTTTTAAATGCATTCAAATTAAAATGCAAAATAATAGTGTGGAGGCGCAGTTGATGTGTTCACACACCAATGAAATTATGCAGGAACTTGTATATTTTCACCTGATATTATACACACAATTTGTGTTTAGTATAAGTTGCGTCAAGCTACGTAATATGTTGTATCATGAAGGTTAGTCAGTCAGCCATGATATACATAATTTCCTTGAAAATGTGTTTTTTATTGGATTTAAGTAGATTTAAGGGGAGACACTGCAGGTAAATAGGGTAAAATAGATAACTAAGAGGTATCTCCATGACACTTCCACAGTTACAGAAAGACATTTTCTGAAGTTATATGTTTAAATATGCAAATGAGGTATTATCTTATGAAATATTTGCTAATTTGCATCCATTCCCACAGCATAAATCTGAACATATAGGTTAAAAACTCTTGTTTCATGTTGTTGACATATTAGAGTCAAAGGTTTTTAATTTTAGATATCTTTTATTAATCACACCATAAGTCAGAAAATACTGTCAGCAGCCATAAAAAACCCCATAGATTTAGAAACTGTTTCTAGGAATAAAATGCCTTATAAACTGTGAATCATATAGGAGCAAGCCCCTCTGTAAAAGCCTTCAGAATACAGAGTAACTTATGTATTATAAATTTTATAAAATTTTATGTTTAAATATGCAAACGACATATGATCTTATTAAATATGTGCCAATTGGCATACATTTCCACAACAGAAATCAAAACATTGGATAAAGTCAGGTTCAAAATTCTTGTCAAAGGTTTGATGGAAGGGATTTATCGCTTTCTGTCACTGTATAAATCAGAAAATACTATAAATAAATATTTGTATCATATTTCTAGGAATATTTCTTCTATAAATCAGGGTATGAATGATATATGAACAAACCCCATCTGTAAAAATCTACATAGTATAGTATGTATGTATGTAAGTGCTACTGAAACTTTTAAAGCTACGAATTGTTGAATTTCATACATTTTACAAGATGCTACAACGAATAAGGTGAACACTTTAAGTAATAGATATCACTATGAAACTTCCCCAGTTGATTACTTAAATTAAGACATTTACTTTAGTTTTCTGAAATGTTCTGTTTAAATATGCAAATGAGGAATTATCTTATTAAATTTGCACTAAGTTGCATACGTATCCAGAACAGAAATCTGAGCAGTGGATGAAGCTAGGTTCGGACATCTTGCCAACAGCCAGAAAAAAATAATTTTTTGCCATGTTTTTAGGGAAAAAAAGTTCTATAAATCAGGCTGTGAATGATATATGAACAAACCCCTCTATATAAACCTCAAGAAGATAGAAAGGAACAAAACTGGAAAGTTTGGTGGATGTAATTGCTACTGAAGTGGAGATTTCTGGAGAAAACCGACTTTAAAGATACAAACTGAATGTGAGAGACACTACATATGAATAGGATAAACATTATTAGCTAACAGTTGTCAGAATGAAGCCTCCTCAGTTGATTTCTTACATTAAGACATTCATTTTCTTTTGTATTATAACTTTTTTTTTTAAATTGTATGTTTCTACATGTCGTTATCTAATGCTAACCTGTGTTATTTAGGAGAAATCTACAGACACTAATAGACAAAGTAGTAAAATAGACACCTAAATGTGTATTTTGGATGTTTTCTTTCCACTAGTGTGAAAGAAGATGGAAGTGAAATACCCCAAACTCTCAAGATTGACCAGTGCAGGAAAAAAATGTTTTTTGCCTGGGGTGTCTCCCCATAATGAAACAGAGTACTGTTTTCAATTTTCCATTTTAACAACCCAACAAATTTTATTAGTTGTCATTTAATTTAATTTTGGAGTGCGGGCCCTCAGTCCCTACCACTGTACAAGTGGAAAAAATGATTGTTGAATGCCCCTCTGTATATGATTCTTCTTGCATACTTTCTTCATCCAGTCCTCCTTCTCCACTTATCTTTCCCTCTCTGTGTAAAATCACGTATTGTTTAAAATTATATGAAAAATATAGATCATTTTAAACCAAGATCTGCAGTTTAAACATCTGCCTTTACAACGTAACTGTCTCCCGGCTCCGTCTTCTTTCTCCTTGCTTGCGCAGAATTAAACCACGCCGTTGCCAAGCCCAAGTAGAAGCAGCTGGTATTTAGTATCTGCGCATTGTCACAGACTTACATTTACGTTGCCTTTCAGTTGCACTAGTGATAAATAGCCCTCAGCCCTGATAGCAGTGTGGCTGAATGGAGTCGTGTGTTTAGTGTCAGTGTGGAAGAGGACTTGCTGACTTGGGTCTTTCCATTCTGTAAAACCTTATTTGCCTCCCCCCGACAGAGGAGGAAGGGTTGGGAAGCGCCAGAAAAGAAAAGATTAGGCTAATGTTAAAAAATGTTGCTTATTGTGCGGCGCGGTTGCCTAAGTGGGTTGCTCGATTTTGATTCTTTTTCTTTCTTTCGGGCTCCCTCTCCTCCTCTCTACACACATACCAAATCATGTGCCAGATTAAAAAATAAATAACATTTTAACTGTATTTGTGCGTCTTTGGGTCATGCACATGCTGGCATGCCAAGATGCTTTTTTTTTTATTTCCCACGGAGGCCACAGACTGGTTTTGTCTGTACCTTTCTTCTCTTTAGCCTCAGCAAAGGCGAGACCGTTGCTCATGACCGCAAAGTTCATGACTTCCCGCAGTAAATATAAATACGGCAGCCTGCACAAAAACAAGAAAAAACACCAAAATAAAAAAGAGAGAATATTTTCTCATTAATTTTTACTTTGCTATGAAATCCATAAATCTGCGGTGACAGTTGTGCGCTGTGTGGGTTGATGTTGCACAGTGACGCCCATCAAATGCTATTGCAACTAGTACAGATATTTTTAATTTAACAGCTTCAAGATACAAGACATATCAAGCATCTGTTGTGTGTTCCCTTTTTGTTCCTTTCAAGTTTCTTTTTTTGAACTTAACTATGTTGCTCAGACCTTTAAATTTCACGACTGTCAGCACATCACAGGCTCTTAACCGCCCGCACAACGAGGCCAGCGAGCGTACAATCTGACAACGACACCCTCACCTCGGATTATGCTGCTGTCAACACATTCCCAGGTTGTCGTCACTCATCTTTAGACTCGTATTCACAAGGTGATCGCGTTGATAACAGACTGCTGTTGCACTAAACTGTGCATCATCGTTTTTTTTTTTTTTTTTGTGTGTGTGTGTGTGTGTGTGTGTGTGTGTTTTTTGGGTGCACGGAGGAAGTGGCGGAGGGCGGGGTCAAAACCGTTATCACCCTATCATATCTCTGACAGCTACCTGTCAAAATCAGGTCGCAGGAAGAGATGCGAGTAGATCCTGCGATGCTGACATAGCCAAATCTCTCTCTCTTTTTTTTTTTCTTCCTTTCTGTCTTATTTTGCATTGTTAATTTCAGCATATGCTTAATAGGAATGATGATGATAGCAAGGATAAAAAAAGAAAAAAATACAGGAGGAGAAAGAAGAGGCGGTGGTGGTGCAGGTGGTGGTGTGTGTGTGTGTTTGAGTTGAGGGGGGTGTTTCTCAGGACTATGGTGTTTCTAAAGAAACTGAAAAGCTTATGAACTGTCAGCGTTCTGTCAGGGAGGAGAATAGCACGGCCTGTGAGCCCGTTTGATGCGTTTGACTTTGTGTGGCGTTCGCACATTTGAGCACGGGAAAACGAGGGACAATGACTGACAGACAGAGGAGAAAGAAAGAGAAAAAAAACGTGTTGTGTTATGATGTGTGGAGGGCTGGTTTGAAGTGGCACTCAACACACCTTCCATTTGTCTCTCCCTCCTTGTGCTGTCTCTGTGCACGCTCCAGATGTTGGGGAGGACTTGGGGAAGGCGGCGGGGAGCATTCAGCCGTCTCTGTCCCAGCATCGCGAGCGGAGCGTGGGCTCGTCCTCCAAGGATTGCCCCTACTGTGGCAAGTCCTTCCGCACCTCCCATCATCTCAAAGTCCACCTGCGGATACACACAGGTCAGTACATCCACTGGCCCTTCCCCAGCCAGACGCTGGCACATTGAGCGCATTTCTTCAGCAATCAAACATTTATTGTACTTCATGCAAAATTCACTTCACTACATGTGCTGACATTCCTTCTGGGGTTAGACTGACACATGAATATTGGCCTAATCAGATACTGGAGTCAAACTGCCTCTGATATGATGGATATAATGCAGGCGAATTAATTACATATTGTTTTTGTAACAGATCCTGCATTAGTTGTCTCCGGGACACACTTAAAGCTGCAGGTGGTAACTTTAATCAAAGTAAGTTTTTGTCATATTTGCTCCAACTGTCACTATATTCTGACAGTAGTACATAGTAGTAGTACAAAAATCAGGTTTCTCTGCCTCCTTTTAGTACTCCAATGGTATTTGCAAGATTTAATAGCGCGTGAAGAAAAACAATCAAACAGAGCTGAGGAGTCTCTGACGCAGCTGTCAATCACTGCTAGTGAAACTCAGCTCCGATCAAATGTTTTTAGAAACATATTTCAGTGTTCAGCCGTTTCTGAAAACATTTGAGGTGAGAAATAAGTATTACATTAACAGAATATTGATTCATATTTGATCAGCGCTGCTTAGTTTGTCAGTTTCATCAAAGCTGATGAGTTTTGTGAGTAGTGATTCACAGCTGTTAGAGACTTCTCTGCTCTGATTGGTTGTTTTCTTCAGGCACAAATCTTGCAAATGTCATTAAAAACGCTAAAAGGAGGCAGAAGAACCAGATTTTTTTAGAGTATCTGTTTCATGTAGTGCTGTCAGGATATAGTGAAGGTTTGAGCAAATATGATGAAAAGTTTTCATAAAAGTTACCAACTGCAGCTTTAAGAAAGAAAAGAAAGAAAGAAAGAAAGAAAGGCCTACTTACAGTACAAACTACCTCCATCAATATTAAGTGCACAGATGGTCACACTTTCCAAATCACAGTATGACAACGGCCTGAAAATAAGCAGAACCGTAAAACCCCAGTGATCCCAGTTCATCAGCAACACTTATTCTAGTTCTAATCCTGTTTAGTTCACGAGATGTAATCACACACAAATTTTCCATGTAGTCTTATCAGATGTTTGATTGTAATGCATTTTATTCAAATCAACATAATAAATAAAACTATTCACAAGTAGGAATATGTATTTCTTAACAGCGTCCCTCGTTCAGGCTTAAGGCCATTATTATTCTTTTTTTTTTCCATACTCATTTCATTGAGCTCTAATTAACACAACAAGGGTTCAGTGTCCTCCAATGACATCACTCAGAGGGCAATTTCACACTCGCTAACTCTCAATAACTTTCAAGCCAAAACAAAGCCGGCCTGTCCACAGTTTAGGGATATGCGTGAGATGATGTGCCTAATAGATTTAGCTTTATTTTTTCTGTCAAGCGTCCTAACCCTCGGAGCCGTGTACTCTCCGCCCGTACATCTCACCAACCAGGGCTCAGGCTCTTGCGTGGTAACCCGTCCGCTGGTTGTTGCTGGGAGGTCAAGGCTGCAGTCAGAGTAATGATGTGGACTGTGGACAATAGCCAGAGTTCTAACCCTCTGCGAGGTACGAACGCCCCACTGACTATCCAGGTTAAAGTCACAATTAGACCATGCAGAGGTCACCTTACAACAAGGACACCTGGTCCTGGCTGCTGGGCCTGCTGTGTGTAAAGTGTAAGTTTGTGAGGTGATTCCCAGCAGCCTCTCAGTTCGTCTCACAGGGAGTTAGTGTTTCCAAACTGGAAAGAGTGTGATATTTCGACACCATGTGGGTAAGAGAACAGTTTGTGCAGATTATATTTATTACATATTATTAATTGATTTCACTGATTAATTGAAAAGTCATATGCTTAATAATCAACACTATCACTAGACAAGAATGGCAATTCTGGTTTCTCGAAGGATAATTTTCAATTTTTTGCTTTCTGCTATCCAGTATGGTTAAAGTTAAAGCTATTTTAAAAGCATTTTTCGTTATATTTGCTGAAATTCTCATTACATACCAACAGAAATAAATACAATCCTGTGTCTGTCCCCATCACAGGACTGTAATAACTATACCTGTTTGTGTACCTACCCACGTACCTGCATACTCTCTGCCTGTGCACTCATTGCGCGTCTGCAGTGGTTTCTTATTAGTGAATGAGACATCAGCTATTTGGATACAGTTTGCAATGACCAAATGATATCTTAGAAATCCAGTTTACTCTTTCTGGTTCCTCCAAAGTTGCCTACCTCAGCTGTAAGGAAAGATGGTGGTAAAGCAAAATACATATGGTTGAGGCATGTTACCTTGCCTTACTAAAGCTGGAACCAGAGTTCATGATTGACATAAGCGACCAAATATTAAAGTTATTTAGTTGAGAGAATTTCAGGGACAGAAGTGCAAAGTTTTCGCATGGTTCACTGTGATCTCATCCCTATTTGTCATATTTTGCCGCTTGGGCAAAAGCCCCCAATGTTATTATAGGGCTTCTTTTGCATAGAGTCTTGATGCAGAAGGTTCACACGTGGATAACATTGTAGTAGTTACAGTTAACATTATAACACATGGTTAATAATGTTAAATTGTCGCGGTTAGATTTAGGCAACAGAACCACTTAGGGTTAGAAAAAAAACATCATGGTTTGGCTTAAAACAAGTGTAAGCTATGGATGTAAAGTCATGTGAGTCAGTGGCATAGCAGCATAGCATCGTCAGTAAAAATCACTGTCGAAAATCATATATTTGCAGGTAGGAACCATGTTACCAGCAAGGCATTATCCTCACCTGCAGGTTACTTGGATCATCTGGATAAGAGTGAAGCTCAATATCTGGAGCACACAGATAATAACACTATAGTTACTTATAATACTACAGCTTTAACACCACAATGAGAACACAAATACAGACAAGAAGAAATCATTTCATGAGTCATTTCCTCTTCTGTCAGTATCCCTCAGTTCTTCTAGATGTTCTTGAGTCCAACCGCCCTGAGCTTTTTGCTACTTTCTACACTTCACAACCAAGTAATCCTTGGGTGTAAGTAGAGAAGCAGAGGCTAAAGCACTGGAAAAAAAAGAAAATCAATGCTTGCTTTTCTTCTTATTCTCCTTCTCTGTCCCCCTCCCTTTTTTCCATCCCTCTCCATGCACTTAAAAGGCAGAATAAGAGACCACCCGTGCTGTAACCCCCATTTTGCTTCCCTTAATAAGAGGCACGTACTGTACCTCAGATCTGGAGAGGAATTAGAGGAAAAGCTTTAAACTGTAGCATGCTAGCACGTCTGGTGTGTTAAATAGCGCATCCAGGTCACAGCCAGGCCATCCACAGTAGCCGGGGATCGCGGTGGTTTTTTCGGGGGCATCTGTTATCTGGTGGTGAGAGAGCTGAGTTATGTCTGCTTTGAGTAGTCCAGTAAGGACACCCATGAGGGCCATATTTTATCATGGAGGAAGCAGAGACCTCAACCTAGGCCTGGCGTTAACTCATTTGGCAAAACACACACAGACAAGTAGGTCCATCTAATTTCATCCACACAGTATATTTAACATTTATCCATTCATATCTCTGAATTACAATAAAATCAAATGTGGAGCCCTCTGCACCTTGGAGCAAAAGCGATAAAATTCAGTACGGATGTTGTCCTTAGGACTGGAATGTACCACTGGCCGCGGGCCTATCTAAGCACAGCTTTAGCAGAAAACCAGCGTGATGCATCCCCAACATGTGGCCTTTAAATCATTACTATAACCTAATCATAGCAGCTCCTCTGTGACATCCTGATTACATCCACAACATGACTTTTACAGCGGTTAAAGATCCTCTCTGTGCTGTGCCGACAATGCCGAGGAAATTCACAGATGACAGCAGAGCTCCCACTCATCCTAATGCAACGCGAGTGACACAATGGAGTTGCTTACCAAGCCGGTCGAGGCACGCATTGTGCAACGCGACGCAGAGATTAATGAGCGGCTAACACCAGCTTGAAAGGAATGAAGTGAATTTAAATTCCTCCAAAAGTTAAAGAGCTAATGTTACAGTATTAATTTCCTCTTGAACAGTGAGTGGGAAAAATATCCATTAGCAAAATTAACCACAGTTTTCTAGGTAGCTAACATTGTGCGGCTGTGGCGCTACAGTGTGGGGCCACAGCTAATGAACACACTGCAGAGGGTGATATTTCATTATACAAATTAATGCTCACATTTTAATGGGAAAGTCACATAATGAATCTAGGCTTCAGTGACAGCAATTAGAGGCCCAGATTGTCCCCTTCTGGACAAGGCACTATTTAGCAGTAAGCAGCTGTGTGTAAAAAATAAAAAGGTCCTCGCTCTTGACAATAGCCACACATAACTTCAGGCAGGGTCCGCATACCCAATAAGAGTCCCTGCTCACCTTTAAAGGAGGATAGGGGAGACAAAGAGGGGGAGGAAGAGAAAGAGGAGAGATGGGACTTGCCCATGTCACTTAACCTTAACCTAACCTTGTAATCAGTATGAATCAAGAGGGACCTGTGATCTCCTTCCCCCCTTTTTCTCCTCTTTCTGCCAGTATCTCCCTCCTAATACCTTTTTCTAAGTGCTCTTTTTTCCCTCCATTGCCTGTTTCTACCATACAGTATCTTCAATACAATGGCACTGCTCAACTTCATTTTATTGGTACACACCAAAATTCCTATGTGCATGCATAGGAATGTAAAAGCAATATACATAGCACACATTTATGGTGTGATTTCACCCTCTGAGGCAGTTGAACTGTGAATCCTGAGACTATTAGCAGCATGCTCAACTCACCAATAACCTCTTACTTAAAGGATAAGGCGACATATTTATATTTATTGTGAGCAAATCCCATGAAAACAACAACAAATTGATTCTACTACCAAGTAGTGAAGGACTGACGTGTGCCGTAGAGACATACTTGAGACACACCGTTTCACTGGATGACATGTTGACATGTTAAATCATTGCAATGCACACAATTACTGTGATATATTTTACATCTATCCCACATCCTGGTGTGTAAATACCCAGTGGCGCATCAAACGTGTATTAATGTACAGCTAGAGATCCACAGCAAACGTACAATTTACTACTGTTTGAGTAACTTTTTTACAAAAGAAAAAATAACTATAAATAACTATACGTTTAGGTGTAGTACACAAAAAGTATTAGTTCAGTTTGTTCCTCAGTGTTTAGGTCAGGGTTTGGTACATTTTTGGTACAGTGAGGAAAATTAAAAAAAATACAGAAAATAACATTTCTTTATTTTTTATAGTTGCTCATTGGCCATAATTCATACTTTAACAGTTATAGCATTCAAATACTGGTGTTTTTGTTGCAAAAATAGTCCCTAACAAATGTACCTCTTACTCCTGTCCCATAACTATAATTTTGGGAGTAGCAGTGTAACGGTACACAAAACTCACGGTTCGTTATGTACCTCGGTTTTGGAGTCATTTCAGAGTCTGTTTCAGAGTCATCATGGGGGAAATAAAGAAAATGCAGTAAATAACCTTTTTTTCTCCAATTCTTAACATTTAGCAGTTGCTCATTGGCCATACTGTTATATTCGTCGCAAAAGTAGTCCCCAGTAAATGTACCTGTTACTCCTGTTTGAGTAACTTTAAATCAACAACTACAACAAACAAAATCTATATCAGTAACTATGTATTTGGGAGCAGGGGTGTAACGGTGCACAAAACTCATGGTTTGGTATGTACCTCGGTTTTGGAGCCATGGTTCGGTACATTTTCAGTACAATGGGGAAAACAGAGAATATGCAGAAAATAACTTTTTTTGTCCATTTATTAACATTTAGCTGTTTCTCGTTGGCCATACTTCATACTTTAACAGTTAAGGCACTCAAATACTGGCGTATTGAGCACAAAGTAAAGGTCTGAAGTGTGTCCACAGATATACCCGACTTCAGTTTAACAGTGTCAGCGTACAGTTTGAAACAAATCGTTCATTAAGCTTTTAATCAACCAGGCTAACTGAGCTAAACCAGCTACCATGCAGCTTATGCGCTGCCAAGACTTTCAGGATAAAACTTACGCTGCATAATTTATGTTCGAAGTGTGCAAGTAGTAGACGTAAACAGTTGTTTGGATCACACGGCGTACCGAAAGGTTGTCGCATACCGAACCGAAAGTCCTGTACTGAACGTGTGATGCGAATACACGTAGCGTTAGAGAGTCTGAGAAAAACAGTAAGTACAAAATATGAATACTATTAATAATTTCAGCCTTATCTTTTAATTCATCTATTTGTCATTGGGTTAACACATTCATCCCACGTTCCACAGTGTGCTATAGAAGAAGAAGAAGAAGAGAAGAAGATCAACCTTTATTAGTCCCGCGAGGGGAAATTCAACTTTTACACTCTGTTTGTTAACTTATACACGGTACGTGCAGACCCGAAACACACACATGCACATGCATCAATGGAGAGATGTCAGAGTGAGGGGGCTGCTCCTGACAAGCGCCCCGAGCAGTTGGGGGTTTGGCGCCTTGCTCAGGGGCACCTCGGCAGTGCCCAAGAGGTAAACTGGCATCTCTCCAGCTACCAGTTCACACTCAGTTCTTGGTCCATGGGGGACTTGAACCGGTGACCCTCCGGTTCCCAAGCCAACTCCCTACAGACTGAGCTACTGCCGCCCCCAATATATAGTGTCACTGTCACCTCTGACGCCATTGAACTGTTAACCCTGACAGCATTAGAGCCATTCCCAGTTCACCACTAACCTCTAACTTAAGCAGATATACTTGAAACAGATGTAAAACAGCTTCTAACCATTATTCAGTCTCTCAAACATCCCATATGTGTGTGGTGTTTTTTTTTTTTTCCCCCATTCTTCCGGCCAAATGGAAATTCATCTTCCAGTATGTCATATCTATTAAGCCATTTTAATTGCCCCTCTGTACAGGTCTGGGGTATTTATCTTTACTTGTTTCTATGGTGCTCTCACAATTCACACAAAGCCAGATGAAATCAGTACATGCAACATGAAGTGTAAACATACGACGGAGGAGCAGATCCCAGTGCAGCAATCAGGAGAAGGATGATTTATAGCCACACAAAGGTGTCACTTAGATATTTATGAACTCTAGAAAGCTGCATTTTTTTTTTTTAACTCTTCTATCATTCACCTTTGGGAGGAGCAAAATGTCCAAAGTTGTCCGACAACGCCAAGATGGACACCAGCAAAAAAAAAAAAAAAAAAGAAAAGTTACCGGCCTATTTTTAACTCCCAAATAGCAATTTTCTGGTTTTGTGGCGGCAGTGATCTGTCATGTGGCTGGGAGGTTGTGCTGTTTGCGCTGATATCAATTAAAAGTGGATTAACGGGTACATAATGACCTTTAGCAGTAAATTGTGTGTAATGTTGCAAGGCAGGATACAGTATATTCCCCAGATGTCACACCAGGCCCCTGACGTATGATGGAGCAGATGTCTTAGCCAGTCCAAATGGCCCTCTAAGACATAAACACACACACGTACATACACATGGGCTCAGGCCGACAAGCGTGCACAAACATGTGTTCACATTCCAAATGGTGCACACACACACACACGAGCACGTAAACACAAGTAAATGCAGAAATGCACTTGTCGTCTGTCTCGCTCGCTCCAGATAGATTTAAATGCTTAATTTTAATGGAAAACTGGAATAAACTGATGGCTCTCTGAGGGCATTTGTGTTTAGTTTCACTTTGCCGTAGTCAGTAAACATCAAAAGAGAGTGTCAAACCTACAATCGTCTGTGCTTTTCATTCTCATTTTAGATATGTAGATGGTACATTAATCTTTATTTCCCCCTCCCCTCCATGAACATTAACAACCTCCTATATGGAAAGAACAGACAGAGGAGGAAAAAAAAAGATCAGATCAGTCTAATTTCTGTCTAATTTGGCTCCTAGAATATCATTTTGTCCAGTTAGAGGAATTGAGAATGATCATTTGCATCAGGGACGTTTCCTTATTGAATCAGCACTGAGCCTCTGTTCGGCAGCTCACAGGAGAAGCACTTATTGGGTTAAAAGCTCATCTCGTATGGTTTATTTTAAATATACTCTATGCTTCATAGCCACTCTGAGATAAAAGATATCAGGGCTATCTGACTCTCTGCACGCTCTCTCTCTCTCTCTCCTTTTTCTTTTTTTGTCTCTCTTCATCTTCCTCTCTCCTCTCTTCAGCGTTTCCACCTTCAATTTTCTTTTGTATACCCTCCTATTCGTTTCTCTCCCGTATCAATATTGTATTGAGTTGGTGTTTGTGGCCCTTTATTTGAGAGCTCTGCAGTAGGTCTGCAGATCGCAGTCTTTTTCTGGAATGGTGCCCTCTAAATAATGATAAATTACTTGAGCAGTATGCCATTTGCTAATTATATCCATGATTTACTACACAGCCCGACTTAAATCATTCAAACCAGCCTTGCGTAACAATGCCTTTTTTTTTCCTTTTATAAAATGGTTTCCATGTGTATAATCTAAACAGTTTATGGCCTTATACTGTATATATAGAAATGCACACACACAAAACACTACAACTGTCCCCTTTTTATTTCTTTTTCCAGATTCTCCCTCTTTTCTCACACAGTTACTGTTATCCCTATGACAGAAATTCCACTCTGGGAACTTTTTATATGTATATATTAAAAAAAAAAAAATCCAGCTTAGCATTTTTTCCCTCTCTGTTCATTGTTTAATGAATCCAAATCTGGCTCAGACTCCAAGCCTATTATAATTGCTAGCAGGATGTGTTCTATTTCAACATAAGTATCATTCCAATGGAAGATCCACTTCTGGCAGAGTAATGCTGGTGTTATACCGTTATCAAGAATATTCATTAATATGGATGCGCAGCGTAAATAAATATATGTAAATGTTACACAACAGATTCACCCCTCTTTTACCGTAATGTAAATCTCTTTGATCTGTGCATCCTGTAGTGAATCATATTGTTCTTTATCATACGGAACTCGCTGCTTTGCTGCAACAAGCATGTGGTTCACATATGTCGCCTGCACATTTCTTTTCTTCTTCTTCTTCTTTTTTTTTTTTTTTGAAGTACTCATTGACTTATATTTGCATCGTAGTGTATCATCCACATTTTGCTCCACAGTGTGGTAGTGGTCGGGGAGATGTGCCACGGCTGATTTATGCTTCTCAAGATAAACTGCAAATAGGGAACGTCCCAGAAATTGCACTCTCATCGCCAAGGCACGGGCCTGACAGCGAGCAAGGCCAGAACAGAGGCATGATGACCCCACTGCAGGCGCACACACACACACACACACACACACACACACACACACACACACACACACCCCAGCCGCGCCCTCAGCCCCAGCCCTCGCCCGTGCAAACACAGATAGCATCGAGACAGTTTTGTTGTCAGTAGAAAAATATTATCTCTTGTAGTGGACTGAAAGCACCATATGGTGAAATGTTTTTTTATGGTGTTGATGTGAGTGATGGCTCACTTGGCGGGGCTGGATCGAGCTGGATCGACCCACATTCAGATGCCTACTCCGCAAACCCTACCCCCGTCGCAACACGCACACACACATACAGTACATGGAATAACACAGTGGAGCAGAGCCGACGTCTGTGGAAGAGTACGGGACTGTTGTTTGAATGCAGACTTTATCACTTTGTCCTCTAGTTTGCGTTACTCTAAACTTCTGCTTTCTCTATTTCACTTTTTCTCTCTTCCCTCACCCTTTTTTCATAAGTAAGAAATCGCGTGTGTTTTGATATCCAAAATATCTCTCTTTTTCATAGTAGTTAATGAAATGCATATCTTTTTTGTGAGCTCTACCCATTTGACCTAATTTTCTTTGTTCAGGGAGGTTACATGACCCTAGGGTCCACATTCCCTGCTCCAATAAATAGATTTGGGTATCCAGTCAATCTAATAATCAGGTTAATTATTCACTGTTTTCCCTGTCTCTCCCTTTCTGTTTCTCTGTCTCTTTCTTGGCCTCTCAGGAGAGAAACCCTACCGGTGCCCTCATTGTGACTATGCCGGCACCCAGTCTGCCAGTCTGAAGTACCACCTGGAGCGCCACCACCGCGAGCGCCAAAACGGCTCCACCACCTCAGGCCCATCCTCTTGCCATGCCCCATCTTCTGACCACAAAGAGGATCATGGGAAGGCGACCGGCGGGGGAATCTTTGCCCGGCCAGATGTCCTCCGTAATGTTTTCAAGAGCATGCCTCCCAACCTAGACTTCAGGGCGGGCCCGTTGCTGCCACATCAGTGGGCATCGGCTGGCATGATGTCTCCGCATGACCGAGATCGTGAGCGCGGAGACCGACGTTTTGACTCCACCTCTTCAGCTGAGAACATAAAGGCCACCGATGGCCCATCCGCCCTGGTCTCGACAGCAACAGATAGCTTCTCTGACCTGAGCAGGGCTTACCAAAGCATGATGGGGAACGGAGTCCACTTCCAAGGGTCTCTCCAGGCCTTCATGGATAGCTTTGTCCTCAGCTCCATGAAGAAGGATATGAAGGACAACCAGAGTCCAGTCCAGCTCCAGGCCCAGTGCTACCATGACAACGGTGAGCCCAAAGCAAAGCGGGCCATCTCAGCTGACCAGGAAAGAGAAGATAAGGCTGAAGCCAAACAGAACTCCGAGCCTGGCAAACCTGGGTCCCAGTATGAACCACTTGATCTGTCTGTGTCAGTCCGGCCTGAGTCTGCATCTGGGTCTCTCCCCGGCTCTTCAGTCACCATCCATGATAATGTGGCGTGGCATGGCTGCCTCTTCTGCTCCTTTTCCACCTCCTCATTGGAGCTCATGGCCCTGCACCTCCAGGCCAACCATCTGGGTAAGGCCCAACAGCAGCAGTCCGATACAGGCAAGGAGCTTCATGGAGAGACTTCCCCCACCACCTCCACCATTCACTCCTCCAACACCAAGACTTCCGGTGTGGCCATCGACAAAGATGGAGACAGAGATGGGGAGAAAAGCCAAGGAGGCTGGAACAATCACATGGACCAGCCCTACAACCCCTTCCAGAGTGACTTCTACAGGAGGTTTGGTGGCTTGTACGATGGATCCCCGAGGGCCAACCAGGGCCTCCAAGCATATTTAGCCCCAGCAGAGCAGGGTCTGGACTTACCCACCCAGGCCTTTGGAGGGGCACCTTCAGCTGGGGGTGACCAGATTGGAGAAAGGGGCTCCCGTGGAGACACCGAAGAGGACCGGGTTGGATCAGATGATGAGGTCACAAAGGCTGGGGGTGTCAGTGCTAGTGAGACCCCTTCAACCACCCCCAAGAGACAGCAGCAACAGAATCACTCTGATGAAGAGGAAGAGGAGGGAGGAATGGCTGAAGAAGAGGAGGAAAGAGATGAGGATGGGCAGATGGACATGGAGAGAGAGGAAGAAGGAAGTCCAGCTTCAGACCACCACTCCAAGCAACTCCAAGACAGCTCCTCTCTGCCCCCAAGGGGCGGAGGTGGTTTGGCGACTTCTTCTTCTGCCATGACACCCCTTCCTTTGGTTCCCCAACACAAGAACCAAGCCTTGCCTCTGGAGAAGCAGTGGCAGCAGGGCCTGGCCCTCCTGTCTCCTGGAGGCCCCCCTGGACTGCTGAAGGCCGAGCAGCACACCCACCTAGAGCAGCAGATGAACATGCTGTCTGTCCTCAGAGCCTACAGCAATGACAACCTCCCTGCATTCAACGGCCTGGGAGGCGGAGCACCTACGGGGGGCATGAAGAGGCCAGATGCACCCGGTGAGTGTTTTTAACCCCTTCTGGCACTGTAACTGCTGCACACACACCTTTACTAGCAATAAAAAACACATAAAAACTCATGAATACATACATGTGAAACACAAATTTAGTTTTTCCCAATGCTGCACACAAGACAAACATATATCCTTTTTTTTTTGCCTGACACCCACAAAGGAATCTCAGACACTCACTAAAGGTCTTGAGATTGGCTCTGAAGTGATTTCAGCCTTATTTCAAGCAAGTTTAGAAGCTATCAGGCTGCCGACTAGCAACAGATTAATCTTTATTACACGTTTATATTACTGGAAGTGCGGCGCCTCCCTCCCGCTCCACAGCATGGAGGGAATAACCCTGGATGAGTAAGAGCAGGACCTCAGCTCCCCTTGCCATCTCCTCCACATGTCTCTTAACTATCTTAGCTCTCATAAAGCCGGCTCCCAAAAGCCCATTACTTTATAAGACTCGTCGATCTATGACCCTGTGAAAAATGAACTGTCAACTTTCATGATTCTGCTAAGGTTACAGCTGCTCCTTGAGACCAAAGAAGGAAATGCTTTTTTCTTATTTCACTTTCTTTTTTTCTCTTTTTCTTTTTTACAACCAACACTCTTTCACTGTTTAGGGGCGGTTCTATAGGAAGAGGGTAAAAAACCCAAAGTTGGTGTCGAGTTTTCAAGCACAGACTTATGCACAATAGAGACACGAAATTCAGAAAAAGACATTTGTTTAGGCTGAGTAGGCAATTACCCATATCTAATTTAAATTAGCAAACATCAAACAACAACAAAAACAACAACAAAAAATTTTAAAAAGTTTTTTATTTTTTTCTGATTCATCAAGTGCAAGTACAGTAAGTTCTAGCTCCCGGGATAAATGTACGGTATTGGTAACACTTAGTTAATAGTTATTTACAATAAAATGATAATTAATAATGTTTACTAATAATGTTATTTTATCATTAGTTTATGTAACATGAAATAATTATCTAAATAATGTTTATAGATGGTTTATTAACCATTTAACAGTGACAGAAATACAGACAAATTATTAGGTTTACAAATTATTTCATAATAAAATAAACTTAACAGCAACAATAAACTTAAAATAATTAATTATAACAGTAATAATGAGTAAACATTATCAATTCTTAATATTTGTTAGCAGTAACAACATTATTAATTAACTTTGATTAACTATTCATTTATCATTTATAAATGATGGTTATTATAATGTGTTAGATAAGATAAGATATTCCTTTATTAGTCCCACAGTGGGGAAATTCACAAAAGTGTTGACACAATATTAACTTGCCTGCTGTCTCTTGGACAGGATGTCATATTTTGTCAGATTTAATCTAGAAACTAACTTTTTTTAATTATTAACTAAGGCCCAAATAGATAGATTTTGTTTGTTTGGAAAACACAGTAATTAATTGCCAGTGAATTGTAGAGCTCATGTCAATAAGCATACCTTCATGAACATACAGTAAAAGATGCATTAATCTAATGATAATAATAATAATAATCGTGGCCCCTTTCTTAATTAAGTAATGCAGCCACATGTGTTCATCTGACCTTTCCATCTGACAAAATATTATCCGTTGTCATGGAGCCAGGCTCTCTGCACAGCTTAACATCATGGAAGCATTTTAACCATACGAGATTGATATATGTAAATATGAATATATACAGTATACAGGTTTGATTTAACAGAGAAATGCCTTTGTGTGAGAATGCCCTACTTATTGTCTAAGCTTTGTAACGTGGGCAGCTCCCTTTGCTACTAGGAATGCCTGACCTTTATAGATAAGGCTTTCTCTGTGGAACAAAAGCCTTTCTCGCATGTTGTTGGTTTGTCCTAGTCTGATTGTAATTCGAAAACCCAACAAGTTATTATGTACGCAACAGATATAGTCACCATTCAGAGCTCTAAGATGGCACTAAAGATAACATATAAAACATGAAAGATTATAGGAAACATGAGTAAAATCAAGACATGCTGCTTGTTGCTGTACTTAGTTTGACATTACCTCAGGTGACTTTCTGTATTCATATCTGTGTAGTGAAGGGCAAGTTGGGTTCACTATGAACCAGAATGATACTGTGAAGGGAAGATGCTGGGGTGGTGTGACGGGTCATTCTCACCACACACTTCACAATGGGACTGTTTGTATGTGAGTGTTAACCCTGCATGCAGTGGATCACAAACCCATAGCATGATTCTAGCATTGGTATGAGAACAGTCGCTGCAACCACAAGTACTGCTGCTGTCATTGCAACTACTACAGAAACATCTATATATGTGTACTGTTACTGTAACTGCTACTACAACAATTAGCGTTACTGTTTTTACTGTTACTGCTATGAGTACTATATTACACAGTTAATTCTTGTTATGAATATTTTTGATGATCAGTCTGCTCTTTCTACTGCTATTACTACTAGTCATACATAGTAAAAGTATGCAGTGATTATCATCAGAATGTACTTCAAGGTATGTACTGTGTAAGTCTATTATGCATCAGAATGCTTCCTGTCATATTATATTACGCTACATACATAATTAATTAGTAGTTTATTTTATAGCAAGGCCTCTTATTTTATCAACTAATCCTAGACTATTTTTAGAGATGCATCAGCTCCGATAGCGATACCTGGGCTTTAGGTAATACCGAGTACCGATCCGATACCAGTGTTTAATTAATAAGCTGCATGCGTCACTGTGTGGAGGTGACTGGGATCATTGTTTCATGTTGGAGGCATCACCTGGTGTGACTTCAATATTGCTTTCATAACTTTGTAAAACAAAATACCTGATCCGACTCTGATTCAGTATCAGCTGATATTGTCCGATATTGGTATTAGAGCATCCCTAATTTTTGCAATGCAAAATCTTCATCCCCATATCTGCGGCCAAATAATATATTTCTTCCTGGAATGTAGTGACTTATGAAGAAGTATAAAATTAAAATATTACCCCAGAATTGTACTAAAGTTCAGTATTTTGGTAAGTTTGCTACTACCATTGTTGTTGATGGATCACTGCTACTGTGACTGCTGCCAGTTCTGCCACACAGACTGCAGTTGTATGATGAAGCTTGGATGAGAAAATAGACACTCTTGTCTCACAGCAAAATGCACTATTACAGTCCCTCTTTATGTGTCCACTTGTAAACCCCTTGTGTTGGGAGGTCACCCACATTCCACTGTTATTTGGTGGGTGGAGATGGTGGGGGTAGCAAAGACACCCGCAAAACTCAATTCAGACCTGGCAAAATGTGATTATCTGGAGTGGGTTTGCATTAGGTTTGTATGCAAATACAGCATAAATCATTAATATCGAAATTCTCCCTTGAATCTGCGGGAGCTGTTGTAGGGCACGCGCCACACGTCTGGAGTGGCCGTCTCTTCATTAGTATACCCAGAGGAGGAGGGGGGGGGGGGGGTTACAATGCACATGAATCTACTTGCACTCTGACACGTAACACATACACGGATCCACACATGTTCACACGTCTGTAGTATTAAACCACACCTCCCTAAATTGGCCCAGGAATTGGATTTATCAATAAATGTCATTAACAGCAGCAGTGGCCCTGAGGTCTCTGTAATCAGACAAGGTATCTGGTTACTGAGGTACCGAATGCTGTGTAAAGATTGATATGAACCCGCACCATTTGCTGCACTGTAGATGTGCTTAACGCAATCAATACTTGGCTGCAGTGGAGACCTATCTATAGCCATACATTATCAAACTTGAAGTATTACATTATTCAAACAGTGCTGTACATGCCACGACTGCTTGCGAACATTGCTCCTCACATCGTATTACTTACATTACCCTCCCCCCCGTTCATTTAATATATTAAATGCAAACCGGGACTTTGGAAGGTTGAGATTGACAAGCTGGAGAGAGAAAGTGTTGATAGCAGCGTAGGACTCGGATGAGCACGTTGAGGATTTGAGAAGAGAAAATGGCAGATCTCGTAGCCGAGCACCTCTCGCAATTTTAGAAGTGGGCTACGTAAACAGAGAGTTAGCGGATAGGAGAGAGAAAGAAGAGAGGGGAATGCTGTATATGCTCACGTCAATTAGACCCATCACTTCCAATTAACAAGTACTCTCACAGTGTGCTCTATAGTTCTCAGCATAAGTGCTGTTGTTTGTTGCTGGTAAAAAACTCTGAGAGAGTCACCTCCTGTGCACACATTAGATGACAGTAAAAAGAGGCTATTTTTGTAGACTTGAGAGGATGAACATGTATGGCGCTGCCTCGGTGTCACTGCATAGCAGCAAGTAGCACAGTAGTAAGCAGCAGTAGACACGGTGTTCAATGACTGAAGGTGTGTTGTACATAATTTAAGCATTAGGTGAGGTCTGTGTACTTACTTTGACATAAGCATATACCCTCCTTTGTAAATAGTATACTTTCTGCTCTGGTGGTTGTTGAGAGGCATTCTAGGAAATGTAGATGTATGTAACCATAGACTGTGTATAAGAAGTGGATGTAGTCAGCGTGACGTCACCCACGGGTTTGTGGACTGCAGCTTTGAAGCCTCGAGTTCGGCATTCAGGCCATCCCCATCTTGGTTTTTGTCCGTCAACATCTTGGTGCTTATCCCTCATCATCTTGGTTTTTGGCCGTCGCCATCTTGTCTTTTTTGCAACCAAAAGTGACACAAGAGGGTAGCGTTAAGTATAACCAAATGCTGAATGAGCATTTGTAGTTGACCAAAATGTGACAGTTTACTTTCAGGAATTGTAAACACACTGTGAAAGGGTTAAAGTTCAAAGTTAAAACGGGACAACAAACTGTCAATCACAAGGTAGCCCCGCCCTAAAGCATACCCTGCTTTATGGTGTATTTGACTCTAAATGGACCGTAATTTACTAAATGAACATCATGCTGTATTGAAGGAGACTTGAAACTAGCGATTGAGACCATAAACTCGTGTTTATAATGTTTGCTGAGGTAATAAATCAAGTTAGAGTTAGCTCATTTTCTCATTGACTTCTACACAATCACACTTCTTTTTGCAACCAGAGGAGTCGCCCCCTGCTGGCTGTTAGAAAGAGTGCAAGTTTAAGGCGCTTCAGCATCAGCTTCACTTTTCAAGGTGGCTGTCGCCTGAATGTAACTGAAGGAAAAGTAAATAAAGCAGCTTGAGTGGAGAAAAAGGTCAATTACAACAGTTAATTACAAAACTCCTGAAATGCACTGAAAAAATAATGATGCATAACAATGACAGAATGTCCATGGGTATTTTTTTTTAACTCAAGTAAAAGTGAAATTTTTACCAAAAATAAAGTTTCCATACCACAGAAAGCACCTAAGGAAAGTTACAAAAACTGTGAGGCAGAACTGATCACAGTCTGATGAATCACATGTTTGCTTCTCGTCTGCAAAAGGGGGGAACCCTCCGACTCCTTTGTGCTCTGAATGGAAAAATCTGAACATTTAAAATATAAATAACGGGTAATGAAATATTGTATTTTACTCCCCCCTGTACAGTGTTGCTGTGGCATCATTGGCATCATTACCGCATGTGTGTGCGTGCATGCGCTGAGTTAAGGAAGTTGCATCTGAAATACAGCGCTGGTTGTGTCACTAGTGGCCAATTACTTCTGTCAGAAGAAGCGTACTCCAGACTGCCTTCATTGTGAGGGATTTGAACCCATGAGTGCTGAGGTCATATTAGAACAATGTGCAAGACATGTACAGACACACACACACACACACACACACACACACACACACACACACACTCTATCTATACACTGTATATCTGTATGTAGAGAGGAATGGGAGAAGGCAAAAATTCAAACATAAGATTAGATAAGATAAGATGAACTTTTATTAATTCCCGAAGGGAAATTATCTACTACTTTACTTACTCAGAGAGTAAAGTGCAAGCCATGTAATAGAAGGATTGTGTGTGTGTGTGTGTGTGTGTGTGTGTGTGTGTGTGTGTGTGTGTGTGTGTGTGTGTGTGTGTGGTGTGTGTGTGTGTGTGGAAATAGGTTGTGTAAAGCACTGATGGCAATTAAAGACATATGGTGGGATTGGTGGGCTCGCTGTGAAGCGCAGATGTAGTGGATCACAGTTGGCATTAGTGGTGTAATTTTCACTTTCTCTGGTTTAAGTGGAAGAAAGGTAGACATCACAAATTAAGCCACACACACACACACACACACACACACACACACACACACACACACACATACACACACACAAGTTGCACATGCTGGTGTCTGTATAACACGGTTACAATAACCAAAATTGTCTCCTTATGTATTCACACAAACAACTGTCACCACAGCTCCTCTACATGGTTCAGTCCTGCACAGCCTGCTGTATTTATCAAACTGCTGAAAGTGAATATTTGGATTTAACTGAAATATAATGTCAAGAATCAAAGCTAATGAATTTTGTATTTAAGGGAGCTCCTGAGGTCTCTTAAATTATTTAAGAATAGATCCTAGATGACAGCACACCATCTGAGACACGGTTTAGAGTGATGGTACAAAATATCATTGGACATGATGAATAATGTGTCGCCAGAGCAAAATGTTCGCAATAATTCATAATAGGTTATTTTTAGCCTACGATTTGCATTTGATTTGAACGTTTGATAGGATGTTAGATCACTTTTATTTCTATTTTCTTTTCTTGTAAACAACAAGAATAAAACTGATACCAATTTTGTTTGCAGTCACTTTCTATGCTCCGTCAGTGTCTAAAATCTCCCTATTTTTTGATTTATCAGATGTATGTCCTCTACCAGCTGCATTGTTCTTTGCTGCTCCAGCTTGCTTTTGTTATTGTTTCCATTAAATCAATTTCATATTATATAGCCTTTATTTTTTTATATTTGATTGTTCTCAATTTTATGTTTTAATTTCTAATGGAAATATTAAGGATTTTATGCAGATATCAAATGTTTTTGTCGAAGACCACAACACTGGGTAAAATGTTATGTTTTTTATTCTCTAATAATGAATAATGAGACAGGCATAGGGTAAAGCCTTATCACTGACTGGCCGTGAGTATAGCTTTACTTGACTGTGAATAATTCATAATTAATTCACTTAATAAATATCTTCTTTAATCCCACTTAAGAACTTTTTAAATTTTTCAGCTTCTTCATGTCCATTTCTGATAAATACAAGCCCTAAAATCTGACCATCTTTTTTGGAAAATTATAAATGTAACACTGGTTTCCTTTGATAAACATAAAGAGCTTAATAAAGGGATGGCTTTATATCTCACCCACCTGTTCTGGCAGCCTGAATGGTGATTCAGCTGGTGTTTCCGTCCATCCATCTAGACACAAATATCACATATTGACACACAATTTACAGTCACACCAGCACACCTTTACTGGATGTAGTGGTCATGGAGCCAATGCCCTGCATTTGTTTTGACTTTGAGTGGAAACTGAAGCACCTGATTTAAAAACACAAAAAGTTACCAACACTGACCATCTCTTTCCCAACAAGTCCTCCAACCCTACAACCCACATGAGCATTTCCTAAATTTGCCACTAGCTGTGGCAGGAGATCAGCCAACCCATCTTTGTACCTAAATGTTACTGTTTCCATTTGAAACACATGATTAATATTTTGAAATGTCCCAGTTTGGTTAGGTTTAGGCAACAAAACTACTTGGTTAGATTAAGGCAACAAAAGTATTTGTTTAGGTTTAAGGAGCAAAACTACTTGGTTAGATTAAGGCAACAAAACATTTTCTTCAGGTTTAAGGAGCAAAGCTACTTGGTTAGGTTTAGGCAACAAAACTACTTGGTTAGATTAAGGCAACAATCAATTTCTTTAGGTTTAAGGAGCAAAGGTACTTGGTTAGGTTTAGGCAACAAAACTACTCGGTTAGGTTTAGGCCCTCCTCCCTGTGCTGACTCTGACACTCTTTTTACTATGTTACCTGACTTTGTCCTTTGCTCCTGTTTTAATTACTCCAGCCTCTAGAGGTCTACACTATCAATAAATGGAAATAAGGGTCATAATAAGCTGCTTGTACCAACAACCTATGGGGTCCTTTTTTGAGGGAGGAGAGTCTCCTTCTCCACAAAACGTGACTCCATTCGCATTTACCATCCCGTTTTATCTCAGCTTTGTCTGTCTGATATTTAAGCTTACACACCTGCCACCCACATACACACACATTTAAAACTTGTGATAATGCAAAACCTGGTAATTGCCAATAATACTGTCCTCATCAGGTGGTTAATTACCATGAATTTGGTTGCTGTTTGTCTCTAGCAAACATGTGCACACACACATAAACACTCACACAAAATGCTTTGACAAGTGGAAAAGGCCTAGGGTACTTATTGCTCCCAGACACCCCTGTGCTTACTAATGAGCTAGACAGATAGCTTACCTGCACAACGGTAATTATTCTGTACACTTAGAAGTAGGCCTGGAAGTTCAGAAAGGTGACACCCGAGGATCCTAGTGGGGGCAGGTGGTGCTTATGGTCTAATTTAGTATCTGTGTTGAGGATACAAAAGGGCTATGGGTAGATCTTTCACGAAGGCAGTATACTTGGGTACTTTTATTGTGGCAGCACCATTATTTCTATTTCCTTCCAGTATTCAGAGGAATGGAATGCGGCCGCTGACGGCACCACGAATTGCGGATCACTCGCAACTGCTATCTGCCCCGTCTCAAAGTCCGATTCACAAAATATACTGCGCTAATGATATTACAGTGCAAACACGCCCAAAACATTTTGCAGCTGAGTGTAATTTGATTGCAATTATCCAGTGTAAATGTTGCCTTTGTGCCAAGAAGGCAGTAGGTTGCTACAGGTCCTGATCAACGAGGTGCAGAGGCATTCCTCAAAACTTCAGGCGAGGGATTTAAATGTGACACAGAGAAACAGTGTTTGGGATTTAATATCCCAGTCTGTCAGTTCTGTTGGTGTGTTCTGTTTTTGCAGTGAGGCCAATTTTAATTTTCAAAGTTACCTAATTTAAATAGGTGCAAATAGCACAGGAGCACCGAGACACTATTTGCCTGGCAGCACAGTTAGGGGTGCCTTTCACCCTTTGCGGTTTCTTTGAGAGTCGCATGGTTTCTTTTTGTTGTATTTGTGCAGGTTTAGCGGCTGCAAAAAGCTGTGCAGTCCTTTAGTGAATTTGCCCTTCACTGTAGAAAGTCATACAATACAGCAGCAGAAAGTGCAGACAGTACTGTATACGTACTGCTTTAAGCTCCCATAGATTAAACTACAGCACATATGGTAGGTCAGAGATGCAGACAGTGTGGGTAATCATTTCTGCTTTATTTAAAGAGAGCCTATAGACACTTTGTTGAACAGCAGCAGTGGCACCACAAGTGACAATTGTAGAATAATTTGGCATTTATTGAAACTAGCACAAGTAGAAAAAAGAAATTAAATCAGCAAACACTATGGCTGTCAAAGTTAAGGCAATAATAACTCAAATTCATTTTAACACCACTAATTTCTTTAACATTTTAAACAACTTGCGATGTTACAATTGCAGCGGGTATAATTTTATAGCTAGAGTGAAGATAATGGTATCTCATGAAACTAAAAAATCGGTTTGATAATTATGTCATGCTTGCTTGTTGTGGAGGCATGCAGCGAGACTAAGAAAAAAATAAATAAATAAACACATAGGCAGCAAGTTGCCGTGTTTTTGAAAAGGCAAATAACTTGCATTACTTCCTGACTTGAAGGATGGTCCCGACTACTCCCTAAAAATGTGTTTGAAAGCGAGAACACAAACCGCGGGGGGGAATAAGAAAGATAGCAAGCGACAAATAAGCCAGCAACATTATAACATTAGCAGTTAGAAAATACACTTAATTCCTCAGCAGAGATGGATATAAACTGCATTGCAAATGCTAGCAACCACAAAATGTATTAATGTGTTTAAGAAATTAGTGGCATTAAAACAAATTTGCGTTAGTGTGGTATTATTTCGTCACCTTTGACAGCCCTGCATTAACTTCTACATAATTCTGGCCGTAAGTAAGATTCCCTCCGTGATCAGATCACTAGAAACATGGTTTTGAGTCAGACAATGTCAGTGTGAAACCGGACCAGGTTCTTGTAAACAGCGTAACCGGATTAAAACTTCAACCAGTTTGACCAATATCTGAAATTCACCCGCTGACGTTTCTCTGTTCAGACCAAAGCAAGTCCACGAGTCCTCCCTTCTTAGATCCCTGCATTTCACTTTCCCACACTCCGGGATCCTCCCTTTTCTTTATCTCTGGCTCGCTCTCCGTCTTTATTTCTCTCCTCGTTGCTGGAGGGCACGGGCTCCTCCAGTGATTAAGCCGTCTGGAGGCCTGTCTGCCTGTCTTTTACTGAGAAGTAGAAGAAGACGACGACTGTTGGTGATACACTTCCCCCGGCTCTCATTGTGTGCCTCCGCCACGCCAAGATGACAGCTCTGACAGCTGGCGAAGGCAAGGTGCTATTTCGCATGTGCAACAACATTACCAGTTTAACTCGTGCAGAGGTGAATTATCACCTTGTCACCCAAAAGTGCAAATAGTGTAGTTTTCAAAGAGCAATTAAGTGTAATAGCTGCTGTCAAGCCCTAAGGATGGTACCTGTTGCTTCGCTCTCTCTGTCTCACTTCTCTCCTCGGCAGATGTGATAACTCTAAAAATATTTCCCCCCTCACTAATTCCCCGGCTATCAACTACTGCGCCTGCTGAAAGGTCCTTTTTGAAAAGGCTTCCTATTCTTCCCATGTTCCTCCTCTCTCTCTCTCAACCATATTCACTAATACCGCCGATGATATTGGCCACATTTCCTGGAAGTACAGTACTGTGAATGAAGGGCAGTATCGAGTTGCCCTTGAAAAGGAAATGGAGACGAATGCTGGATGATTGCAAAGTTACATGACAATTATTCTATTCATTATTTTAGAGGCAGGATGGGGAAACAGGAGGGAAGACAGCGTGGGAGCTGGGAGGTTACAGGGAGCTGGAGATCACATTCATACACTATATATGTGCATGAGTGTTCACGTGCAAATCAAGTGCTTTTATGTATATATGCAAGTCTGCATACCCTTTCCCCCCGTGCACACTCATAGCCACGTTAGCGCGCATCGCATTCAATATTGGGAAACATGAAACAATGGGTTATAAATTGGCCTTCCAACCCGATATATTTGACATGATCTCTGCTTCCCATCTCGTTAGTTTGCTGTTTGTTTCTTTTCTTCCCTGACTCCTGTAGACTTTGTTCAGTTTGAGTTGCTCCTCTTAAGAATGCAACGTTCCCCCTTCCCCAGGCGCCCCGGAGATGTGAGGAGGACGCCTCAGAGGAGTTGTACTCATAAAGCTCCTCATCCTCCGAGGGAGAGACAGAGAGAGACAGCAGAGACAGAGAGAGAGAGAACAGCACCGCCAGGCAAAGACACACAGGCATAATAACTACACTTACACAGCTAGTCGACACATAATGAGACAATGCGGCAGCAACTTCAAGGAAAAACACAGATATATAAAAAACAACAGAGAGCAAGGCAGAAGAGAGAGAGAGGGAAACGGGGTTGGGGGTAAAAAAAAAAAAAAAATGAAGAAACTATGTCAACTTTTATTTCCTCTGTTATTCCACATCAATGGAGGCATGCAGCGAGACTAATAAAAACAAAAAAATATACACAGGTATAGACACATAGGCAGCAAGTTGGCGTGTTTGAAAAGCTCTGTGGCAATTAAAGACAAATAACTTGCATTATTTCCCGTCGTGAAGGATGATCCCGACCACTCGCTAAAAACGTGTTTGATTTAAACATCAAAAAGCGCCGAGAAACAAATAAATAAGACGCAAATAAACAAAGTTGCACAGACAGAGAGAGAGAGAACACAAACCGCGGGGGGAATAAGAAAGAGAATAGCGAGCATCGAGACAAATAAGCCAGCAACATTATAACATTAGCAGTTAGAAAATACACTTAATTCCTCGGCAGAGATGGATATAAACTGCATTGTTGCGTTGCAAATCCCAGCGACCGGATTTAAACCACCGCATTGTTTTATTAGGGAAATATGGGGGTGGAGGAACGCTGCTTGTTCTAATTACAGTGATTTAATCAGGATTAGAGAGGTTACCTGGATGAAGCTAGGGGGCATCTGTGGCAAGGGCACATGCTCTTAGACAGGCCGGGTTACATGCGGCGGGATGTTTCACAGAGCCCGTCCTTATCGGGACTCATCTGCGACAATGACTTCAGCTTCTAAAACAATGACTTTCTTTGCTGGTTGCATGAGTAAACACTGGCCTATTGTTCTGCTTCTCTTTCCCTCCTCTCTCTCTCTCTGTCTTTATCCCCCCCCACGCTCCCCTCCTCCTGCCTAGTTAAACAGCAGGCAGAGGGAATCCATTTTAATCTGATTAATAACTTAGTTGATCACATATAACCCAATTTTCATTCAGTGCCGCCCTTGTCCGCCCGGGCCGCACCCGCGCCGACCTTTGAGTGGCCACAGTAACAATAAAGCACAATAAGCACCATTGTCCTGTCAGAAAAGCTGAAGATGTTTTACATCATTACAAAAATTTAATGTCCCCATCTTTTTAAATGCTTTTCCACAAAAGGCCAGGCCTGCAATTCAGTGTGTGTGTGTGTGTGTTTGTGTGTGTGTGTGTGTGTGTGTGTGTGTGTGTGTGTGTGTGTGTGTGTGTGTTTGTGTGTGTGTGTGTGTGGGGGGGGGGGTATTACAAGTGGGATTCAAGTTTCCCGGGTCGCTGGGATGGGAACAACTTTCCCCATGCATTCACAGTAATATGAATCGTCCTTTTAAAACAGATATGGTTACATATTAGTTTTGAAAGGTACAGTAACTGGCTCAGTGTTAAGCTGCCCTCCAACACTGGGGCTCTTTGTTCCCCCCCGGGCCCAGCTAATAACTGGCCCCTGATCCTCATCTCTTACTGGCTCAACTTTTTTTTTTTCTCCTCCATCTTTTTTCCCCCCCCTCTCCTGAATGTATCTTTGATTACACCGTTATATGAGCTTCGTTTTGTCATTTCAATTTCACTCGATGTGTTTAGCGCTGAGAGATTTGTATTCAGGATTGGCAATTATGATTAGAATGCCACAAAGTAAGCCTTGTGAGTTTTTTCGCAATGACAAGTGAAAAAAAAAAAAATAGCCTTCCTCCCTCTCCCTTTCTCTCCCTCTCTCTCTCACACACACACAGGAAATATGAATCAAATATTCATGAAGCGGGCTGAGGTTCTCGTGCACCCATATGCTTCCTCATTCAAGCAGCTTGCAGTGGACACAGGCATCCATCCAGCTCGCGCGACACAGCCGGGTGTGACAGAGAGCACGACAACACCTCTCCGCCACCTATCAGCGGCGTAATCATCAAATAAGTCATAGCAAAAAACATCCTCTCCTACTCCCTTCTCCTTTTTCCTTTGTCCTTGTTGCCCTCTCCGCTTACCCCGCGACTTCCTCTTTCGTTTAATAATCTGTTGTGAGAGAGAGATGAGTCCTCGGAGCTCCGTGATTCACTGGCCAGGAATCCTTGTAAAACCAGGGCGCCGTGCATTTCGCCAGTTTCCAGAAATTGTAAGAACTTAATGGTTTATAGTTTTTTATTATGCCTCGGCAGGAATAAAAAGGGTGCTGCAAGTGGAGGGTACGGGTTTGGGGGGTGTGGGGGGTGGTGGATTAAAACTGAAGGGATTAGCACCACACTTTAAGATAAATCTTTTTTAATGTGAAACCTCATCCCCGCTCATTCTGGGGTAACCACTCTTATTAACTGCTTTTCTATCGCTCCCCTTTTATGCGGCCTATTTTTTTTTTCTTCTTTCTCCGACAAGCAACTTTTAAGTACAGGCTTTTTTGGACACGGCCGCGCGCCGCCAACTCTGCCAGTTACACAAACAACGTCCCTTTTTAAGCTTTTAAACACAGAACAATGGCAAAGCACATAGCTGCGCACATTAATGCTTTTGTATACGGAAAGGGGGGGGGGGGGGGGGGGAAATAAAAAAGGCAGGAAAAGCAGAGGAGAAGAAAAGAGATAAGCAGAGCTTGGCTATGCTGCCCCTCCATCCCTCCATCTCTCTGTGAAAAAAGAATCTCTCTTTCCATCATCAAATCCACGCTGATCTGTATGTGTCGGGGAGGCTAAACAGACAAACATCATATTCTCAGTCTCCAGACTCTAATTGACTGAACAAGGATTGGTCACACTTTTAAGAAGCGTTCCATAATGGATTTCCATGTTTGTGCCTCTTTTAACTGGCAGTGCGAATGGAAGGCATAAATGTTGTCTTTATTACCGAAAACAACAGCCCCTCTCTCTTTCTGTCTCCCTCCATCTCTCTTTTTTTCTCTCTCTCTCTCTTCGCTGTAAAAGACGATATCAGCCCTCGCATTCGTCGCAAGGTCAACGCTGCCTGACAGATGACAAACGATCTCAAGATGGCCACATCATCTGTCCTGTAGTTGTTGGGCGCAAAGAGATGAATGCATCTATTTTTTTATTTATTTATTTATTTTTTGTTATTCTTCCCCACTTCTTTAATTTCATTATCACGTCATGGGGGGGCAGAGTGACAAAAACAGCCACCTGATTATCCGTGGCACCGGCTAGAAGTGCTTCCAGGCCAAAAGCAAACGGCGGAGTGGGACAAAATGAGCAAGGAGGGAATCTTTTCAAAAAATCTGCACTTATCGTGTTTCTGTATCAAGAAGCAGACTTGGCAAGAGATGGGGATTCAGTATTATGTACAAGCTGCTCATCAGATGGGAGTTGGGTTTATTTCTGTGCCCCCCCTCCGTACTCCCCTCTATCCCTCCCTCCCTCCCTCCCATCCTCTGCCACCCCTCTTGTTTGCTTCCCATCCAAGATGTGTCTCATTTTCCCTGACTGGACAGCTACATCAGAAATGCCCAAAACAACTTGGCATCCTTGTGTGGACAGAACACAACTTTTCATTTAAATTATTTGATTGATTTTCTCACTGTTTATTGTTTTTTTTCTTTCTTCTCCATCCTCCCATCATCTTTTTTTTTTTTGTTTTTTCCAGGCTCATTATCTCCAGTACGGAACACGGGGGTAAAAACATGCACACACGCCGCTAAACTCCATCTCCGCCAGTGACGGCCACTTTTTGACAAAACACTAAGTGCATTTCTTAATTATCTGACTTCTCTCTAATACCGTTGTCATCTCGCAGACAGTCCCTCTCCGCGCTCTCTGATGTTGTTATTATGTTCTCATTTGGACGCCGGCTCTCTGCAGGTAGTCATCCCGCCGCCGCCCCTCATGGCGTCCCTCCTCCTCTCCTCACATCACTCACCGGTCCTTGTTAAACTTTGCTTCCTTCCCGTATGTATCCTAAAAAAAAGGCACAATACTGCAGATATGAAGTGGTATCATTTTGTCAAACATTTCCAAAATTATAAATATTTCTTTTGATTCTTTTTTTTTTTTGTTGTTGTGTTTTGCTAATGAACCATCCCGTCATCGACACCATCAGTCCATCACCAAACACTCCCCTTCCTCCACCTCCTCTTCATCATCTGACAAAAAAAAAGCTTGTTAATTAAGAAAACAAATATTCAGCAACTTTATCAGAACTGAGGCAGCAGGCACAACTTTTTTCCCCCCGTTTTTACTCTTCGCTTCCCCCCCTCCTCTTCGTGAAAGTGTGCCGTCAGCTTTACCTGAAGTATTATAAGAGCACATCTTTGTTCCAGGCTGTAAACTTCAACACAATGCAGTGCTTAAATGAAACTACGCAGAAGGTTATATGCTTCTGAAGATCCCTTTTTTTTTTTTTTTGAAGAAAGGGTTTTGTGAGGGTTCTTTGAACATCTGCTTGACCAACTTGTTTGTCAGCAAAAACTGTTTTTTTTTTTTTTTTTGTCCTTTGTGAATGTTCAGCACAAAGTAGTGCAAAAGCTAACATTGCTAATTTGTCCTTTGTCCACCATGTTTGTTTGCACTTAAGTCAGATTTGAGATGTTGCAAGATTTCTTTTAGCCGGGACTCTTGTTCATGAATGAATCTGTCAGTGTGTCGTGCTGTTTTTGGCCGAATACTGTAGCTCTCCACGCACCATAGGAACAAAACTGTTAACTTTAACATAACATGTCATTAACATCTGTTGATATTTGAGAAATCGTTTAGTGTGGGCCAGCCTCACGGGCTCCATTAGGAACCCTTTTTTATCCAAATGTTTTTTTTATTTTTTCAGAAGAAAGAGATCTGCAAGCATGGTACGCCCTCAAAAACTATGGTTGTGAACCATGATGGTTGTGGGTTGCGCTGCACCACATCAGCCTCATGATGAACCCTGGCTGGGTTCTAGATGAAACCTAAATGATGAAATATAAAAGGGTTATCAATAGAAGGTCCTGGATGGGTTCCTTTTAGCAGGAGAAGGAGAAAAGCTTCTGGGTAGAACCTCCAGAGAGGGTTCTGGGTGGGATCATCACACCATAGAAGGGTTCTCTTCCCCAGGAGGCCAAAAGGCTTCTCCTATGGGGACAAGCCAAAGAACCCTACATGGTTCTAGTTAGCACCTTTATTTCTAAAGGGGCAGTGTAGTCCTAGAGTAGTTCCCCTCACACAATAAAGTGAGCCGAACTAGTCTATTGGTTTTTTGGGGGGGGCTTGAATGTCAGAGGTTGCAGTATTGGATCGTACACCTATTGAAGCTGACGCAGTATAACAAAGCGCGCAGGGCCCAAAGTAATGATCATATACAAATATCAATATGAGAAAGAGTGTGTGCTAAAGAAGACACATTGCTATTGATGTTTAAATAACTGTAGCGCCAGAGAGATGGAGAGAGGGGGGGAAAAATGTGAATCATATTTTCTCGTTGTCTTGTGGGGGAAAAAAAAAAAAAGCACATAATCGAACACACCTCGCGAGGTGCAAACAGTGAAGCCAAGGGCGAGATAAAAGCTGCACCTCTTTCTCTCTGCCAGCTGAACAAAACTGCAAATACATATATAATCAGTGAGTGTGCTGTTTTTTCGCCGTGAGCCACATTATCTGCCTGTGTTCCTGAAAGAGACAAAGAGGGGAGTGTTTGACAAAGCCAGCTCTGATGATAAAAACTAGTAAAAGAATTATGTGTTCAAAAGTGTTTTATCCCCCACTCCTGTGTGTGTCTTTTAATTTGTCTGGGCATACGCAGCTGTATTTGCATTTCAAATACTCATATTTGAAGAGGATGGTTTAAATGCCAAGACGCGAATTGATGACAATCACCTCGACTCAAAAGCATTGGCGAAAAACCCTCTCTCTCTCCTCGCCGCTGACATTATAACTAAACCAACGGCCGCAATGCAAACACAATACAAATATATATTTATCTTCCCCTGCCTCCCTTCTTCCTCCGCCAACCTTTCGCTCACTCTCTCGTTCCCTCCATCTCATTATTTTAGTATCACTTTACATTTGAATATCAGTTCCTATACTCACAGGGCAACAGTGTGTGAGCCGCCTCTGACTAAAATAAGAGAATAATCAGCGGGGTTCAGAATGAGGAGGAATTGATTCAGCGGCAAACAGTCGGGGTGCACACACACACACACACACACACACACACACACACACACACACACACTCTCTCTCTCTCTCTCCCCCTTTCGCTGCCTTTTCATCACTTTTCCATATTCATTTCTGTAATTTACAGTAAATCCAATAGCTGTCAGTCAAGCACACACACAAACACACAAAAGGAAAGATTTAGAAAACACTGTAAATTTACAGCGTTGGGAAACAGCTGCTGCAACATTTACAGCAAAGACCACTCTAAAATATTAAAGATGTGTCATCACCGGCACTCGGCCTCTGCATCTGTAACCATCTGCTTTCTATTAAAACATTACACCCCCAAAAAAAGCACATGCATCCCGCTCGCTCGGCGATGCTATTTCCAGCCTTTTTTTTCCCTTTCAGATCTGCTCGATCTGGGAGAAACTGTATTGGCGCAGATAAACAACCTTTTGAGCCCTGCTGAACTCCCCCAGCTGACTGGAAACATCAAAAAGCACAAGTGTCTCAAGCTTTTGTACAACCTCTGCTATCAAGCAGTTGATAAAAGGGGACATATCATTTCCAGGTTCATACTTGTATTTTGGGCTTCTACTAGAACATGTTTACATGCTTTAATGTTGAAAAACACGTTTTTGTCTCATCCTGTCTGTCTGAATATACCTGAATTCGCCCTCTGTCTGAAACGCAGCCTTTTACCATTTATCCTGAAAAGACCCAGTCTGCTCTGATTTAAATAAAAAAATACAGCGCACCTTTACGAAGGTGGTTCTCAAGCTTTGAGTGGAAATGGGTCTTCTAATGAGTCATGTCTAGAAGGTAACCCACAGGTCGCTGCCCAGCGACCAGCACATTCTCACTCCCAGCTCTAGAAAATGCCGCCACTTGGTCAGTGCCCTTTGACATTCGAGACAGGCCCAACCCCTTGCGTTACTTTTGGACAGACCAGGGATGGTGTGTCAAGCTCGTTATACATATAGTGTCCTTTCAAAATAAACGTCAGTTTTCACAGAAGTTAGGTTTAGGATGCACAACCACTTAGGGTTAGGAAATGGTCTTGGGTGACGTTAACTTCACTTACTAGCGGGGCAGACAATACTGATGAGTATATAATGATAATAACTGACGAAATATGTCAGCGTTACTTAATTTAAAAGTTACTTTACTTAATTTTGCACAGGACACAAACGATGTGTTTGTTTGACCCCTCCTGCATGCCATAAGCTGACTCAAGTTATTAAAAATACTCCAGTTGTTCCGACAGTCGAGTAATATCACGGGTGGGTTTACATTGAAGTTTATTTGAAAGATCTGTTCATCACATACTGTTGCTAAAGGGTCCCTCCATGCATTGGTTTCCGATGCTGAGGGGCACTTACTAAATGGCAGTATTTGACAAGTTGGGAATGAGATCGGGCTGCAGCGATCTCTTTTTGACTTAACCATTTGAGGTCAATGCCTAAACTCAACCATCTCGTGAGAGTTTCGCAACTTGTTTTTCATGATATGTCCCCTTTAAATACTACAGGACAAAAAAAAAAATACAAATACAAGACTATAGAGGTCACAGGTTCATAAGTTTAAGGCAGTGCTGTCTGACTTCCCAGAATACCACCTGTTTACGCTGAGATAAATCTCCCAGACCAAAATCAATAGTGCATCACTGTGATGTTTGTTACCATGTTTTAAGGGCTTTTTAATCCGTCTTTTATCAATCATATTTTCCCCAAGATGAATAATAGCTGGAGGTCACATTCACGACCCTCCTTTTGATTTATTTCATTACATTACCGGTCCCATCCGCATGTCCTTGAGCAAGACACCGAACCCTCAAGTCGCCATGAGTAAGAGCATCAACTAAACGTCTGAAATGTAAAATTACAGTCCTCCCTTCCCTGATGTCCTTGGGTTACTCAGGGGTGTGGAGGCGTACAATGACTCAGGCTGTTTGGGGCGATGACATCTGTCCTGTTAGAACAGATACTGTAGAGAAAAAAAAGAGAGGAGAGTGAGAGCGTGGGCTTCTGAAAGCAGCGCCGCCAACGATTATGTTACAACTGAACCGAGAGAGAGAGAGATGGGAGGAGGAGAGACTTGTGGGCCGAGTCAAAGGTAAACAATTACGACATCCTGACTCACTTTTTTGGAGCGTGGCTAAAGGAAGATCATCTCTCCCACTTAATAGGTAATTTCCTTTTGTCTCCCGAGGATCACATCACATGTTGCGTTCGACGGGGTGGTCCGCCGTAGGAAAGAGTGAGAGAGAGAAAAAAATATTACAGATTGAAACTTGGCTGGAAAACTTTCACAACGGCGTTCCTTTAGAACCATTCTGTTCAAATTAAACAAGCGGCTGTTTGTGAGGAACGCAACGACAGATTCAGAGGGACGTTTCCCAGCTTCTGTCTTTTTTCAGAAATATATTTCATGCTTCCTGTCATCTTGTGCAAAACTAGTTGTCCATTTTTGGGCTGTCATCTCCTCTTTCTTCACTCGCAGCCACTTCTTTCTACATCTCTCCGTCACTCTCCCTTGTGATGTCACTATCTCGGCGTGAATCATTAGGATATCAGTGTTCAGCCAGTGACAGAAAGCGCATGATTAACAAGCTCTCTTGTTTTTCCCCTCCTCTTTATCCTCCTCCCTTTTTTCCTGAAACGAGGACTCCCGCTGCTCCCAACGACATTTCTCCTCATTCCAACCCCCCTTCGCCTCCTCATCATCCCTCCTTCCCTCCTCTTCTTCCCTGTCGTGGATGGCAGGGAGTCACAGGTGTGTGACAATAATTACACATACACTCAGAAAAAAATAATGTCGTTTCCTCCATTTAATAAGTTTGCAGTAAAATAGGCAGCGAGCTAGAGAGAGAGGCAGAGAGCTCGAATCTTATCGGATACCCCAACCTCTAACTTAATCATATGGCTCTTAAGAGCAGCCTGCCACCAGCTGGGGCTCCGTAATATGCATGCAATATGTGTGTAAAACGATACGCTTTAATTTTGAGCCCACTTTAAGCAGCAACAAAATCTGTTTATATGGGAGACATTTAAAAAGAAGAGAGGGATGGAGGGAGGGTGAGCTGAGGATTGGGTTAACTCTTGCTCTCCGGGCCTGACAAAAGCCATCTGTTGGGTGTCAGCTAGTATCGCTGTACACACTGTAATGTACAGAGAGTGGAGAACAAATGGGGATGCCAAAGTTGACTTACTTTTTATATAAAAATGTGTGTAAACTGAGTCAGATTTGGCTCACACTCCACTCTGCCCCCTGTTTTAAAACGCAGCTCCCCCCTTGTATGCCTCTTAAAGTTGCTTTGAAGCCAGATCTAAAAAAAACTTTAAAAACACATATTCTCCCACTTAAAAATAAAAAGTGAAATCCATGAGCAATAAAACGCAGTTTCTCATTTCAGTAAACACACTGGTTTTGCTGCTACAGCCCTTCTTGTTCTGCGACCACTCAATGTATCCTCATACAGCGGTTCATGTGATATCTTACGAAAAGTTTTGTTATTTTTCGTGCATTTTCCTATGAATGTACAGCAACCTGAGCATTCAATGCGGGGTTTTTTTCAAGCCCCTGCAGTGCAGAAACTTTTTAAGTGAAAACTGCTTGGTTAGGTTTAGGAAAAGGTTATAGTTTGGGTCAAAACAGCTACGAGTGGCGTTACCTAAGACAGAAGTTACATAACAAATGAGTCTACGTTGACTTCTGGTGTCACTTGGTCATTCAATGTTGTGAAATGATCACATTTTTGAACACAGTGCTAACATTGTGAAATAGAACTACTTAGGTTGAGGAAAAGACCATGATTTGGGTTAGAATAAGTACTTTGTACATACACGATGTAGTTACCTACGTAACTTACAATAACTCTAACTTTAAACAAGTCAGTGTTGACTTTTGGTTTCTCATGAGACACTATCAGCGTTCTCCTGTTTGAAAGTCCTGTGTTTCAGTCATCTGTCCACCCTGAGGTCCTCCACAGGTGGACTTTGCCACTCGTTATTCTACATCACTTGTCCTGTGTCACGATTACATGTTCATGCATTAGTTATAAGTATGATCACTGTATGAGAACAGCCTGGAGCTTAAGGTGACTAATGATATCAAATGCTAGCAAACTTTAGATAAATATTGGCATCTTACTGACATTACTGAGTCAGATTGGTGACTTTATGACACCCCAGTGCTTGTGCTGCTGTTACTTCAATGTCTTAGCTGACAGTTACCTCTAAACTAAATGGAAAAGTAGGTTGTCAGACACGACCTTTAGAAACGACCCATAATATCAGTTTTTCATCTTACAGGGTCATCAGATGACATCAGTTGCTTT